>WARS01000645.1:0-600000 GCA_008933995.1 Datnioides undecimradiatus | reverse complement strand
CCCACATTTGCCAGGAAGTTTGTTACAATTGAGGTTGGATTTATTTACTTGTAAAATTTTGTGTGGAAAACCTAAGGCATTAATACCTAAAACTTCTTCTGTAAAGTAAAATAAATGGACTATATATCTAACAGCAGACAGCTCAGTTAATACACAGTCTGGCTTCACTGTGCAGGCCTTAACATGTCTGCATGACTGGAGACTGTGTGTGCAAATGGAACAGACCCATAAAATTGGACTGAGCATTGTTTGACATATAATATTAATTCAGCAGTGCCGTCCTCTGCCGGGATCTGACTGACATTTATGAACATCGCTCTGAGGCATTTTATCACTCTAGGAAGTGATATAAAAAATATTGCAGCTCGCTCTTCCAGCCTGATTGCGACACCAATTTCACACCTCCCCGGGAAGAGTTTAGGTCTCTGTGAATGCTGCAGGGCGAGAAATGTGTGAATGCTTCGCATGTCTTAACCCCTACCTAATAATGACAAAGTAGTCATCACTTTATCCAGCTGGGAATCCACACTAACCAGCCCCTTTAGACAAGACAACAGCTCAGCCACAATTTCTGCCTTTACAAGTATAACAACAACACTGTCAGAAACATTTTTGCTTATGTTTTCTTATGGTTTGACAGCAACAAAACAAAAGTAAACTCTGTATTATCTATGATCTTTATGTGGCTGAAATGAATAATATATTAAAACTAAACTAAACTAAAAATATGAAATTGTTTCACATTAACAAACTGTGAGGTTAAAGGTCGTGAATACTGCTTACTATGGTTGCATCAGTTGTTTACAGACACATTTATAGCAATGTAATGTCTTTGATTTAGTGTTCTCTTGGGACAGTACCATATCTGATTTAGTGGGGTAAGGGGTATGTTAGAGGGTTGCAGTCCTTGTTTAGACTCAGACATCCTGTCTGTTCAACCCTCTCCCCTGCCAAACTCAGTAAGAAACTCCTCTCTAATATTAGGACATCCTCAAAGCAAACTGAGTAGAACTTCTCTCTGTCCATCTGTTCGATCTTAGCACAACCTTCAGCAAGACATACAATACAATTTGAACTGTACAGAACTGTACAGCTTTCAAAATGCAGGTTATTGTTCATTTCATGTTCAGTTGTGTCTGTAAAAATAGGGACTTTTCTCATGTGCAACTGCGTGCGACAGTATGACTGCTCTTCTAGTGAAACTGTTTCCTTGGAAAGGATTAACTATCCGCCCCTCTGTGACGGAAGGTTTTTCACCATGCATTTGAACCTGTCCATTCAGAACAGCTTATTTTAAAGTCTAATCTGTAACGATCAGTAATTGGTTATTCTCTCCTGTCTGCAAAACAAAATGAAAGTAAACCTACAGGGAATTATACCTGCACAACGCAGTTTCCCTCAGTTCTTTCAGCATTTTTACGCTTACTGTTTTTGTTTCAGAGCCCCTAAAATTAAAACTCACTCTCCGTGCTCATATCTGTGTTATTTCCAGATAACATAGACAGCTGTTTTCAGCAAAAAAAAAAAGCATGACCTTCTCAGGACCTAACAGCAGACAGACAAAGTTAACCACTGGCAGATGAACATAGTGGAGCATTTAACAGATAACAAAACATATATTTCCCTCTAGCTAAATAGTTTATTATTTTATTATTGGACTATTGGACAAATGAATAATAATGTTGCTCTCTGTCTGTAAACAGCATAAACGCATTACAAATTTTGTTGTCTGTGCAGTTATTGTACTCACTAAAATGCATTGTCACTGTCTGTTAGGTCTGATAACCATTTTGAATGCAATTTCTCTATCATAAAATATGTGAAAAGCTTTTTTTTAATATTCTAAATTGTGTAATGTTCACATCCACATTTGTTTGCTAGCAGTTTTCTTCTCCTTTCTCTTAGTTGGTGGCTTGTCATGTTATTTTCCTCTGTGCTCTGCAACATCTTGTCTTAATATTAGATAAAACCCAATTCATGTGACCAGTTTATTTCTTTTTTCTCTCTGGTAAGTCTTGTGACAATTGTTCGTGATAAAGGTTTACATAGATGCATAAGTGTAACCTTGGCTGAAGCTGAACTGAAAAGTCAAGACCATGAAATCCAGAAAAACAACCCATTGCTGTTACACACTGAACCAAAGTGCTTCTTTTCTGGATAATTGGAATGTGGGTCAACATAATCTGCTCATTGTTGGTGACTTCATGCTTTCATCTGTGTAAAATGATCAAGTATTCTTTCTTTACAGTCTTCTTAACATGGACTGCCTTAACGCCACAGGAAACGTTATTTGCAATGAGATCAGTGCAACGCTGAGTGATGCCTGCATATAAAATCTGATTACCGTAGTTCTGAATGACTTTGGTTTCATGTCCAAATCAATTCTTACACATTTTCCTCAGATGACACAAGGCCATACAGTTGAAAACGCAACAAAAACGACATGTTCACTTGAAGGTAAGTTTGGCATTTACCTCATTTGATTACCTGGGCCTTGATTGAACCCTAGAATGGATAATGTGAGTGGGAGGCTTTTCAGTACAACTCCTCTGGGAACATTGGACCCTGATTGTCAACAAGTAGCAGCATGAGTCATCCATTAAAGAGAAGTGCTTCCTGTGATCTGAGGGAGAGTCTAAAATAGCCTGTGCCATTACAGATGTTCACTTTGCTTCATTCGAAGCTTCCAACGCAAGCCTTTTAAATAAATGCCTAAACGCGATTTAAGATCTTACCATCTAAACATATGCATCTGCCATACGTTAGTTTTCTCTTTCTAAGGAACCAATGATCCTGTTGTGTTTCTGACTGCAGTTTCCAGATTGCTAAACTCATCAAGCTGAGAATGACTGAACTGAAACATTTAAAAAGAAAACACGTTAACCTCTGGACTCTGCTCCTGCAGTGTATCTTTGCTGTATAAAATCACTTGTTTTTCTGACTGTGAAGTGACTGTGCATGTATTATTTCAATACCCCTCAAGCAAATTGTAGCTATGCATTCCTCTATAGCACCGCCTCAAAATTGTTTTGGCTTTGTCTGAGTGTCACATGCTATTTTCATAATGCTTGGTAATCAATTCATCATCGGTAGTAATAGCAGTCTTAATGAATGAATGATGAAATAACCTCACTTTTAGGGGGTTGATGCACAAATAGTAACTCTGAAAAGTAAAGTAAAGTAACATGCAATCTGCAGTAAATACATTATTAGAGAAGCTCAGTGTTTGTGGAGAGTGTCAAACTGTGTGTTGTGGTGTGCTGCACTGGATTGTCTCCTTATGCCTTGCAAGACTTGAGCCTGCACCTCAGGGTCCAGCCTTGCTTTTTCAAATTGTGCCCAGTTGAATTATTGAATTACTGATGCCTGCTAAGAACCAGACACGTCCTGGGTGGACTACTTCAATATGTGGCACCAGAGGTGGCTTTCAGTGTCCCTCTTCCTAGAAAAAGGTTCTCTCCTATTGAATGAATAAATGAATCATGGGGCTCCATGCGAATTACCATTTGTCTGGCTCTCACTTGTGACCAGCTTGCCTTTGGTGATTCTATAAGCATGGCGGCCACACTACATTAGCTTTCATCTGTGCGTTTACAGGACTGCAGTGGTGCATACATGTGAACACATACTCCATCTTGCTCACTTTTTCACATTTGTTTCCAAAACAAACTTGTATTTGTGCAGTTTCCAAAGATTAAATATATTTGTATCTTTGTCTGCCACACTGGGCCACATGTAATGAGAGAGTGAACACGTCTCCACCAAGCTGATTATTGCATGAGCCTATAATCTGTGAACATCTGCAGTTTGACTTGTCTGACGCCACTGGTCTCCACAGTGTGAGAAATACGCCAACAGTGGATTTGTCTACTCTCGCTTTAGAGAATTACCTCACAGTGGCCACAAACACAGTCTTGCTCAGTTTTGGTTTGCAGCTTGGAAATACTTTTATTTTATTCAAGTAAAATCTTAATTGCATAGATTTTACTTGCAATCAGGTATTTTTACACTGTGATATTAGAGGCTTTTGTACTCAGAAACCCGGCGTCAAAACATGATAGAGAGAAACTTATACCTGTTATATCTCTAAATGCACTACTGAAATTTACTGCACACAGGTTTGTCTAGGACAGCGATTAGACAGCTTCAACAGACTGCTGCTGCCGAGGTTGTAACAGCTGTAAAGCTTAGCACATAACTCCAGTTCTCAGATCACACTGACAACCAGTTTCACTCATTCAATATTCTACTGCTTGTGCATAAATCAGTGAATGGGTCAGGTCCAAGAAACGTATCAGATCTCCTGACTCAGTATGAATCTTCCAGACCTCTTTACCCTAAAGATCAGAAAGTTTCCTTTAGCTTCAATGCTGCTCAAATGTGGAATAAATTTCCAGAAAAGCTAAGATTTGAGACAAGGCCAGCTACTTTCAAATCCAAGCTGAAGAGCCACCTGTTTACAATAGTTTTTAAATCATTTTCTTTAAAATAAAATATATTTTACTAAAGAAGTGACTTGGCCTTCCCTTGGCCTGGCAGTAAAGGATCTTAATACTCCCTCCACCACTACCAATATTATTTCAAACATTTAAGTGACTAAGACAAACCAAGCCATTAGGAGAAGCAGCCTCATTACTTCTACCTCGAAAGGAGTTTTTAATCAAGAAACCACTTAATCCTACACAACAGCAATGTAACAAAGTGTATACAGACACCTGCTCAATACAAATGTGACCGTAAATGATGCAAAGGTGTTTAATTTGCTGTGTTTTTTCCAGAGGGTTCGACTGAACAGTAGCTCATTGTTGTGCTGATTCTACATCCTGAGTTGATGAAATGAGCAGCTGTAAGCTACGTGTTCCTGTAACTAAGGCTGTGCCGTGCTGGCAGACCAAGTGAGGCAAATCCAGTCTATCCCAATTATACAGTGAAGCGCTTTACTCCACTTACTGGAGTAAGTGCATTACCCACTAATCAGTGCCTGGCTGTACTTGTTAGTGCATGACCTTCCCTCATATTCATGCCAAGGTAAGTGCTTCTGGCAAATTAGCTCTAATTTCCCCATCACAGTGAATTCTCTTATTCATATGCAAAGTAGTATTTACTTACAAAATTTAGAGAATGTTTCCTGTTTTTTCTCTACAGCAGTCTGCACTCATTAGAGCTGTAAAACAAACACATAAGAGCATGTTCAAGTTACCTGGAGGAGTTTACATTTACTCTTCTCACTGAAACATATAGTGTTTGTCTTTAAACCTACAACAACTGTTTTTGGGTCACTTTGGGGCAGTGGAAATAAATTGTGAAGCATAGCCCATTGCATGATACAACATTGTCATCTTTGATCCAGTCCAATAATTGCTCTCCTTTAGCTCCTTTGAGAATATTTCTGTCTCTGCAGCTGCTAAATGCTGCTACCATGTTTACCAGCTAGTCACTTACTGTGTTTGCCTGCCGTTTGGTGCTGTGCAGGTAGTGTACAGTGGGTTTTGAGAGCTACTTTTTGCTTAAAAAAAAAAAAAAAAAAAAAAAGCTTCCTGCCACATCTAAAAATGAGGGAATGATGACAGTGAACTAAAACAGTAAAGTTGTGGTCAGAGGGCTAAACAATGAGCTGAAACTTGCTATTAAGCTTTGAGCAGAGCTGCAGATCTGGGTGATACTTCACTGTAGGTTCATGACAAACAAAAGAGCTAGTTTAAGGTCTAACAAACATGATGAATGTATTTTCTATCTCATGAAACTTTTGCAAAACTTTGACTTCTGGTTGTGCTCCTCTGAGTCTGAATTGAGATATAGCCATGAAGTTTGATTTTGTTTCAAAATGAAAATGTAGGGCACATTGTGGCCTAGGTATCTGCAATACACTTGAAACAGCAGTTGTAGCTAACTTGCAGTGACAGACTTAATTACAGACTGAGACCACCATTACATTGGTACAAAAACTGGTCTGCCATAAGAAAGAATAGTTGAAATTTTGTTATGAATTACATAAGATCATGCAACTCTCATGTCTATTTATTTACTGCGTAGCTGGCACGAACAGATGATAACCTCAGCTAAGCAGAGTGATTGGAAAAAAGGGGCAAACAGCTAACCTGGCTGTGTCTAAAGCTAAGTAAAATCACACTTTATACACCTTGTTTAATTTATACAAAAAAAGGAAATGTATAAAACACAAGTAGTGGTGAAATATTAAATGTGGAAACTAAATATATATAAAGTATAAAATATGATATAAAGTGAAACTGATCATTTTTGAGCTGCTCGTAAATGTTTACACAGATTAAACTAAGTGTTTTAGCATCTCCAGTCTTTATGCTAAACTACACTGATTATCTGCAGGCTGTAGCGTCACATTTAATGTGGTGGTATCAATCTTTTTAACTAAGTCTTGGCAAGAATAGATGACTATTCCTGTAATTTTGTCTCCAGTGAGATGGCTCTTTACTTTTTAAATTAACATGCAAGCATTTTGATTGTTTCCTCTATGTCACCAATCAGTGCAGCTGTTTAAGCAGCCCTGTCACACAGCAACTGAACTAAGACTACAGCACATTTTACTTTGATGACGTGATGATCCCTTGGCACCTACTTGCTGTGCGATGATGTGAAAGACATCAGATACCACAAGATAATTCTGGTTAAACATGAAAAATGGTGCACTGTACTGAGCAGAGATGTACATATATGTTGACTGTAAAGCCACAAACACAGTAATTAGCGCAACAAAATGTTACTTTATAGTACCACTGGAAAGTGCAATAAATGTTATCATGGACACATCACTTAAATTTGAGAGTAAAATCAAAAATCAATGTATTTATGTCTGGTTTGACCATAAAATTATCATTACTCATACTGACAAACACAGTAACTACCAATCTTTTTACATACTACAGTTTTTAATAAGATATTTTAGGGCTTTGGCTGTATTCTCATCTTTTCCACTAACAGTCCACTGAGTGGAAAAAACAGGAAAAAGCTGACTTAATATGGATCGTATTGCAATCCTGTAACATTCAGGCAACCTTTGAAGAGTTTCATGAATGCTTTTGGAAATCACTCTGGGCAAAAACTCTCTTTTGAATCTCTAGTTATCTGGGACAACCTCAATCCTGCACTTATGTTAATCCATCCGTTGCAGTACCATGCAGTTGGTGCCTGTGACACAGGACTGAACCAAAGCAGATTTGCAGTGAGCTACAAACCCGGATGGCATACACAGAGTCTGAGCCAGGAACTCTTACGCAAATTCAGCCAGCTGTGGCTGTTTGGGCTGTGCGTGCAGGGAATGTGTTTACATAATGCTCATTTGGGATTTTTTTTTTCACTTCACACAGCAGGTCCTAAAGAAAGTTGAACGCATGCAGTTGGGTTTATTTTTATTTATCAACTTTTTTAGCATTTTTTCCACTACAAGTCTGTTTTGAGAGGGAGAATTTCTGAAAAGTTGGACTCTAGGCAGTTTGTATTCATGCCTATCTCAACCTTTATATTGTTTATTCTCTCCATTATTGTGAAAATACAGAAATTGTGCTGTGCTATATGAAGTTGCACAACATGAACAGGTAGATTATTTATTTTTACATCTGTCTTTCACAGGTCACAGGTCTCTGTCTTTTACTTTACACAGCCATTGTGGAATGATTACATAAACTGCACCAGAGCATATACACTCCACACGTTCATATGAGCACCTATATAGAGTAGAACAGCTCACTATGGAGTTTAAAGCCTGTTACTTTTTGAGCTATTTCGAGTAAATAAAAAGAAAGAACAAGAAGTAAGAGAATTCAAAGTGCTACCAGTGTCCTTCTTTAAAAAAATCAGAACAAACTTTACAAACATCGATTCACCTTTTGAATAACTGTCGCTGAGAACAGCAGCTGCCTCTTAGCTACAAATTATCAGATGAAAGTGTGGGCCTCACACATATGGAAAAAATCATAACCCACAGGTTAATGTCACACCTTGAGACATCTGAAATAACATGGAAAATGATATATCCCAGCTGTCAAGACCATTAACAAGCAAATCACAGATGCATGTTTTTATCATTCAATTAGGTGCCAGAAATCGCCTCCTAATTACTATATAGTGCAAAATATGTACTGTCTGCCATTTTATTTCAGTGTCAAATGAATAATGATGGGAGCAAAGGAGGAAGTCAGGTGCTGGTTGATACACAGCAATACAGTCTGTGTAAAGAGGAGAACGTGGTGGATGGATGGAGTTTAGCAAAAAGCTGTTTGTTTCCCATTTCTAATGGACCATGATTGCTCCCTAGACTTCTATTCCCTAGTTTATATTATTGTAACCATGACAACGAGGTTCCTCTAACCGCTTTGAGCTTAGGGTTGTTCTAGAGGAACTGCATATTTTGTTTTTTGGTTTGGAGGAGTCAACGGACTTTTGTACTTGTACTTTCCCTTTAGAGTGGAATACTGGAGTCTTTTTTTCAGTTTTCACTTCTCACAGTCCTTTTTCTGTGGTCACAGGGCATGGTTTAAACTGATCAGTTTTGAGTTTCAAGAAATGTCTTCTTTTAATGACATTTTTACTGTTGTAGCCTGTTGCCTTAAACTTACACGTCATGTAGTTTGTTGTTGAATCATTTGGCACATCATCCGAGGAAAATTGTTTGAAAAAGGCATGCACTTTCAAAGATACTTTGAAGGTTATTGATTGGATGAACCATCTGTCTATCACCATCAATTCAGGGCTAATTTCAGCCAATAAGATCAATAAAATATCTGTCAATTACACTTCTGTGCTGTTATAACTGAAGGTAGCATCTGCGCTAACCTCTCCTAGAGTTTTCAAACAAAAAGTCACTTCTCACTGTCATTTTGTCAAAGTTTTCTGTGTAAGATCATATAGATGTCAGATGAATGCAGTGCAGCAAAAGGTGGCATATTTTCCAAAATGTAGTTAATAGCCTGAAATAGAAATACTTAAATGAAGTTCCTCAGAACTGTACTTTGGTATAGTACTTGCGACAATGTACATAATCTTACATTATGTGGTTAGTTTTGTCAGTGTTGATGTAAAGTCAACCCAGCAGTAAAAAGACTTCAGTGCTCCTCCAAGGCTCTACTGTGCAGTTGTAGATAATGTATAATATGTCTTACTGTTTGTTCCTCAGTGTCTCAGGTGCTGCTTTCATCTGAGGCACCTTAATACATCTCTTCCAGCTTGTGCCATAATGGTGGCTCAGAGTCCAGTCCCGTTTTCCTGAGGCAGAGAATCAGCGCCTGATCTGTGTTAAGCCCTGGAGCTTAAATCCCTCTCAGACGCTCATTAATGCCCTCGGTGTGGGACCACACTGGGGTTATGTCACTCTCCTGAGCCCAGAACCCAACCCTGTGTCTGACAGGGGGATCTTCTCCTCCCCCATCCTCCTCCTCACCCTCTTTCATTTCTTCTTTAACCACTGTCTCTCAGCCTCTGCCACCTTTTGACCTCTCAAACTCATCCTCTCCACAGGTTTCTCTAAATTCAGTATGACAGCAAAAGGAAAGAGGTGAGAGAAGAGGGATAATCATTGAGGTGTGTATTGAGTGGCATTCTTTACTCACCAAGAGAAGCCTTGTATATTTCTCCCACACTGACTCAGCTCCTGAAAGACCATTAAACCTAAAATTATACATTTATATCAGTCAATATCCTTGTGTGTTCAGTCATCATTCAATTTGTCTGGATACATGCAGAGGAAAACATTTTTTTGCAAATATGGGAATATGCTATTTGATTTATGACATGTCTTATTACTTTATATTACAAATTTCACAAAGAGGCCCTGCAAGCTTTGTTGAGAAGGTGATTTAAAGTCTGTAGTTACATTTTACCTGACTTTGAAGCTGATGTGAAATTGTATTTAGCCATACATCCATTAGCTATACCTTCTTCCTTGACAGCTGTGGGGGGAATTGGGGGCAATCCCAACTGACACTGGCCAAGAGGTGGGGTGTCCAGGTTGTCAGTCAGTCTCAACCGCAGGGCTGACACATAGAGACAGACCATCCATGCACACATTTCCACTCAGGGGCAATTTAGAGTTGCCAATGCACCAAACCTGCATGTGCTTGGGCACATTGTTAACCAACGTTTCACTGGTTCAACTGTGTTTGAAATACATCAACAATGTTCAAACAATGTTCTGACACTGTATTATGCAATAGGCAAAGTTCATATCTTATGATGAATGACTGAGCAAAATAAAGCTACTGGTAATGATTGACAGAGTCCAATAATGGTTGGTCATCTGAGAGCCATGCGTCCACCAAGTCTTGCTGTACTTCTGTTAAACTGTTTGATTATGATGAAATTATGTCAAAATTCATGAGAGTTCAGTTTGACCAAGAGATTTCTGGCAATGATGTTAAGATTATGTTTTCAGAATACCTGCTCACCTAAAACAAAACAAAGCTTATAAAACGTATGCAGAAAACATTTCTTAGTACTTCCCAGTGTTGTTTTTCCTACTTAGAGCATTGCTTGTCTTGTATTTACTCTACATGCACTTTGCTTGGATAAAAGCGTCTGCCCAATGACATTGTAAACATTGCAGAATGCACTAATCAGTTCTTGTATATAAACAATCTATGTGAATCGTTAAAGGTGTCACTTGTGGTTACATCCCACAGTAAATCATCACAAACTCTGCAGTTTGTCTCTGCACTGTGGAGCAATTTAGCATCTTTCAGCTCAGTGTTTTGGTTTCTAAACTACACGGCTCAAGTTCACCACTCTCATCAACCCAGTTTGCAGATGCATCAGGCAGCTCTTAATCATAAAAGTTCTGATGAACCAAGTTGAAAGTACCTGCTCTGCCCCAAACAGCATTCAGATTAGCAATTAGCGGGTGGCATACTGAAGCATTTAGCACCTAAATCTGGAACCTAAAGTCTCTCTGAAAAGTTGGTGGAGATGACAAAAACACTCATTTATGCAGGAAATTGTCAGCTTGAGATTACATTAGCAGCTAACAACATTACACACCTGAATCTCTAACTGAAATGCAAGAGGTCAAGTTGCATTTGGGTGAGGTGGGCACCAGGTGTTGACAAGAAAGAAGAATGACTGGAATAAAAAAATAAATTTTCCTTCCTTTTGTAAAAGTCCACTGCATTGCTTCTGTTTAAAATGCCTATTTTGAGTTTACAATGTTAAGACATTTATTTAAAAAAAAACTTTTAGAAACAATTAAAAGTTATCTAAATGTGTTTGAAAGGATTTCACTGAGGGCGGCCACAGTTACCGTCAATGCTTCAAAAAGCAGCTGTGCAGGTCTTTTAGATTCATCTGTTACTTCTTGCAGTGTCTTGAGACCACACCTAAAAAAAAACATCATCTATTTGTTTATAGAAAGACTGAAGTCATGATATAATAACACAACTTAACTAAATAAGCTTCTGACAAGTACATTCACAAAGCATGCAAAACTTACAATGTGCAATGACTTTGATGACCCAGCATCATTCTGCATCTGAGCTCATAGTATACACAGTTTGTAAGTACACCCACCATTTAGCAGCCTTACACAAAAACCACAATATCATCCAGTCATGCATCATCCTTTCATTTTACTGTAACTACACAGGCCTTGAAGGTTTTAATCAGCATGCTCTTTGTATTTTGCCACACATGGCGTCAGCTCATTTGCGCTCTCAAGAAGCTTTTCAAATCCCAGAATCTACTTCAAACTGAACCCTTCATCCCAGCAGCATCAGAGTCCGTTATAATTGAGTGTTTATTTGTTTTATTGTTGCAACATGAGGGTTACTGCGAATTCTGAAAATAATATTTTCTTATTGGTATTCCAGACTTGTTCACAATCTCCATATTGTGTACTTTAGCATTCACTCGCCTACAGTCGACCAGCCGCCACCCACCCACACACACAAACACAAACACACACTTTTCCTTGTGTCCACATTGCATCACCCAGATGACTTTTCAGAAAGGGTTTTATCTACACAGTGAAATATGTTCCAACAGGGAGTATGTCAGATGATCGAGTGGTTGGCCATGGGGCATACATGGCAGTTTGAACTGTTGCATAATCAGCGAGGATGTTTTCACTGTTGGTCAATTTCTTCAACTAAAGGATCGAAAGCAGCTGGAAGACTTTAATTATATCTACAAGATTATATGTCTTACAGCAGCTTTAATGCTTACAGCAGCTTTAATGAGTGGGACTCATACACACTTAAAAACTGTCTTGCAGGAAAGAAAAAGTAACAATACAGATAAACAGTAAAAAACCCCCAGAGTTTTTCTTATTTCTACCACGAGAGTGAACCTTCTCCTACACAAAAAGCTCGCCTCTCACTGTGTGTGTGATGGGCCAGTGGCTGAGGACTAAAACTCGGCCAGAAGCCATTAGTTGCAACATGAGATATGAGAGCTGGGCTGGAGTTTTGGCTTCCCCCCAAGTCACAGAATGTACTTGAACAAATTCCAGCAGCAAAAGTTAATACAGGCCAGAGTGGATTTATCTATCTGTGTCTCAGATTGCATGTGTCTGCAAGAACAAGCAATCTTCCCACCACCATTTTCAATGTCCCTACTTCTTTATTTATAAGATTCACTTTCCTCCCCTTGTTGTTTAAATGGCTCTTAAAGGACATGAAAAAAACCCTGATCTTTAAGATATTTTACCACCACACACTGTCAACAGATTCTATTTTATGTTCATTTGGTTTTTACTTTTAGCCATGCTAACACCGTGATTCTGTGGTTGGCAGTGTTTGTCAGACTTTGGTCCAGAACGAAATGCTAGCTTATGCAGTATAATATCTCCACATCTCTACAAGATGGATTGGCACACAGTTTGGACAGACAATCCTGGTCTCCAGATGACACTCCTAGTGAGTCTGTGAATTGTCTGACGTTTTCTCTTGTGTCACCATGGCTTTAACATTTTCGTTTAATAGGTAAATAGCTTGACAATCATCTGAACCAAAATTCATGGACTGCCATTGAAAATTGATTCACGCCTTTCAGAGGATGGATCCTACTGACTTCTCATCAAGTGCCACCACCCAGGCAAAACTTTCAATGTTGAAATACTGCTGTGATTTCATTTCAGCAGTACTTTGTGTTTAGTGCTACTTTGCAAACATTTGTATGCTGACATGCTAAACTAGGATGCTGAGAAAGGTAAAACTGACCTCCACAGCATCTTAGCATGATGTTAGCTCAAAGCTCTGCTGTGCATCACGAAGTGCAGCTTCATAGCACCACCAGCGTGGAGATAGACCCATTGTCTATGTGTGTCTGTGTACACGTGCACTTCCCCCAGCTTTTGACTCCACACCCTATTGATAACACTGCACACGGTTGGTCACATCATTAGTATTGATCAGCATTTCTAAAATGCATTACAAACCAGCCAGCCTCCACTGTCTGGAAGCAGCCAGATGGACAATGAAGATACATTTTATTATCCTCAAAAGCAACCGAATAACAACCAAAACAAATGTGTTTTGTTTTAAGGTGAAATTAAAGGGGGTGAGGGTTGAGGGGGAGTGTTCAAGTGGTCGATAAGCTGAGTGCCAAAACATTAAACATGTTTCACATGTTTCACCGCAGTGTTTGACTCAGACTAATGAATGGTGACAACAAAGGGAATGGGGATGGTTTGTTTTACTTCCGTGTAACACAAATATGTAATGACAAAGTGCTTTACAGGACTATGCAAGTGATATGATCTCCATTTCTCTCTGTTACCTAGAGCCATTATCATGTGCAGTGTTTGACATGCATCACTCAAGACAGCATGTCAGTCTAGCAGGAGGCAGAGGTATTGAGATGGGATGCTAGGACCAACTGTTATTTAGTACATAGATTACAGGGATTACATTTTGGGATGAAGTTATTGGCCTACAGCTGTGATGAAACATGAGACTGTTTTTGTTGGTAGGAGATCACTCCCTGCTGGAAAACACTCAAAGATGAAGCTGCCAATTAATGATAATAAATTAGTTACCACAATGTTCTTTCCTTGCCCTGTAAGAGCTTCCCCCTGCTGCCACAACACCTCCCCCTTCCAACAGTTAGCCCCCCATTTCCAAACCCTAAGAGGATTTTTTCCCCCATTCATTCCTCGATTTAATATTTTTGCTTAGTAATCAGTCTGTGCAGTGGACAATGATCCCTCTGTATAGTTAACACTTAATCACATGTTAAATGACAGTTACTGAACATCTAGGGCTTATTTTCCCAAGAGGAAAAGGGTCTAATGTAGATTTATGCTAATCTGATGAAACCACAGATATTGAACATATCTTTATCTCAACAGAAAACACCTGTAATGCCATCATACATATATGATCACATACCCATCGATAAAATAAACTCAGAATAGAGAGACTTTAGAGTCTAAAGTCCTGTATATTAATGTTTGGAGTTAGTAATCCGTCTAAGGGACAGTTTAACAATACATCTTTATCAGATTCATTTTAAAGAGGATTTTCATACACTACACTGCATTAGTTCTCTGTAGAGAGATATTACACAACAGAGAATCTACAGCATATTGAGAGGTAACTGGTGACCACCACAAATTGGAGGATACTGCCCCCTGTTGGTATTACCCTGCATGTCATAGTTCACCTCTTTGTGCATCACTTAAAGCAAATTGAGATGTTGAAGGTAAGAAGATGGATCTGTTGGTATTTCAGTTCCACAGTTGCAAAATGATTAAATGTATTAATGTATTTCTAAAATAGGATTTCTGCTGTTTGATCTCTTGGGCCATTTAGACCCCCTAGGAATCTCAGGTGAGCCAAAACTTTAATGGAGGACCTCCCACTCATACCTAGTGTTACCATAGTGATAATTATGTAAGTTATGAATCATACTTGGAAAGTTCCTAAAATGAACTGCGTATTTAGCTTCTTACCATAGGCAAAATATTAATTTCCATAAGAGACTGTCGCAGTTTAAACCCAGCAAATACTGCATTTTCTCCTCATATTGAATTGTATGCTTATTTTTAAATTCCTGCATGTTCACCTGACTTTCTGCGCACTAACTGTTGCACCAGTAATTAACTGGTGAACTGGTTGAACACTGTTTAATTAAACTGTTCACACAATAATTATGGAAAATAAAATAAAGATTTACCATTGATTTTTGAAATTAAATAATGCAATTTGACCAAACTAAGAACTAACAATCTATACAGGCCATACCAGGTGTCAAAAGAGCAATGAAAAAGTTAATTTATAATTCCATTTTATTTTCAGTATTACGCAACATTAGAAGTATAAATATCTGTTTTAATATACAACATCTATGACATCCATAGAGCTTTCCTTGGGCAAAATACAAAACTCAAAACACTTTTATTGCACATGTTCTAAAAGACAAACCATTGTAAGCAGATTCCTCTAATACTAGTTTTGCACAGAGGAAGAAAAAAAAGGAAAACTGAAAAGACAAGCAGACAAAGAAGAACCTGACATATGAAAAGACATTGATTACTGCACAAACAAATGTTCTTATTAAACATCCTTGTGGCAAAGGAGCAAAGTCTCACACTACTATAAACAACATTATCTGTGACACAGAACATAGATTTTGGCAAATCAACAATATACAAAATATACATCCATGATGCTTTGTAAACAAACATTGAATGTGCTTTGAGGATTTAAATGTCAGTCGTCACAGGAAAGAAAGTGTGGGGAAAATACACGTTCAATTTTTCAAATAAAATTCAGTGATTCATTTAAATCTAAAGTCAGGACGAGTGGGGAATTCATAAACCATTTTCAGTTCCAACTTTACTCTTCTTCTCACCCTTTGAACTGAATATTGGCAAACATTAAGGTGCATTTGTTCTCTCACAAAACATTAGCGATACATTTACAATATCTAATGCGCGTAAACATCAGATTCTTTTAACATTAAAATCTCTGCAATCAATCTCATGTGTTTCAGTTTCATTCTTAAATACAGTATTTTGTGTAGATACACTATATTTTCTGTGTCATGTTAAATTAAGTCTTTTCTTTTTGACTCATCAACATAGAGTATATGTAGTAGACAAGATTATTGTTTTGACACAGCCAGCACAAATACTGCATTACATACTTAGTGTTCTAGGCTAATCTCTGGTTGTCCTTTAGGGTTTGCAATTTAAAGGCATCTACAGTAGAGAAACACGTTTGTGTGTGAGTAAATTGCAGAAAGTGAATGCAGATATATGATAGCCTATATGTGTAGTACCAAGTATTTGCACATTAATATCAAATGCATGGTGTGGACATACTAACTATGCCTTGCAAAAAAAATCAGGATTTCCCAAATTAAATCTTTGCTGAGGTGAAGTTTAAAGCCAGCTGCTGATCATTGAGAATAATCCACATACTCACACACAACTTCAACAACACCAAGACTGAAGCTGGACATGAAAATCCTTTGAAACCCTAACTCTCAGGTCACTGTCTGACCTTATCTTACTCACATGATCACGTGGACAAGACCAGAGATGATGCCCAAAGCCTGCAGAAATCTAACACAGCAGTTATTGGCAAACGTGTGCAGAACTGCTGATTCATCTCATTAATCAAACATGTTTTTCATATTTCACATAGTCATCATTCTTCAAAGCGTAGTCAGCCAGCAAATACATCATCAACATTAAAACAACATTCTTAGGAAATGCTGACAGTCCTCACAGTTTTTTTAATGCTACATTTTTAGAAATAGCCCAGTTACCCTTCCCCCCTTCTGCTTTTACCTCTCTCTGCTTAAGTTAATTTTGGAACATGTGTGTAATGTCACAAAGAAGAGGATGCCTTTTGACGAGATACATCACAGTAGCTTACTTCAGACCACAGAGTTATCAAGCAGAACATGATACTCTAATATTGAGCATTTAAACAAATGACACAGCAAAATCTATACATTTAATACAAACGACAATCATGTAAGCCCCCATATCCAATGTTTTACAGTGTTATCATATTTACACCCTATTGCATAAAAATCAAAAATATATGTACAGATGTCAGAGGAATGTGAATAAACACCACACCTTGCTAAGAACAGCAAGTTTAATTTCCTATAATCCTAAGGCCCCTTCACTAATTTATGATTTATAAGAACCGTGAGATGATTCCATACTTTTTGTAAAGTTTTAAGTGAAAAGCACAGGACATAGTGCATTCCCTCTGTGTACCACGGCGCAAAAGCCAACATAAAAAGGATCCGATTATACTGAACAGAACAAATTGTGATGCAGCAGTTAAATTGCTGAGCGATATTTGTGTGGTCTACTGCATTAAAAGACATCAGGTCCTCCGAGTCGACAAGTAAGAGTGCAATTCAAAATCTTTTATGGCACTGACTCTACAGTACATCACAACCTTTGTAAGGCTACTTACCCTATTGCCCCTGACATACTGATTGCACAAAAGCATTCTGCGCTAAACAGAAACAAAAACCTCTAAACATTCACTTGACATGAAAGTAAAATGCTAACTTCAGAAATTATCAGCAAATGATTGCCTACATTCGGACATAGTACACGCGTTGTCATATGTCATCTTATTTAACGCACATGCGCACACACACAAACGTCTGTCTACCGCTCTATCAGCATGTAACAGCTTGCCCGGTCCTCAAACAAAAAAAAAAAAAAAGAAGGCATGATGATGTTTGCAAGAACAGTTTATAACATTTTATTACATTTCTCTGCAGTGATGATGTCAGCTGCTGTTTTCACTTTCATATTTTTATTTTTTGTTACCAGAACTTCGTGGTGACTCTTTCTGCTGCTTGCACCTGCTAGTGTCCTTATCTGAGCTGTCTTTCAGTGCAACAGGAGCCGCTCTGGATGCTTCTCTTTTTGTGTTCTTCTGTGTGGACACAATCTCTTGGAGAGTTTCTTTTTTCTTCCTCTCAGCCTGCTCCTTCTTGCTTGAGGATGGCTGTTTGTCAGGTGTGGTAACTCTGACATCTGGGCCCTTGTGAGTGTCCGGTTTAAGTGTTTCTGCCTTGGGGCCTTCCTTGGATACTTTGACTACACTCTCTTGGGGTGCACAGCTGGAGATTCTGCCCGGGACGGCACCACTGCTCAAATGTGTTTCCTTTTTCACTGCAGGTTTTGGCAGCATGGCTGGCAGATCAGGTTGGGAGGGAAAATCTGACAACAGCTGATGTTGAGGTGCTGCAAGAGGTGAAGGAACGTGTTTTGGTTTGGGGTCATTATAGTTTTTAACGAGTGGGGCCTGATTTTTGGGTGATGGGTCTTTATGTTTGGCATCAGGACTTTGTTTAACAAGTGGTGTTGGTGCTACAGAAGTCTTTGGAGTTGACGACGAGGGGACAGATTTGGGAGGGAGAAGTTTTGGCTTTGAGTCTGTGTTTTCTTTTAATATATGAGTTGATGTTGCTACAGAGATTTTGGGCTGGGTTTCTCTTTGCTTCATGTCAGTAAGAGTGGGAGAAAATGTCAGCTGCACCAATTCCTCCCGCTTTACGTCAGCTCCAGGAGATGGCAGCGAGGCTGCTCTCTGTTGAGAATCGTGGGTTACTTGAACGTTTGAAGTCACAGGTGCAGATTCTTTTGACAGATCCCTCTGTTTTGAATTTGGACTTCCCGTCAGTGCTGGGATGGGAGAAGCTGCACTGTGAAATTTCACTTCAAGTGTTTTTGTATCCTTCTCTGTCTTTACCGCCACATTTGCTACAGGTTGTGTGTCAGACCTCGACTTTATTTTTTCAGTTGCTGAAGGTGAACATTTCTGTTTTTCCTTTGCACTGATTACAGGTTCTTTTTTAGATGGGCAGTATTCTGAATCTGATGATTTGTGCTGTGCTTTTTCAGCAGGACAGTTTTTTGATAGCTGCTCTGAATCGTTTACAGACTTAATCTTTGGTGATACAGGATCCTCTTTTTTCTGCAGCAATGTGCTACAACTCCCTATTGCACCTACAGACACAGTTTTATCCTTTTTATTTACACTCAGTGCGACATCTGTAACATTACTTAATGAGGTGGTTGTATTAACTGTAGAAACTTCTGTTCTCTGCTGTACTTTTGCAGCTGTGACACGTGTGTTGACTTCTTTCTTTGAACTGCCTGGGTCACTTAACACTTTCACTGCTGCTCTGTTGGACTGAACACTGTCCTTACTAATAGATCTGTCAGAGCAGTCCTGACTTTCAGACTTTAAACTGCAGGTTTTATCTTTGTGTGCAGGGGCAGACGCTGCTGTTGTGACAGAAACCTGCAGTTTTGTATTTGAAGAGCAGATGTTCACCGGCTGCTGTTTTGAAAGCACATGCTCTGGATCGCGTACAGATGCAGAGTTGTTCTGTACCTTAGAGGCAGAGGTCATGTTTGAGTTCTGTGTAGTAGCTGCTTGTTCCTCACAGCTCTGACGCAGACCTGTGTCCAAACCACAGTTTATACTCTGCTTCAGTGACACAGGTAACGACTCACTGGCAGCTGTAGCCTGAGTCTTCACAGTTTTCCTGTCTACCTCCAGTTTTGCTGAAGTCAAAGAGACCACTGTCTTGGAGCTGTCAGGACTTTGTGATGTAGTGTTTGGTGCCACATCCTGCTGCTCCACTTCATCCTCCTGATCTTCATTGCTGACTTCCCGTATAGAAGGTGTTTTTCCACAGGAGGAGAAGTGGGAGCTGTGCCGAGGGCCTCTATGTTCATGAGCCAGTGATGAAGTTGGCTTCATACTCCCCCTGCTCTCTTGTTTAACAGTAAACGTTGATGGCTCCACTTTGCTGGTTTGAGCCTTCAGTGAGTCACTATGTCTATCTTGTGTTTTCTCACCACTTGTACTGATTTTCTGATCATTCAACTGATCTTTGGAGGGAACTATGCTATTGATACAAGAAACAGCTTCTGGGCTTGGAGAACAAGTCAGGGGGCTCTTCAATTTGTCTGTAGTTTTCAGTTGGGGGATGGTTATCTGTCTCTCAGTTGGAGTCTGGAGCCAAATTGGAGAACTCGTGGAAACAGTGTCACTTGTGTTTTCCATCATTTTTGATAAACAGGTTTCTGTTTTGGAGACTCTGGGTCCTGAGAGCAGACCAATGTCCAGAGTGCCCTCCAGAGGTCTTAGAGAGGAGACATGGCGTCCTTCAAGTTTATATTCAGATGACGTTTTCCGAAGTGGGGACTCTGCAGAGGAGATGAGCTGGAGCTTTTCCACAGCACTCTCTCCTCGGCCGGAGAAAAGCTTGGGGGCCAGACCCTCAGGGCTGGAGTGCACACTTCCTAGTCCTGCCTTCATGTGATCATGAGACATGGCTGTGTCCAGCTGTAGGCTCTTAGACCTGGTGGAGCCAAAGTGCAGGTTCTCATGGATGCCAGAGGAGCACCGGCAAATGCAGTCCTCTCGCTCTTCAAATGATAGCCTCTTCCTGGTGAACTCAATGTTGGGAGCTTTGAAGTCCAGTCTGTCGGGCTTTATGTTATCTTTGCTCTGTCTGGAGTGCTGCCACTCTGGGTGGATAGAGCAGAGAGTTGATCTAAGTGCTGCATCGCTTTCACTGCTGCCTCCAGATGCCTCAGCAATGCCCTCAGAGACACGTGTGGTGAGTTTCTTATACAGCACATCTTTCAGGGTTGTGCTAGCAGCTTTGGCCTCTAGAGGGCCAGAGTCTGGACTGCTTTTGTTTTGGCCCCTGGCCAGAAAATTTTCATCCCTGTCATCACTGCACAGGGTGGATGAGTCAGGCTCACGCAAGGCATCTTGCTTCTGTAGAGACTCTCTCCTCTCTGACCAGTCCTGTCTCTTCACAACCATCTTGGACTTCAGCTTTTCCTTGTCAAGCTCCTCAACAGACTCTTGCCGACCCATTTTGCGGCTGACCGGCCGCTTTAAGCAGCCCTGCTCAACAGGTCGGACACGGGTGATAGCTGGAGGCTCGCAGGCTGTTTCTTCCACACTCTGTAAGATGGTGTAATCTCGCTCCCCAGTCCTCAACTCCTCATCCTGCACCTCCTCTTGGGTCACTTCCAGACTGTGTTTTCTAGGGCACAGGTGCTTCTTATCTCCTGTGTAAGACGGGGACAGCTTCTCCTCGGACTGGACACGTTTTAGGAGGGGCGAGCGAGGTGGCTCAGCACTTTTGGGGCGGACTATGTGGCGCACAATTGTGGGTGGGGAGTGTATCTTGGCTGGGAAGGCTTGTGTTGTCTTGGAAATGGCAACAGAATGGCCACTAAGAAGGGGAGAGGGTGAACGCTGAGGAGACGTTGGCTGGGGTGTGGGTGAAGGTGTCCGAGCCAAAGGAGAAAGGGGAATGCTGCCGGCAGACTTGCGGCGCCCTTGACGAAGCCTTTGACCTGGCAGTTTGGGGCCGAGGCCGTGAAGAGTACTGGGGCGAATGTGGCCTGAGCCTGCAGGAGAGTTTGGAGCACTGGAGCTGGGAGAGCTACTCTGGGAGGAGTTGCCACCTGAATGTTAAAAGCACAAAAATGGATATCAATAATTTTACATAAAGTAAACCAACATTTACGTTTCTGAGTAACAATTAAGGCATCTTCAAAATGAGTTAAGATCTCCACCTGACTGGGTGAAATCTGGTGTGGGGCGGAAGGCGGCGGTAGGGGAACGAGGGGAGAGACTGTGGGTAGGGGAGCCAGGAAGACTCTCACCAGATGACAGGGAGTGGTTCAGAGAGGAGAAACTGCGGCTTGTATGCAGAAGAGGAGAGGGCTGCATGGCAAATCGCCTGAAAAGGGAGCGTCGCCTGGGAAAAAAGCAAAGTGAGACAAAAGCAAAAAGAAATCAGCACAGATTCATTTGAATTTATATGTTTTTAAAAGCGTTTACAAAACAATACAACCACATAGCGAAATATTGTAATGATTGCTAAAAAGGACATTAGTTAGTACTATTGTATCATATAAAATTACCTTGATTATTTAGAGCTAGAGAAGCAGCAACTAAAAATAAATAAATATACATATAACATTTGCTGTCACATTAAGACATATGTTACTTTAAAGTTGTGTTACAATGTATTATTTATTTTACGGCTTAGACCAGTTTGCAACAATTAATTTACAATTGTTGTTGCAGGAGTAAAATAAAAAAACACAATAAGAAAACAAAGTAAACAGAAAAGTACAAATAAATGTTGCATAATAAAGGGTGGATGGAGTTGCAGTGTTTTATAGGTGTAAGACATTTGTTACTTGAAGATGAAAGCATTTGTATATTATTACATTATTACATTAGCTTCTGTCACACACATCATATTGCAAATTTTCAGTCTCTTGTAATTGTTTTAGGTGCAAATTCACCAACTGATCCTACAGGCTAATGACTCACGCAATCAAATATTCCCCAAGTGCTACACTTCTGCCACCTAGAGGCAAACAGGAAACACGGGGTCGTTCACTCACCTCTTTTCTGCAGGACTATTTAACTGTGCAAACTGGTCCAGTCTACATCAGTGACTCCATTTCTCACTTTCTTAATTTCCACAGTATATCAAACACATATACACACATAATCAGAGGAATTAAGATAAAAAGGTGGAAAAGAAGAAAGGGTCTTTATATCTACAGTTATAAAAATCTAACATTTACATGATTTTGTACCTCTCTGGTGTCCTCTCCTTCTTGGGCTTTTTGGCACATCTGACCATCTTGCTCCTGTAGCTGTTCCTCCTTGCTGGACCAGTTTTTATTGAAGTATTTTCAAAAGGGGTTGTGGAGATCGCCACTTTACTACCACTCTGAAAAGGAGGGACATAACCCTTTAGAGTATCTCTTTTAACCAAAACAATACTTAAAAAATATAAATTCCTACATTATTGTTGTTTGTATTAATTGTTAAAAGTTCAATTTAGAGTTTTTGGGTTTTTGTTTTTTTTTACTTAGAAACATTTAATCTTTACTGAATTACAACATGAACAATATCATTCTTAACCTGAGCTGATGTGCACTATTAAAATTTTATGAGCTGCAGTTTTTATTTACCTTGAGCAGGAGCTCCACCACTTCGGTGTGGACAAGACCGTGAACTGTTTCTCCGTTCACATGAGTAATGAGGTCCCCAGCTTTAAGTCCTGCTTTATGTGCAGGTCCACCTTCTTCTACATTCTGAATAACAGACACACAAAATAGTTATTATTTTCATCTATTTTACTTGATTGTCCTTGGGGTGTTTTCATACCTGTAGGACCAAAGGATGGTGTCAGGGATAGTTACTGTGAGGTTGGCATGTTTCACTTACTTTATGTTGGGAAATTACTAAAATAAAGTAGGCTTAACCTTAACATACCTTAATTCTTTTGGATATATTTAACATAGGTTTAGCTTCTGAATTTTCTATTACAAAATCCTGTGATTGGTCTGCGCTTATTTCACACTACAAATGAATGGTTATGTAATGCACCCTCACAGTTTAGTCATCACAGTTTATCTGTTACAGGGTGATATAGTTCTTACCCAGACCATATGGTAGACAGTGTAGATATCACCATCACACGCATATACCCTGATTGCCCTCAGCGTGAAGCCGAACTTCTTCCCTGAGCTGTGGATCACGATGGGCTGGCGTGGGTTGGTGGTACAGAGGGATGAGTCTCGGCTTGGAGAGGAGTCTCTTGAGGAAGGGTCTGAGGAGAGGGAGTAGGGTGACAGGGGACTGGCAAGTGGAGACACCCCGAAGATATCTGTAAAATTAAGAGATAATGACCACCTGAGCAGACTCTTTTATTTAATCAATCAGACTGACTGGCCCTAGAGTCAGTGGTGAGGTGCTGCTGTAAAGCTCATGAGCCTGGTTCATTCTGCTCCTGCTGTGGGTGAAACTAATGGGATTTTCTCTCTCCCAGCAGTGAAGACCTCTTGCTCCTGCCCTGCCTGCTTACTTTCCTTGTTAGCGGCTTGTACTCGGCTACTTGCCCACAGCCACTCTGTAAAATGGAACTCACAGCAGGTGTCATGCTGGGCCAATTTCGCACAGATCTATGGTGAGCTTTCATCTCTTTCAAATTATTTGTTCACAGAGTGTTGCTCTTATTTTAATTCTTTGCGCGTACTTGCCTGACATGCAGCAACCTTCAACAAATAGTTGCCATCTTATGTTTAAGTCAATGAATGCATGCCTTTCTGCATGTGTTCTCAGACTTACCCCCCGGGATCATAAGGGACAGGGCACCAGTTGAGACAGACTTTGGGACTTTTGCCACAGCTCCAGTCTTCTCTGCAGCACTCTCAGGCCGCAGAGAGTTTGTCTGAGCTGTCTGGTCTGCAGAGGCATGACTGGTGCTGTCGGGGCTCTCCACCCCCTCACCTCTTGGTGTCAACTGATCCAGATGTTCTGAGAAGCTTCCTGTTAATTACAGACAATGAGAATAAAGTGAGGCACACAATGACACAATGTCTATATGTTGACCTCCACTTGCCAAAACACTTCTAATTATAGGAAAAACTAAAAGTTTGCACTGATATGTTAGACATATTTCTCAGAAGAATACTGTTTGCAGTGGTCAGGCACTACATGAAAGACAAACATGGCTGTAAATCCTCTCTGCATTGACCTTGAAAAGTCTATATTTGTGGCAATGATACTGCAAAATATGTTGTCCAAAGAGAGATGTCTAATAGGTCTTAATGATTCGTTCATAATTAAGGATGTTTTAAAACCTGTAGCACATGTTCTTAATGGGACAGATAGCAATTTCAGGGCAACCACAAATTAATTTTTCTTTATTTGTGAATGTGAAAGTTTACAAAAAGGCACAGACGACTGATGGACATATTTATAGTCTACAGATTTATAGTTAGTCTGAGTGGTATTAACCTTCCCTATATAACTCAATGCAAGGAAGGAAATAAGCAAATAAGATAGAAAGATTAAAAAAAATTAAACCCTAGCCAGCTGCAGACAGCTTTTTTGGTGCAGGAAACTGTATTTTAATTGTTTTATTGATTTTTGAGAATGAAAACCCAGCACATGTACTCTACAGTTGCATGCTGCAGTTGTGATTTCGTACCAGACAGCGTGGCTCCACTGTGCGTGCTGCCTGGTGTGGTGGCGTCAGGCTCATCCTGTGGGAGCTCTCCAATGGAGAAGGAGGTCTTGCTGGGGTCACCAAGGCCTGAGGTCTCGTCTCCTTCACTCTCTGCTGAAATGGCAAACTTTGGTAACAAGTTGGGGCGAGGGCCCTGATTCACACTGTCCGTGTCTGTCGAATGGGACAGTGATGGCCTGGATGAAGGAGATAAACAGTTTTTTATGAGATGAACACATCTGCACTCCACATAAGAGCCAAATGTAGTGTGAATTTATTATCTATGCATGCCCCCTAGTGTCTTAACATAGAAGTCACATGTAAAAGGTTCATTAATTAGCAGTTGCCTCAGTATTGTTTTGCCGTGTTGACCAGTTGGATTAAGCTCCTTTGTTTTACTTTTGTTTTTGCTGCAGAAAGGTTTTGCTTTTGCAAAATACACCCCAGCTGTGTGCAAAGAAGGATTATTATTGTTTTTCTGGAGGTCTGGAACAATAATTAAAGCTTCAAACTTTTCATCTAGCTAAGCGTAATCTTCAGCTTTTGATGCATGATGGAATTGCACAAAGAGAGAAAAAATATTAGACAAAGTGTCTTGAACAGACATTATAATTTATCTCCACACATATTTAACATTAAAATAAAAATGTAATTTCTGTTATTTATTCTGTCAGTAAGCAAAAAAGCCCTTTATCCTGTTTTTAATAAAATATCTAAAATTTAGCATTATGCATTGAACTGTATTTTTAATCTCTGCCACATTGTGTTTATGTGCAGAGGGCTGATGAATGTTTTTTAATCTTGATTCAATGACAAAGTCAGACATACATTTCTGTAAAATCTGGCGTCCAGCTGAGAGTGTCAACGGTTAGTGGGCTCTCACTCTTCTTCCCCTCCGTCTCTCCCTTTTCCTCCGGGTGCCCATGGGACAAATCCAGGCTGCTGTAAACCTGACAACCACACAGAAACAATGATTCACTTCAGTGCATGCAGGCTATAAAAGCGAAGTTCTGCTCTACGCACAGATGTTTAAGAACACACATCGTCAGGTTCAGAATAAGCTATGAAGATTGATTATTAAATTTATAATATTCTGCACAGATTGTGAGTCATGGTAAATTGCACTTACGCACGTTTTGGGGTTTTTTTTTTTTACATTTGCAATTAAGCTGGGAGCAGAAACAATGTACTGTCTGTGTTGTTGCAGATTTCATCGTGTCCCACAAGCGTGGAGTTTAGGTGCAGCTGAGGAAAAGGTTCAGTGTAGCTCAACACTTCCTCTGAGACGCCCCGCTGCTTTTTGAGACGCTGTAATGCTTTGTTTTGATGTGAGAGGGGAGCATACTGCAATGCAGCACAACAATGACGCCCAGCTTGTATGACTGTATTGTGTACTGTGTTCCACATTACCAAAAAAAAAAAGACAGATCTGATTTGCAAGCGTAAAATATATGCAAAGCCGAAATCTACGTTTAATACTGTAGGGGTAAAGGGAGAGCGGGATTTGGGGGGTACAAATTTCCATATGAAATACTTATTGCTCATGTTTTCTTTCCCATGAGAAAAGGGGTAGAACAGATGAGGGCATCAACTCATTTACATCAGTAACATTTTTGGCGTTAATGACGGTGAATGTGTCAGAAATTTTACAGTGGAGGGGGCTTAAGAACACACCTTCGAAAATCTATGTGAACACGAGGAGAACTGCCGCAGCTCCATATTGAAGTCTTCGTCATTTGTATCCTCTTCCTCTGTCTCCAGGTGGTGGTATCTCTCAGAGCGAGCTGGGAATGATGAGAAACTTAGATTTCAGAATATTTTATTACTGCATTCAGTTATTACAAGTCATTATATGTGCCACAAGGTGGTTTAAGTTATAAAAAGGATGGCAAGGTAACAGTCATATCAGTTTATGTTTTAGCCATTTGATCATTTCAGCTTTATTCTGAGATATCAGGTTTTGTCTGTTATTTTGGCACAATGGTAACCTTGAGCCACGGCTGCTGTTGCCATGAAGACGATGCCAGTGAGAGAACTAGCAAAACTCAAACTACTTCATCTGCACAGAGAACAAAACACTGCATCAGATTTAATTGAGTTTGTCTCAATTTAAATGTACAATATGTAATTTTCTGTCACTAGGTGTCTCTCGATGAAAACAACAAAAGATGCAGTTTGCTGATGTTGTGAAATAGCACAGGATCATGGGAGCTGTCGTCTTCACCACCATCGCTGTTCCCCCACTTGGGATACCTTTCAGGGTTCATTGTTAAGGAGGTAACAAACTGACTGAAAAAAATTTATAAAGCACTTTCTCAGACGCTGTTTGACAGACACAGGCTGTCTATGAGGAGCTGCAACTTGCATCTCTGATAACTTATGACATATGATGACTAAAATCTTCATCTGGTCAAAATACCCTCCCAACTTGTAATTCAAGATATGCTGAACATGTGGCAAGAACATTGATCATCAGGAGCATATTTTTACTATGATTTCCAAGCAGATCTATAGACATCTGTGAACAATGGAAACATTTTAAACGACACCTTGAGTGAAAGAAGTCTGAATTAAAATGTTTTCGTCTGTGTTAAATAAGTGAAAGACTCACTGTCAAAGTAACTGGTGTCATCTTCAGACTCAAGCTGAGGAATAAACTCGGCCTTCTGCCTCAGCAGGCTGTTCCAGTCCAGGTTGTGGAAAAACTGATGCTGCTTCACCTCAGCAGCTCCACCTGCAGATGCAATAAATGTACAAAATCTTGAGCTTCAATAACATCTCGGGACAAATGTTTAGAAAAACACACACACAAAACACAGGGCACTGACAATGAACGGTTCAGTCATACACAGGAGGTGAAGAAAAGCTTACACTACGTTTTCCTTTTCCCTAGTGGCTGCAGGCCAAACTGATATCATGGCCATAAATTATGCAGGACAATTTCCTGCCTGTGACCTTTCGTAGAGTAGCAGGAGCCTTTGTGAATGGCAGCCTGGCGAGCAGTGATCTAGATGAGCAACGGGGTCGAGCTGTCCCTGGACTGAACTGACTACATGCATCCCTTTTGATTAAAGGCCTTTGTCCCAGGTCATGGCCACTTTTACAGCCCACAGATTTACACACTCTTAGTGCCCGATCATGCATGGAACTAGATTCATGGACTGGCAGGGAAATAATTGCAATTGATGAAAGAGAAAAGGTGAGGAGGCCACAGGATAAACTGCTCTGCTGTTGGATGACCTCAATTTCTTCCCTGGTGACTTGGAATAATGAGCGGTGCTGAGGTGGCACCATGAGAATTTATGGTAGTCCGCTGTGACTGTCTAGTTGTAGCAGAGTTTCTGGCTGTGCCACAGTTTCTTCACTCTTTGTACTTGTACCTGTGCCCATCCTTTCCAGTGGATTTTGCCTGAGCAGCAATGTGATGAGCTCCTGAGCATCGGGAGGTGGAGCATCCTCTCCTTCAGGCCAGTTGATCTCATCTGGAAACACACAATGTATCAGTTTCAATTTAAAAAAGTCTACATACAAGCTGCAAACAAAGCCTAGCTGATAGCATTATTACAAAATTGTGTTTTTCAGGATAGAAAATGCGACATCTTATATATAATTTGCTCAGAAAGTATAAAGATGTGTTTTTTATGCAATGAACAGAATCAGTTTCAGCATCATCAACATGAAGCATGTAATGTCTTCCACTGCAGGAATTGCAAAATGGTCAATATCCTGAGAACAAAACAGAGATGTTAGTAGCATAATTAGGTGTTTGCATTTAGTGAAGCGGTCAGCGGCCTACATTTTAATAAGGCGGAGGGTTTGCACAGAAACTGACTGAAGAAGCTCCTGTTTCAGACAGCTCACACAATCACTGCACGTTTGTGGCTGTTAATTAAATGTTTTACAGGCTTGAGACAATTATCATCAAGAATATATAAGATCATGTTTTTTACTACTACTTCCAACTCTTACTTACTGGTGAATTGGACTTTTGGGGCCTTTTGTGGAATACTTTAGCCTAATTATGACCCACTAAAGCCCGACAGTCACACATATGTGAAACTCTCATCTGAATTTCTGCCTTAAAATTGCTTTACCAGCTAAGTCAGACAAAACAAAGTCAGCTCGAAAGGTGCACACAAAATGTTGAATGAGACAATTTAAATGTACTCTAGCTTTTAGTGTAAAGCCTCATGGATAAGCAATGAAAAGGGGAGCAAATCCTGTCTGTGCCATGCTGATTGCCTGCTCTGTGCACAGTTTGTCCCCCATTTTAATCAAATTTGGGAGGGGAACTATGAATATGTATGTATGGCCTGAGGCCATGGTGGTGTGCGTTCAGTGTGTTCAGGCCCCTTTAATTAACAGTCACTCTCAGAGGCTTGGTACAGTTTGATTGAGAGCATACCAAATCAGTCATGGCATGCCATTCATTTTCACGCCACAGATAGAGGCTGTTATCCAACAACTGCAAACAACGCAATTCATTTGCAATTCAAGCCAACCACACCGCTGACAAGATAAAAGCTGTTGTTTTTTAAGATTAAGATTTTCTCTGCGCGGCTGTCATCATGAGAATATAAGTGCACAAAGTAACATCATGATATTAAAACTTCATTTGTGGTCTGAAGTCAAGCAGAATCCACTAACTGCCATCTGTTTATCTACTGGCCCTCAGAGAAATCTCAGTCTTCAATGAATTCAGGAAAAGCACACCAACTAATTCCGCATGGTCACTATTTAAATGTTTAATTCATATCTGAGTGAGGTTTGCAAATTTCTCCTGATGTGCTTGACAAAATCTAGAGGGACTTTGCTCAGATCAGTATTTGCAGCAGATGTGTCCAGGAAGATGTTATATTCCATAAACTGACACAGACAAATGAATAAATAAGCATAGTTTATCTTCTTCCTCAAACACAAGAAACAGAGAACATTAAAAAATAAGGTAGTTCATGGATTAAAACAATTGATTCCTCAGTAAAATTTCATGCAATGCACTGTAATTAAAGTACTACAATTAATGGTTAAGGAAAATAAAACACTTAACTTTCTTACGACAAGTAAACCTGTTAGCATCCAAGGTTAGCTGATAACAGAACTGAGGATCACCACTGACTGCCTCTAAAAATGAACGACATGACACCTCCACAAAAGTGAGACCAAAAAAATGTCAATTGCCCCCTGGTCGCTAAATGCTGGAGTATAGGTCGTTACTCCTGCCCCCTCCCTGTTACCAGATGAAATATTGGCCAAACAAAAAAAATCAAAGTACATGTCAAATAAACTAATGTGTTCATTTTTTGAATAAGTTTGGCTATTTGTGGCTGAAATGTTTGTGATGTAATGATTGACAGCTTGTGCGTGCTTGCGAGCAGGTTCATGGGCTGGACCTCGATACTGCAGTTTCACTTCCGAGTCACTACTAGGTAAAATGACATCACAAGTGCAAATTTGCAGTGCCCAAATAAATTTTGTAGAGTGGGAGGAAGTAGGGTTGCATCGTTCATTTTTAAATACAATCTATAAGGATAACTCCATCTATTAGTACGGTTTGAACAGCAGAAATTGTTTGGGGAAAATATCGCTGTTATTCTATCCTATTTATTATCATTTGAGTAGAAAGGAAGGCAACACTGACCACTGATGACCTGTCCGAACAGCTCCTCCGGTGTGTCTCCAAAAAAAGGCACACAGCCCACCAGGAACTCATAGAGGATGATGCCCATAGCCCACCAGTCCACTGGCTTCCCATAGCCTTGTCTCAGGATCACCTCTGGTGCAATATACTCTGGAGTTCCACAGACCTGGAAAGACATGCACATGTATGTAACATGATGTGGTTTGTAGAAATTATACTGCCAAAAACTTTTTGCACACTAGGAAATCCCTTGTTAAATACAAACAAGTCCAGAAGTATATTGTATCCATCCTTCTTCTTCTTACATTAAATAACAATCACAACTTTACAATCACACAAATCACGATACTATTTGAAATAATAAAGAAAACTAAAATGGCATGCCTAAAAATACTGACGGATGAAACAAAGACATGTATTTAAGACAAATTAACTTTTAAAATCAACACTGTTGAGGGTTTACCTGCTTATCAGAAAACTCCCTTGCATCTTTCTCGATGTGTCCCTCATACAGGTTGGTGGTCATGTTCATCAGCCCAACTTTGGACAACCCAAAATCTGTCAGCTTTATGTGTCCCATTGATGTAACAAGCAAACTGTAAAGAAGAGGGATGTGGGAGAGAGAGAGAATAATTGGAGGAGAAAGGAAAAATTACAAAAATAAACAGAAAAGCAAAACCTCAGAGTTTTCAGCAGAACTTGTGAATTGATGCTAAAATTTAAATTCTCATTTTAAACTGGCTGCTCTCGTTAAACCTTCAGTAATCATTTTTCTGCATCTCAAGGGTAGCAGAGCATTGACATATCATTGTGTGTTATGTTGCCCATTTACAGTTTAACTGGTTACAAATCAGGAGTTGTGTTACTGGCCACCATACCAACATTTGCCCAGTATTAATTCTCCTTTTAACTGTGCGTTTGTTTTTTCCTAAGGGGAATATCTGGCTTGTGAGCAGCCAAGTTCGCCACTATGCTCACCAGATAGTCTGTAACTGTGTCTGTCTGATTTGGTGCTGAGTAGGTAGTGTACACTCTGTTTTTAGAGATTTTTTTCTCAGTAAACAGCTGCCTGCTGTGCCTGAAGAGTGGTGGGAGTAAACAAAAACAGTAATTTTGCACACTGGGAAATAAAAACAATGAGATAATGATGCTCTGTAAAGCTTTAGGGATGTGCAGTGTTGGTTAATAATTCTAGTTCACCATTGTTAATATCAATATATTAATTAAAGCGCCTTAAAAATTCCTACGGTCTCACTTGTCTGGTTTGAGGTCCCTGTGCACAATGCCATAGTTGTGGAGATACTCCAGCGCCAGTACTGTCTCTGCAAAGTACATCCTGGCCATATCCACAGGCAGGGGACCCATGTTCTTCAAAAGGGTGGCACAGTCTCCACCTGTAAAGATCAATAAAGGGATGTTACAGAACACAGGAAACTGTGTTCAAAGTATAGTGCTTTTATCTGTAGCACTATGCACAAAAAAAAAGAAAGCAGCTGACCTTCAACATACTCCATGACCATGCACAGGTGCCGTCGTGTCTCAAAGGAGCAGTACATGGACACCACAAAGGGGTTCTCAGCAAAGGTAAGGATGTCTCTCTCCACAAAGGCCTGTTGTATCTGATTCCGCAAAATCAGGTTCTGTTTGTTGATCTTTTTCATGGCAAACCTCTGCTTCGTTTGCTTGTGCCGCACAAGATAAACAGCTCTGTGGGATAAACAGTTTGCCAGTCAGCTGGGGATAGAACTGATCTTAAAACAGGTCCTGGGAACAAGTTGTGAAGTTTAAGGTCATTGATGATATCTGTGGTCAGTTTTTATTAACATCTAGTGGGAAAAGTGCTTCTTGTTAGGTGATGATTAGTTAACAAACCATCTGTCATGAGAGTTTAGATAAGCTGGCACTGAATGAGATGTCCTTACCCATAGGCACCATTGCTGATGAGTTTGGTCATCTCAAAGTCCAGTTCACAGGGTTTACGCCGCAATCGCAAAGCTGTGCTGAGACTCTGAGACTGTGGGGAGAAGGACAGACAAATAATAAAACAAATCAGAGAGATAAAATCTGTACTTAACTGGATCACCTGCAGCAAAGATGGAGTAGATCAATACAATAATCTATTTCTGTGTGCTTACAGAGTCGTCCGTTTCCGGGGTTTCTGCAATCCCACTGTCACAGCTGGTCAGCTGAGCAATTTCTACAGAGAAAACAAACAGAATAAAGAAGGAATGCAGAGATGTAGCAGTAAAAATGTATTAAAACATGGATCTTAGTGGATTATAAATCTATAACTTCATATTAAACCTAAGACCAGTGCAGTTTTTACATTAAGGTGACCAAAGGCCCTATAAAAAAATAAAACAAAGCAAAAAGAGTCGAGTTTTGGTTTTATTCACCTATTAGGTTCGAGGTGCTGACTCTAAGATAATCTGAAGTGAAAATAAATGGGGCGGAAATCAGATGTGGCAACACAAACACATGTCTAACACCCATTTTGAAAATCACTACTCCAGAACAAGTGCTCATTATAAACCACCTTGCATTTTATAGGGTTTTTTTCCTGTGTGTGTGTTTGTGTCCAATCATGCCAAAGTCCATGTGCGTGTGATTTCACAGGGGGTGTTTGTCTTGTCCCCAGAGAGCCTGTAAACACATTTCCACTGCTATTTAACATCTGTCCTTCCTCGTAGGTTTGCTTCAGGCACACACAGGCAGTGGGCATACGAAACACAGGAGACACTCAGGGGAAATGAATGGAGAGATTGGCTGATGAGCCAGCCTGTGTGGATCAGTATAAAGTCTGTGGGGAGGCCATTCCTTTCTAATTAGTCATAATGAATGTTGTTTGTTACTGAATCTGGAGAGACAGAGGGTCATTAGAAAGACAGTCTGTTCAGTACAGGACATTAGTCAAGAGGATCTTTGTCTTTTAGTTCCCACAGCAGTTTCATTTCTTTACAGCCTCGCATTCAATTTGGTCATATTTACCACATCAACAAGATATCATTGAAGGAACAACACTGAGCACTTTAGTGGAATTACATAAGAAACTTTTAGAAATATATTTATTATTTCTCTTTTCACAAACCCTGAAGAAAACTGAATAACAATGATTTGCTGCCACCATAATTCAAAAAAAGATAAATTAGGTCTGAAACACATTAGAAGTGGAACAAACTAACTTTCCCCATATTTCTTATTCAATTTGATGTATGTCTTGCTGGAGACTGCAAGCTGTTCCAGCCAGAGTTGTTTGTATTTTATTCTCGTTGATGACAACCATTACCCTCTAAGTCCCTCCTGTACCTTCAAGAGGATCTCTTGTGAGCCCCAGCTGGCTGATGATGTAACGAGGGATGTCCGTTTTGATGCCCTGGCCCTCTTTTGCGTGTCCTTCAGCCGCCTCCAGAAGGTGATAAAATTCCTCTGGGTCAAACTCCTGCAGACACATCGGGACACAAGCTGGTATGAACAATGTTGAAAAGAAAAAATCTCATTTCATTGGAGGTAAACAACAAAACTGTGGTGTTACATCAGGAGATGTTGTTTTTTTGTGGTTTTACTTGTGTTTTTATCCTGGATCAGACACAGCCACACCATTCAGTGTGCTATATGAAGGTTTTATAAATGGTGAGATCATAGGTTAGGCAAATAACAGAATGTCTGTGGGATTGTTGTTAAAGTTTTATTGTTTATCATTTACAAATATGCATTTGCTCCATGACCCTCTAAATTGAGGATAAATGGGGCTGAAATTAAATGTGTCAACTCAAACACATGGAAAACATCCATTTTCAACATCACCAGAACAAAAAGCTGCTCCTTATCAAGCAGCTCAGTTTTTTTAAGTAGGAAAACTCATTGCATTGCTCAACAACTAACTAATCTACTGAGTATCAGACTCAACAAGACATGAATAATATTCAAAAGCTAGAGATTTCATATGATAAGATATGAAACATACCAGACATTCCAGCAGTCGAGCAGGTCGGGCTATGATTATCAGGATCTTCTTCACCAGCTCTCTGATGAAGTTTACCTCCTCACTCTCTGATCTCTCTGTGGACTATGAAGCAGCCAAACAGAAGAAAAGATATCCACTGTCAATTTCTTTTACAAGTTATCGTGTGCTGGTCAAAGTCAGTGACAGCTAAAACTTCAGTGACATTTTTGCTTTCAAACATTTAATTTTCTCAAATGTAAACAGTTGGTGACCACTAAAAACCCAGCACTTACTGTCTGAAACCCTAGAGGCTCAGATGACCATCTGGACAAAAAATAAATAGCTGCTGCAAAGTAAATTAGATTTTAACCTGTTTCCAACCACATGGGTTTTTTTTTTTCCTAATTTGAGCAAAAGAGCAAGGGTAAATGTTATTTCCGGCTGCTTGGATCAGGAGACAGCTGCAACTTAAGAAAGTTTAAAAACTTTTTCAATGTTCAACCAACTACACGTTTTTATCCAGATGCTAAGAAAAGTCTTCAAGAACTCCTTCAAGAAATACCTTCAGAGCAGTTGTGAGTGTGACCTTCTTGGTTTTTTAAAGATCACCAGAAAATCTGATGCTTAGCTCTATGACTAAAATGTATATGTAAATGAGAAGTTCCTGGTCTAAAGGTGGAAAACTGCACATCATTAACACCATTTTTACAACATTTTCATGCAACTTTTCTGTAAAAACACTGACATTTATTGATGTAATGGGTGGAAACGTTTCTATGATTACAGAAGACACGCTTACCTCCTGAACAAGCCTCTCTAGCTTGTCAGTGAGTTCGCAGAAGTAGCTGGAGGTGATGAGTCCTAGCCGACTCTTCTCCAGGCAGTCACGGGCCAGTTCAATTATCTGGTGGTGGGCAAAGCTGAGCACACCATCTGCCAAAGGGAGGACGCTCTCTGGAGAGTTACTGCGGATGATGTCCTGAATCCTTTCCTCCATCTGAGCTGTGGCCTGCAGTAAGAAGGAAAGGTGTCTGCTTGGTAATGCATTAGATAATTAATGGCCAGACACCGGTGAAGAAATCTTACTGTGAGCCCTCACCTTAGGAAACCGCTCTTTGTAGACGTGATTCATCATAATAATCTCATGGTCGTAGCATGACGGAGATCTGCCAGGGCTGAAAAATAAATTGCATCAAAATCAGTGCCTGAGTGGCACCAACTGTATGCATTACAGCATGAATACAATGTTCATTTACAGAGGTGAACAATACCTGAGACTGCGTGAGCGTGGTCGCATGGCCGTCGCTCTGCGGCATTCATCCCCGGAGATACTCTCAGTGCAGAAGTGCTTGGAGAGGAAGTGCAGTTCATCAGGCGTAGGCTGGAAGGGCAGCTGGTGCAGCTTCTCCTGTGATGAACAGGATGACTGGAAATGAAACACATATATATTCAACATGAAAAGAAAAAAAAAGAGACAGCAATCTTTTATATGGATAAAAAAAAAAATACAAACAGACAATCAAACGGACAACATTTTTTCTCTAGCTGAGAGGAGAAGAACAGACAGAATATGAACAGAAAAAAATATGAAGCTAAAGCCACAAATAAGCTCGGCTTTGCATGGATACTGGAAACAAAGAGAAACAGGCAGCCTCACTCTGCGTGATGGTAAAAAAGAAAAGAAAAAAACAAAACTTAATTTTTACGTTGTTGTAGTGGTTCTGGTTGGCAGATTTCTAAGCCATTGGGCATAGCCACACTAGCTTTTTCCCCCCAGTCTTAATGCCCATGAGACAGCGATACACCCCTGACACTGAAAAAATTAAAAATGTTTCATTAGAAATGACTGAACTCCAGACAAAACTCCTGATAAGAGCCTAATATTTTCATTTCAATTGTGGTTTGAACAAATCAAATTGCTGTACTGAACAACTCACCCTCACCACAAACCAAACTGTTTCTAAGGTAACTTGATTCATGACTGATGTTTCAGAGAAACAATAATATGCTTCCTGCGATACATGGTGTGAATAGCAGGAAATGTACTGGATGACCAAAAACCACACAAAAGAAAAACAAAACATTAACAACAGGGAATTTCTAATCATCGTAACTCACATCACTTTGCATTTCCCGTAAATGACTGCTTGTTGTTTTCCTAGATTGCATGTACATAGTGTGACTGAAGCTCTGTCTGCTGTAAACGATTATGCTGATATTTGAATACGAGTATGTTTTGTCAGAATGAAAGTGATAAAGTGTTGTAGACAGAGGAACTAGACACAAAGGCAGAGAGGCAGAAACTGAATTCGACATTAAAGTCATACTAACTTCAAATGCTTATCTGTTCTTCGCAGTGACAAACAGATTTTTGTTTTATTGAATTTGGCCCCTTATTGGTAATTGATGGCTACACAAGCAAATTTAAGCTGTCAGCTGTTGATTTTGTGATAACTGTTGACAGGTAATCTACTCTACTGCATTACGTGAGATGGCTAAAACTACAAAAAAGAAAAAAATTGCCAGTTGGTTGATTAACATGCTCACTCTCTGCATGCCTCTGTCTGTGCATTTCAGTACAGGGAAACATGTCTCTGTATCATTTTGATGCTTGAAAAAATAATGAGTGGGCTGCGTCTCCCTGCTGGTGTTTGCCTCATGTCAGTTTCAGACAGATAGCTAGAAGGTAGCTTGGCAGACGTCACACAGCTGGTGAACTGAGCTGTCTGAATCTTTCAAGCTTATCACCTTAAACGCTCTGAACTGAGACCTCCAGAATTCAGAGCTGTGAGACAGTCTCTCCTGTCAATCTTTTAATATCATGATCACAACTTATCTAATATCAGTGAGCGTAACTGATCGAAATTTACACAGAAAGCTCAGCAAGTTTACTTATACGGTGTATCATATCTGAGTGGTTATAAGTTATAGTTTATCAGTTCTGGCTCCGATGCTAATGGATAACTTCGGCTGGGATGGAGAGGGATGGCAGATCAACAAGGGGGGAGCTGTCTGGTCATTTTGCTAACGTCTCCTTGCATCCCCTGTCAAATCACTTACTCATTATATGTTCAAAAAGAATCAACAGCAACATTATTTTGTTTAATTCTATTAATGAAAACAAATTATGGAGTTTGGTGTAATCATGTTACGCAGACCAATAATACAGACCTGCAGTTTAACTGAAAAATTCTTCCTCACATCCCACGTTTATACACTCTCTTAGGTTCAAATCTTTGTTGTGTTTAGCTGACATAAACATGTCACTTGGTTGAGTGCATGATGCTTACAGAGACAGTGGAACTGGGTGTGTTTGTTCCATATCCAGAGGAGGGAAGTGAAGCCAGCGACCAGCGGCGACCATCAGTCCTGTCACACAACAGCAAACACAAACCAAATCGTCACACTCTCAGTCAGAGACTGAATCCAAAGATGAAGAATGGATTTAAACATACATAAGTTCTGTACAATGCTTGTCACTGAGATAAATTTGTCCTTGTTCAAAGACAAATTTGCAAAATAGTCTTTAGAAACATGAAATATGCTTAATTTTTAATGACTGTATTCAAAACATGTAAATGAACTTCTACGATCCTGATGATCACGTCATAGATTACACATGAATGGTGACCTCTCTCTGGTATTGGTCAGAAATTAGTTACAATACACAGAAAAACAGGAAGTTAGAGAAAAACAACAAAGCAGTTGAGTGTATAATTGAAACTAGATGCCAGAATGACATTAAAGAAAACTTCAGAGCTACGACAAGACAAACTAATGAAGGGAGGTATGAAGTATAAATGTGTTGTTGGGACAAATGTGGGGTTCGAGGGCAAATGGAAGCCTAACATGAAGTTACCTGTCTGCTCTGTGGCAATGACTGTGGATTATAATAAAAATACACAATTACATGATATCATGTTTAGAAATGGTGTAAAATAAATACACTATTGATGCCATTTTTGAAAGCATAAAAACACTCAACAGGCTGGAAACAGGCAGAGAAAGTTATAATGCCAAAAGCTGTTGAATGACTACAACCCAGAGCTCAGAATACTCTCATTTTTCCCTGAATTTATCCACCAAGTCTCCCTCTGATCCTTACTGACCAATCTGTTGAGCTGCAAATCAAGTCTGTGGTTGTGTTTACCTTCGTGCAAAGGAGAAATGAGCAGAGGCACTGGGAGAGAAATTTCTAGGACTGTCTTGTGGGCTCGTTCCTGCAAAAAACACAAAGAAACAGAACAAAACCAAATTGAAAAGAAAACCCTCCTGTAAGCAAAGAAATTCAATTCCACTTTCAATCTGCAGCCAAAACAAAGGCTGACAAACTGCAATAAACAAGTGATGGCTGCATTCACAGATCAGAATCAGCTTTAACATATTTTAGTGTAGGTTGTAATTTGAACAAAACGCACAAGCAAATAATGTCTGGGCATGTTTATTGCCTTGAGGAAATCAAAAGGGTTAATGATGAACACTCAAGTTTCACGTTCATTATTTATCACTTTGCAAATCATTGTTTGGTTAAAGAAATGTTTTTTATTTCTCCACCTAAGCTATAAAACAGCAAGACATTAAACTGTGCAGTTGAAGGCATTTCATTTGTATATGTTTGTCTACCACACAGTGACAGCATCCAGATATAAAGGATTAATGCATCTCCATTTGCTCCTAAACTCTTGAAGACCTCATGGATGTGACAGTAAGCATCAGTATACTGAAGTAGGTTTAGAGAGCCGTTGTTGTTTTTTGACATCTCACAGAAATTCATAACAGCGCAGTGGTTTTGTAAGAGTTAGAAACAAGGTCAGCAACTCGGCAAACTAAATACACCCACTGCTCATTCCAAAGCATCATTTTCATCAGCAGCATATTCACAAAGTGGACATTTTCCAGCTAACTAACAGCAGGTTTGGCTTAATGTCAAGCGTCATCTCGATCCTCATATCTCTTATCCTGCACCTTCTACTTGCCAGTAATTGTAAAACAGTATGCTTTAACCAATTTGTTTTTAAAAGTGTTTTGGTTTTCACACAGCATGCAAACGTGTCTGAATGTCAAATGCCTAAAGGCAGCATACGGTGTAGTTTAACAGTCACTTCACAGTGATCTCAAATAGTTAAACTTCTGAGAGACACTGATTTGCGTTGCTGATATGATAGCTGTAAACCGAGAAAAGCCTGACAGGCGCATAACTTATCAAAACTGCCTTGATGTTGCTATAAAAACTAAAGTGCTAGAGAAAAAAACTACAGGTCTTTCATGTGGGCTTTGCTAAAATACAGCTGATTTAAAAACAGAAAATTTAAAAAGTTCATAGAGCAACAAAATCAGAATTGAGATTAATGTTATCAAAGTAGAAATTACATTAAATGGTGAAATTGTAAGCAAAATTGTAAGTCTTGTAAGCAGGACTTTTACCTAATGTATACATATTGTATTATCTGGCTGGTTAGAGACGCAATGGGCCACTGAAGACATTATACTGTAGGGACTTTCTAAAAAGGCACCAATTAGCCCTTGTGTTTCCACGCCCGATATGTGAAAACAAACCTATGGTTCAGCATTAATCAGATATAATTACATCCCTCACTAAGGGAGGGACCAAACAGTTAATTAACTAGACACCATGATGCCACCACCTCCTGTGATGTTAAAGACAGGCCTACTCTATATTGGGTAACAACAATAGAGCCACTGAAAGTTGTTAGTGATGAAGGTTGCCTATTTAACTGCACTGTAATCTTAATCACAGCCAATTACTGATGATAACCTCTTCCTTTGGGAGTTAGGCAGCACCTGAGGAGACAGATTATCTACTGACAGAGGAATAGCAGAAAACATGGTTCCAAATAATGTAAAAGCATTCACAATCATGAACAAAGGTTTGATCTGCTGTACCACCTACAAAGCTACAGGCAGAATCAGAGGAAAAATATCACTGCAGAAACTTTCTCAAGCTTTGTATGTCACCAGTGGATACGACAGAGCACTAATGCTCTAAATGGGGCTGAAAGGATGTTTTTCTTACCTTTGGCACCAATATTACGACTGAGCCACAGTCTTAGGTCATCCAGGAGCTGAACACATTCATTAGCAAGAACATTGTGGCCTTCTGTGTCTGAGTCCATCTTGAAATGCAGAGCAAACACTGCAACTTGCAGCTCTGCTTTTGCTGACCAATGCCAGGAAATAAAACGCCCTGTGGTAAATGAGGCCTCCCCTCCCTCTGCTCCTGTGCATTTCCTCTCCACAGGCTACCACTTCCTCACCAAGCACAATAACTGCCCTTCAACTTGCCACAGAACGGTTAAATTCTCACCGAAATGCCACAGAGCTGACCTGACAAAGAACACAACCGACAGGATAATAAAAAATTAATGACTTCTTTTCAGTGCTTTGTTTTCTGTCATTGCTTTTTGTGCCAGACAAGCATCCGATTCAAATTCTGCAAGGGTCAGTCAGATTTACTTAGTGTGTACATTTACTGTACTTTTTGATTATATCAACATCATATGATGATGCCAGATAACTGCTGCCATTTGGTTTAAAGCTACAGAGAGGGAAACAGAGGAGGTCTGTACGTCTTCATTTTCCTGTGCTGTTTTCCAAAGTTCATTTTGAATTACACAATGGGCTGTGTTCCTGTGAGAGAACATTGTGAATTGTGTAAAGTAATGGGTATGTTTCCAACACTGGGGTGGGGTAAACAGCACATACATAGACATGCAAAGACAGGTACTTACCCGTAAGAGATGAAAGGGGGGAGTGAGGTCGTGGCAAACCCGAGGACTGACCGCTTCCTATTAGGCTTTTTCTGTTGCTCGTTCTGCAGCTGTAAAACCACAGGGTCAAATGTGAGGACAAAGAAATCACTGATCACAACTGTCCTAACCAACCACAGGTGAAATCTCAACTTTCTGCATGTCATTTTGATTATTTGATGAGTTGAAGATTAAAAAAAATATGTTCTCATCATTGGAAATTTTGCCAGTTTCGTCTTTTGTTTGGTGCCTCTGTATTGTTCTTGTCAAGTGAAAAAAGGCACTCATAGGCCTAAGATCGCTTTAATAACATGACTTGTTACTTCTTAAAATATATTACTCAAATTTTCTAAGAACATTGCTTTTCCTGTCAAGCTGTGACTTGTTTCAACTATGCCTACAATGCAATGGCAGCCTCTTCTACCAGCACCTCCTCTTTTCACATTCAACAATGTATTAACACTAATTTACATGTATTACATGCAATTTACATGACTGGACACTCTCTTGCATTGCCAAACATGCCCTCCAGACAATAATATGATACTTGCAGGCATGTTTACAGTTCTGGACTGTAAATACTGGTGCACCCAGTCCCACAAAAAAAGAGAGGCCATGTTGGTTTAGTCACCAGAAAAGTGGGACCTGCATTCAGCCCTTTATGTTTGTTGGTCATTTTAATACAGGGCTGTGAGTCACGAGGAGCCACTGTGATCAACAACACGTGAGTCATAAAAGTAACCCAGTTTTTAACCTTGAATAAAAATGAACTCCTTCAATGTAAAAGCAGTTTCAGCGTTCAATGTCCCGATTAGTCTTGGATTTATACTTTCAAATTAGACACTGTCAGTGCAAACACATAATGCCAGAAGAACATGAATTCACTTCAAGGTCAGAGACTCAATGGCATCCTGTTACATAACCCCCTCAGAGAACTGAACCATTTCCAACAGAATATTTAAGATGTCATTCAATAATAATTTCAGTCCTGTATATAATGCAAACACCACAAAAACAGATTCATTCCCCAGCTTCTCTCTGTGTTTGAATATTAAAGCTAGTTGGCGCTGTGCTACTGGATTTTACAGCAGCTCTTAGTACTACCAAGTATTTATATTTTCAAGTTTAAATGTTATGGTTTCAGTTCATGTTTTAGTTTATGGTTGTATGACGTGTAACCTATTTGGCTGAACACAGCATTGCTTTTTTTGCATTTTTGCTTTCTGCTTTATTTAGATAGTGACAGCTGAAGGGAAACAGGAAAGCAGTGAAAAGAGAGACAAGTTCCACAAGGGAATAGCTTAGGTCCGCTTTTTCTTTCAATTACTATAAATGATTTGCCGCATGTTGTTAACCACAATTACCACCTTCTTGTTTTGTTGTGAGTGTGCATTCGCCTTGTGGCCTGTTTTTATGATTGTTTTAGTATGGACCCCAGGAACAATAGTGACCTTTGTGGGACCTCACGGGAGTCCAAAAAGGAGGCTTAGAGCAAAAAAGATCTCTAATGAAACACAATGCTGCACAGCTACAGATAAAGAAGAGTGTCAACTTATATTGGAGAGAGAAAGACAAAGAGAGGTGGAGACAAAGAGTCAGTTAGTCACAGGTGAAGCTCGCCTGTCTGTGTCGCAGCATTGATTGCAGAGAATGATTAAATACACATGGGCTTCTGCAACGATGCAGAGATGCGTGAGCCACCGGCCTTCATCTCTCTGTCAACACTGCTGAAGAGCGGCTTGTACAGGTGCCACTGCAGAGCCTGCAGAGCTTCAATGTCACATCAGCAATAGTGGCAAGCTAGGCAACTTTTTTCAGGAGTTGATAATGATGTGCAAAAAGCTGTCGACACTCCGTGCTACACTCCAAAAGGCTTACAATACACTGAAGGCTTTGATGGCTACAAAAGTTCTGAGAGTTTGCAGGACATTTGATGAACCAATCAAGAGTTTTTTGTGTTTGCTTTTCTCCCAAATGTTGTTGCATTTACAGGCTTTAGCAGCAGTAAAATTCAAGCCCTGTAGGTGTTTTGGAAATTATCCATGTGCCTCCAGCAGATGTGCCCCCAGCTATAACAAATGTAAATACAAAACTACAACATAAATAGCAGCATCAAAATAAATCAGATTCAGCTTCTCATTATTTAAAGTTGCAAGTTGCATATGGGTTGGCCTGCAGATTTAGAATTGTATAAGTATATAACTTTATAAGTATGTATAAGTACCTCAAAAACACAGATGTGATTGTCAAGATTTAAAGTGACACCCTATTTATTCTGTGCCCAGTGCATTGTAGCTGCACACCTTACAGTGCTAAAAGTCATTGCTAATATCTTTAAGCCACTTGTGTTAGGTATTGTGTGGACATTTCACCAACCAAATCACAAACCAGGCCTGACTTCAGGAATTTTGATAACATTAATGTAAGCTACCATTTAGCTTTAAAGCATAACAGGCCAGGTTCTAATTCTCAGTCACCATAGTGTATGTAAATGTATGCAAAAAAGACAAATCTCATACCACATTTACTAATGTCTAAACAGATGATGAATAGATTTCAAACAAATGTGCAGACATTAAATATAATATGGCTCTTCCGATTATAAACTTGAGGCTGCAAACTTTAGATGATGCTTAAAGTTGCAGAGAAATTTCAGGTTTTTGTAAATTAAAGAAAGCAATGCTTGTCAGGCAGAGAGGAATTAGTGAGTAACAATTCAATGTGACCTGCCTAAAGAGAAAGATGATTTGATCTGAAAGATATTTTTCCTCGAACTATGATGCATTTGCATTTAAATGAAGGAATAATCATGTATTATCTACTGTTACACAATGAAGCAAAAAGCACTAACAATGAAAAAGTACATTCTTTGGAGCAATTTAGTTGATTTCTCTAAATTTGAGACATGTTTGGAAAAGGAACCTTTGGAACGCTCAAACGCACAACTATAAAAGATTTGACAAGAGGAATAACCAAAGTCACATGCAATGTATAGATGAATTTAAAAGGCGCCGAGTCCAACTTTCACCTCCACCTTTAGACAAGATAAGTTTAAATATGAAACAGAAATTAACTTTAATAAAATATATTACCAAGGCAACCATTATGCCAAATGAATATGCTTATCTTAGTTTTTCTTCTGCCACATCCCTCACAGTGGTCTTGACACTCATAGTCTTCACCTAGTGCTTTGCCTCAACATGACTTTTCTTTTCCTATATTGCCTCTCTGGTGACTTGTTGACAGTTGTACTTTTCATATTTTAAATTGTTTCAACAAATAAAAGCTGATAAAGTTGTTATCTTTGTGGCTGCTGATTTCTGACGGCAGGATTTCAATCCCAGCAGGGTGACTTTAGTAATTGTAAATAAAACGGAGCACAAGCAGGTCACCTCATCTGGCAATTTAAGGAATATGGCTGATGAGGACGATGAAATCTCACTGATGCACACCTTCTAATGAACAGGTGTCAATCAGGCTGAGATAAGAAACGTATGATGAGTTTGGCTGAAGTCTGACTTGAAACATGTACAAGCAAACCTCAGAGAAGTACAAGCTTTAGTTTAAGTATGCGAACATGTTCTTGCATGAGGCCCAATGACTGACAACAGAAGTATCCCAAGCTTCTTGTATTTGTCTGCAGTGCTGTTGTTGCACTGCTGTCACACACCAGAATCAGCATTCATCTCCCTTAAATCAAAGGGAGACCCTATTTGGACTGAAATCCCATTCACTCCTGTTTACTCAAGTGGTTTCTGGGGCTAACCCCTGCAATCAACTGTGGACACATGCCATGAATCATTTATCACAAATGGGAGGGAGTGAGTAATATCTGGTACACAGGTGTTCAGTCAAAGAGGATCAGATTTAACGAGATCTATTTATACCCTCTCACCGTGGATTAGGCCAACAGAATGCTACACTGCTGCCCAATCAACACTCTCACTCTCACCCTCTTGCTACCCATCCCACCATAACCCCTATTAGAGAGTTGAGTGCCACTCATGGAGACATTAAAATGACTGCTTCAGGATTACTTTCCAAAAAAACCTGCCACAGGTTATGATGACACACAGGCCATCCTCATCTTGTTTGATGCTAAGCTGAGCTTTGGTAGAGGCACCTCTGTGGCCAGAAAGGCTGAGTGAGGGGAAAAAAACTGTGTCTGTATAGCAAAGCTTTAAAGGAGGGATAAAGAAGCCCTGGGCGAAGATGATAGGGAGAAAGTAGGCCAGTGTTGTATGCTGTACTGCAGATGTGTGAGATTTCCTGGAACGGATCCATATGAGATTTACCAGTCTCCGTTACATGCAAAACCCTCAACCTCACCACACCATTGTTGTATTACACATGAAATCTCCACAAGCGTAGCTGCAGAGGTCTTTTTTGATGACTAAAAATACTCTATAAAGGAGTTTATAAAAGTTAGAAATACTTCACACATCATGGTTAAAATATTTAACAGTGCTCATTTTACTTTTGCCACATTTGAGTTCACATTTATTTCATTGACCTACATTACTGTAGCTCTTCATTATTACAAAGTAATCTGAATCTGTCAAAAACAATTTCTTAGGTTTTTGCTTGGTTACTTATTTTTGGTACAGGAAGAGGCAAAAATAGATAAAAGCCTTTGATTTACAACAATCTGAATCTGGGAAAATGTGAACTGTCTGATGGTGACCCACGTCAACAAGAAGCCATGATTCATCTTTTTTACTTCTGTGAGTTTTGCTCCCTTGTCAGAGCTGTCAGGTGAGCTGACAAAGCGCAATGCCACATAAATTGCTGCTCCTCGCTGACAAACCCAAATTCAAAGTCAGACATATGACACATACTGCTTCTATTAATAGTATTTAAAAAACTTGCCGCCTGGGTAAAAGCAATGCAGCTCATTTTTCCTACCCACTGAAGTCATTTTCTACATCTGAAGACATACAGTAACACACTGATTTTCACAGACTCAGCTTTGACAAATCTCTTTTTTTTGTTTGTCATGAGTTCATATTTTCACACACAGTGCATCACATGTACTCACGAACTAATGTATTGGGGTCAAGAGTTCAATGTGGTTAAAAAGATTAATACAAAGTAAAGTTTTCTGTATTTGAGTAAGCTGTACTTACTAAAATGACACAATACACTTTACTTCTTTTCAGTATTGATTTCTATAATTTAGTCTTATTAAGGATGACAGTTGTGTCAATGTCATGAGTTCATATAAAAAAATGTTTGCATTATAAATAAAACCCTGACTGTGAAAAAGGATGTCGTAATGACAAGAAAGAAAAAAAAGGGATGTAATCACTGTCATCTGCAATGAAATCTGTTATTTTGTATGTGTTATGTTAACATGCATATCAAACATTTTTAGATCATTAATTTATCACTTAGAAGAAAAAAAACAAGGGTGATAGTGACACTTTACTGTATGTTTACAGCATAAAGCTTCAGTTTTAAATATCTAAATCTGATAGTGGTCTCTAAATGAAAAAAATAATAATTATGCACTAATACAAGATCTCCAAAAAAGCCAGTATTTCATGTTAAGCTGTTCTGTAAAACTAAATGGGTCAGGACAGGGATTAAAAATAAATATCAGTTATATGGGCTTCATCAAACCATATATAAAAACTGGGATCAAATGGTTTAGTGATAAACCAGTGTCTACACACTCTGAATCAAATAACCCAGTAACGCTTTTTTAACTCCGCAGGACTGTTGTTAAAGTCAAATCAAATATATAATCTGGCATGAAACCACAAAATTTTTTTCAGTGCAATAATTTGTTGAAAGAAACGAGAACCACCAACAACATTCGGTAAGAGACGTTTTTAAGAAAACAGTATTTTCACTTTTCAACTGTTAATTAAGGAGAATGCCAGAGAGGAAAGTACACATCCTGTGTAAGGAACATGAGACTCCCTCAACAACAAACATTCAATTACCATTTTACTCACAAAGCAAATAATACACAATAGGCAAGAGGGAAACACCCAGCTTCTTATTCATGTTGGCCCCATAATATTTAACTCGCCTCCTGTAAATACAAAGAAAAACATCCCTTCTTCCAATCAGTGGTCAGAAACTCTAAGGAAGACAAGCTTTTAACTCTGGGCAGATTGATTTCTGTGTCTTGCTACAACAAACAAACTGTATTGCAGAAAAGAAAACGCAGCAATACTATCAACTCTCTAAAGGTTACCTTTTGGACCGACGCAGGCGGGCTCCACTGAAGAAATGTGGCATGTTAAAGTTAGACAGTACTGTCCACAGACTGGAATCTGACATTGTGTCCAAGTCATGCCAGAGAGGGAGATGCAAAGGGGGCTTTTGAAGACCCAGTGAGGAGAAGCGACGGCTTTCAGGGTTCAGGCGGATACGACCCCCAGAGCAGTCCTGACAAGTACTCCTACACCAGTTCTCATTAGGTCCAAACTTCCTCTGCACAGGCACATCTGCAGCCAGCTGCGGCATAAACACACTGGCAGAGAGGACACGTTGTCCTCCTCTGTCCTCAAATAAAAAAGTAATCCAGGGAGGATCTCGAAAGGCACACAGAGTATGATCCAGGTCAGGTGTTGACAGCCTCCACTGTTGCAGGCATACGACACCTAATACCAGCTGACTTTTGTTTTACCGTCTCACTGCGACTGTGTTCTGTATCCCAAACACTCATCCTGCTCCTTTCGCTCAACATGCTTCATATCATGTAACAGGCATCTACCACTTCACATCCTGTGAAGGGGGGGTTGTGAGACAGAGGGGTACTGCATCATCGGCAGATGCTGATGTACACTTGCAGCTTCATAAACTGGCACCCCTCCAAAAGTTCGGTGGGTCAGTGTATTAAACAGGACCTATTTGAAATGGAAATGCTGTACTTTTGCATGGATTTTCTGCACACACTCTTCCCTCAGCTGTTGCCTGCTTAGACAAGCCTACCTCATTCATTTGCCTCACCTTAACTTCAGCACCTTTGATCTTTGCAGATAAACAGGTAAACACAGTGACTACTGAAAAAAATTGCAGATACAAAATTTACATTATCCAAATACACGTAAATTACTGAATAATCATTATTAAATTATCAGAATATGACGCATAATAAAACTTGTGTCAGTCAGTTCATTAACAAATTGACTCAAATCCTGCATGTACTGTATGTTTAAAAGTTTTGGGTCAAGGTGATCAAAGCAGGCTGTAGGAAACAAGATATGCAGACAAATGGTCTGAAGAAGTTGAACAAAAATAATACTCCTAACCACGTGAATCACTATGATCCAATCATTTTACCAAGCCATTGATTATTTTTATCCAATGACTATTCTCCACAGGGGAGAGCAAAGTTCAGCCCTGCAAACAGACACTTGACCATGCTGCAATAACAGAGCTCAAGAGCTGCAATAAGAGCACCTTTGTTAGTGTGTGTGCAGCGTCTGAGGTAGCTGTAATCACATGATTGATGGAGTAGGGTGTTTGTTTCACTTTTACAATCCAGTTTCAAAACATTCATCTTGTCTTATCGAGCTTTACGTCCTCAGATATGATCCTGGACCTCCTAAGAGCAAAGACAAAGATTGCATAGTTTCTCATAGTTTGGTGTTTATGTTCTTTTTGTTTAACACCATATTAAACATACAGAATAGCAACGGATCACGCGACCCCTTAGCACCAGTGTAGTGGTCAGATGCTGTTACAATACTGCAAACACTGAACAGGTTTGCAAAAGGAGTGGTTCAAACAACAGCTGAAAGCTTCTCTAAGGAAGTGCACAGTCAGACCTGAGGACCATCAGGATTCTTCAGATTAGTCCAATTACTTGCCAAGCGCAGTGCCTGGAAGGGGTATGAACGCTCAGAGGAGAGACAAAAAGAGAAATCGACCAAAGGACAAACGGAACAATGACTGGCTTATCACCACTGGTTCTACTTACATGTACCTCTTCTGTAATAAAGTGTTATCAGTAGCCATTTTTGTCAGTGTAAAGTGTGTGTCTGAGCGTGCATTCCCTCAGAGTGGCTCAGTCCGTCTCCCTACAGGCCAGTGTGACAGCCTTCACTCTAATTATGGCTCTGCTCTGCTTCTGTGTTCCACATAAGAAACGATGGTTCAGATGGTTCAAAGTCAAACTTGCATAGAGCAGCATGAAGAGGGAGGTCATTGGCAACACTGACATCCCAAGCAGAGCATTTGGGTTACTGTCCTTTCACTGACTTGTGACTGGTTTCTGGTTGTTCTTGGAAATAAATGGCATAGTTTTGCTCCAGCAAGGTATGAAAATACGGTTTGTGCAGTATGTAATAGAAACAATCAGTATTTCTTTGCGCAGCAAGGAAGATTAACAGTCTGGAGAACTAGAGAGTTAGTCTTTACATATAATCAGAAAAGCCTAGACACGGGATAAAATGTAGTTCTTTACGGCACAGTAATTAGCATAAGAACCAATCTGTTATCATTCATAAATTCTGGGAAAGGTTGGCCTACTTCATGAAGTCACTGTCTATTCTGCTGAGAGATACAAAAGAATAAACTGTGTTACAGTTTGCAAGTTTGCCTAAACATCTCCCTGCTTTCTTAGTAGGTGTACAGTCAAAGGTAACTTGTAGGGTTTTCCTTCAAGTCGCAGGGCAAACAAACAAAAGTTTACATCCGCCATTTTTTCCAATTTGCAAAGCATTTTCTGCATAATGCAATGTTCACGTGTATTTTTGCTTGCGTGATCTTCCTCGTCTTTGTTGGCGATTTCTATGTTTCTTTGCATGCTGTTGCTGCTTCTCATAGTTTATTGTTCATGTTCTTTTTGTTTAACACCATATTAAATGTATAGAATGGCAACGGATCACATGACCCCTTAGCACCAGTGTAGTGGTCAGATTCTGTTACAATACTGCAAAGACTGAACAGGTTTCTATCAGTAAAATAACCCAAAACAGGAGGCAGAAGGAATGTTTGTGAATTGTGTGCATATATGATATAAACACAGTCGGAATACGATATTTAACACTGCTCTTTAGTGCTTTTGTTCAAAAAAAAGGTACCTTTAAATCCCAGAGAAGCATTTCCCCCAAAAATATGATCATTAAATACAAGTAGCTTAACAGTTCAGCTATACTGGGTAAAACTCTGATACTGAAGTTACAAAATCCTGCATATCCCTCAAAGCAGCTGCATTACAAAACATAATCAACTGTTTGGCAGAACGCTAACAAGACTGCAGCTCAGCTGTTTTCAAACTATTTGCCGCACAGCACCGACATCAGTATAATTTAAGGCTGCATTCGGACCAGCCTTCACCTTGTGTGGAAAAAAAACCCCACATCCTGCTCGTTAATTTGGATGAGGCCGGTCTGTGAGTGCAGCAGAGTTACTGATGCAGAGGCCTCTGGCAAGACAACACATGAACATCCAGCAAATAAAAAGGTTGATCTTGGCCCAACATTTGACACAATGCAATGTCGTCCTGCAAGCTTCTGTACCAATTAAAGACATACAAGCACGCATACCTGGTAGATAAGTTTGTAATGTAAATCATTTTTCAGTTGTATCATGATCCTCAGGGTGAATGGTAAAATGACTGTCACCATAATAACTTTCCAGAGTTGTAAAATCCTGTGTGAGAGTGCCGTAAACTGCTATGCAGGGTTCTTGCATCTGATAAGCTTTGAAACTCTACATTTGTAACTTAATCTGAACTTCCTGCACAACATTTTATGCTTCAGCGAGCCCAATATGGGTAGGTACTATCTTAGATTGGAAGTCTCAAAATATCAACATCCCAAAAAAGTCAGTAGTAAGCCATCTTTTTACTGAATTCACAATATACAACACATACACAGTTATATAATATCTTTTATGTACAGGCGTTACACAAAACCTGAAAATAACTCAATGTAACCACTGCAAATACAGACCACAAAGTTTATTTAAAACAAGCAGCCTCAGCATTTTTCATGTTTATCTGTAAGCAACAAGGTTTACTTGTGCACCTGGTTTTAACACCTGCGTGGATAAAATCAATGTCCCTGGGATAATAAAATACTGCAATGTCACACTAACTTTGCCACCAAGTTCTTTATCGAATATCAGTGAGTAACTAACAACCTCTCGGTCATATGTAGATTAGGTCAGTGAAAAGTGCTGCTGTCTAATGGTCCTCTGGATTCAGATGGCCCTTCACTGCAGTACATAATGGTGAAGGATAATGTCCTCTATAAATGCAAGTTGTAGGTTACTGCATCACTCATTGCACAATGAATTGAGCCATATCTTGGATCATGGCACAGAGCGCTGCAACATCAAACCCAATGTATTGGTACACGCTGGAATAAAAACTAAATTGTCAATAAATACATAGATAAATAAATAAAAAACAGCCAGTACACTCTTGTATGGAGCTGACTCACTTAAATGCCTGCTCCCCTTGACTCTCTATGAAAGCTGAGCAGAACAAGAGGAGATCAGAGGTGACATGGGTGGGTGTTTCATGCTTTTCATTGATACAGAAAATTCTTTAAAACTGAGAGTTTTCAATGAGCTGGAAAAAACATTCCAAGTTTCATTTCAGCTATTGGCAAAATCACAAGCAGACTGAACAAAGCCATCAAAACCTGACAGAAAGCACAGACTAACCCTCTTTTTATCAGTAAAGCATACAGACATTTCTCTGCAATGTTCCAGGAAGTTGGATAAATAATGGAAAAATGAATTTTAATATGACTGAGACACCTTTATCAGCTAATCCAACTTTAAATATAACTATCGGTGCTTCCTTTAGTCTACATATTGTATGTGTGTGTAACCAGCATCACAAGATAAAGACAAAAGACACTTCTTCTCCGATTCCTGGCTACCTTTTATCCACTTGTCCAGCCAACCAATAATTACATAACACTAGTTAAGTAACATAGAACAAGATGGCTGCGACCTTAATGACCTATTTGAAAGAGGCCAAATAAGGCTTGTCAATAAACAAAGACTGACTCAGAGTTTCTTGATGGGTGAAATGTGGAGTTCGAGGAGAGGACATGTTATCTTAGACACCAGCGATGCAATCAAGAAATAATCTCCGCAGCAACACAAGGATAAAAGCCTTGATGTTCCTAATAAATCTGAAGGTCTCCCGGCACACTTTTAAATACTAATCATAAACTACTTGAGATTTAAGCAATAAGCTTGGATAGGAAACCATTACTGAGAAATCTAAAACTAGCTTTTACCATTTTGAATACTCTTCATTTCTAAATGAATCAATCCAGACGGGATTCAGACAGATTGAGACCATTCTTCACTTTGATGTATTGCAAATACCACAAATCCTACTTAGCACATGAAAGAGGAGCATAAACCTCAGAACAGAGAGGGGCAAGATGGGGGAAGGGGTGACACTATCAACATTATATAAGCAGTGTGTCCTCCTCTTTCAATGTCATTTCAATGGCAGATGATTTTAGGAGGACAAACTGAATACCCAGTCCCAGCCTTGTGATGCATGAAGAAAAGACTCGAACATGCACTAACAGGCTTTTCAAAAACAAAATAGCCGTGGTTAAAGAGCTCTCGCTTACCTCCAAAAATGAAAAGCGTGCAGCGGGCTGCACGGACTGCAGGGGCTAGTGGGAGTGGGGCTCAAGCTTCGGGGAGTGAGGCTGTAAGTTAAATGGAGTGTAGTGAATAGTTGTCTTTTATCACACGCAGGACAGAAACCCCCATATACCACCACCCCCCCTGCACTCACACACACTATCAAACATAGCTCTGACACGTGCCCAAATGAAGACAGCAGCATCATGAAGAGTGTTGATCCCTGTCAGATGAACCAAAATTGCATTTAAAGAACAGTTTACGAATGATTTGTCTGATTCTGCAATGTTTGTTTGACATTGGGGATGTTGTTTCAGCTTGAACTAAAATCAAAGAAGGTAAACAAACAAAATATATAGATTGTAAAAAGGGCAGTAAAGGCAAATCTAATTTCACATTCTTGGCTGGTTTCTTGTGATGAGGTTGTAAATAGCATCACCTGTCATTCAAATGATACAGAAAGACTTTCAATTCACCAATGTGATGCCATGGACTAAGCCCCGTTTACAGTGAACAGTGGCACTGCAGAGCATTAGGTCATATAGAGGTGAGTAACTTTTACTGCAGTGGGAGTCCAGAGTTCAGTTTTTAAAGGCGAGATCCTGCTGATTTTTCTATCTCTTTCTTTTTTTAAACAGGTTCCATGAAAAGCCTTAAACCAACAATGATTTGACCCCTCTAACATGTATCCTCTGTGTAGCCTGATGTATCTTATTCCTTATTCTGTACGATAGAGTCCAAAAGCCATTGAAAATACATCACTGAGCCACACTGCTGCACTGAGCAACATGTTGCTTCAGTTAGATGAACATGGGCACCGTAGTTTATTTGAGTCAATCACATATACACCGCTACAGTATATTCTCACTAGCATACCAGAAGTGTTTTAATCTGCTTATGAAAACTGTTCCAGACAAATGTGCCATTAACGTTTGAGTAATGTTTGCTAAACACTGCAGTTTTACTGAGTCTTTGTTAAAAGTGAAACTCATGACCCATTATGAAAGACTCCAATACTGTAGGAAACCAGTGGGGTTAAACTGAGAGCCAAGGACTAGATCGGGGCTCAGAAAGTATTGAGAGACAGGCTAACACATTGTTGGTTTTGGTCTCTTCACAGGATTTGCGATATTGATAATAATAATGATAATATTGCCAGCCATATTAGAAAAAAAGTATAAACTATAATCAGCAGGTAAGGTTCGTTCAGGAATAGTCATTTTAAAATGTAATAACATGGAGCTGTCCTTATTAAAAAGTATGCAAGTGAATTGTATCACAGTGTTTACCGTAGAGCACATTAATCAGTTTTTTTTTTGAGTGTTTGGCACTGTGCCCCAAAATCTGCCTGAAAAATGTTTTTAATGCAAATTTAACATCAGTGCAATGATGCTTTCTCAGTTGTGGGTTTTAGAGCCTCAGATGGAGGAAACCATAACAAATACCTTGTTGACCTAAATAAAAAAAAACTAAATCATGTCAAACGAATGACTGTGACTTTGATGTACAGGCAAACCTGCATGTAAACACAGAGCCCTCAGTGATTCACTGCTTTTCACCTTATTGATCACATCCAACAAAACACTGCCACAACACTCATCATAGGTGTGTGAGAACCTTGAGTGTGTTTCCTGCGTGTGCACTGTGTGAGTGTGACGCCAGAAAATAAAGCATGTTGTGCAGTTGCGGCACTCCTTTGCGTGACATGTTATCTGTCTGTCTATCGCACACACACACACACGTGCATGAAAACAGATGCATGAATGCACACACACAGACACACAACCATAAGTAAGCTGCTGTTGCCTAGCTGTGAAGGATTTAACATTAGACTTCCTGCTGCAGATGCTGCTGCTGCTAATGCTAACGCTGCACAGAGCTTAAAGCAACAGTGAAAGACAGCAACAAATATGACACAGAGACGGATGAAGATACAGACTGCAGAGGAGCTGTCACCCTGCAAGGATAACGGAGGAAAATACTCACTCTAGCGTCAGCCCTGGAATTCTCAGCCTCTCCCGCTGGGCTTTCATGGCTGAACTGTGCTCGTTTGCTCTATTGTGGTCATGATATGCATTCACACCGCCTGCCTGCCTGCCTCCCGCCCCCCCTGCACTGACAAAGAGCCAAACCCAGCCACCACAGTGCGATGAGAAGGATTGGTTTTCTCTCCCCCCCTACAAAAAGGGAGGGGGTAAAAAAAAGGGGGGCTTTGGTTCCTGTTTTGGTCTTTCCACGTTCCACCTTGAAGCTGTCAAATGAGATCCTCAGTCGCCTTCTGAGGGCATGGAGGCAGGACAATACCCCTTCTTCCCTCCCCTAAAACACGCCCCCTGCTCCTTCACAAACGCATGCACATTTGTGTCCCCCCTGCAGCACCACAACAATTCCCCCACCAGCTGGTGACTTGCTACATAGCAGAAATAAATGCAATGAATTACATCTACATTTTGTCTGCTCCTCTAATGCACAGTCACCTTGACAGATGCTAACACAAGGCACGCAATGTCACCACAACCACAGCGATGATGTCATCTTCGAAAGAAAAACATAATGCACCACTACCTGCCAGTCCACATCAGTCAGTGTGCAGCAAGGCACATTCACACCTAGCGCTAAGTCCTTTTTCTATAAAGAAAAACATAAAAAAACAAACAAACAAAGAGCTTTCAAAAAAAACTGCATCATATGGTGAAATTGTTTCTAACATGTATCAATCCAGGCAAACAGAAGCATGAATTTAGTGTTTGTGCTTAGATTAGACAGGCATTTGAGTATTGGGTGTTATTGTGGAGTTAAAGGCTGAAATCCAAAGTAATAAAGCATGATGACGTACCGGTGCGTCCAAGCACCTGCAGGGATTTCAAAGAGCAAAGAGGCTACTTTTCATGAGTAAAACAACCTCTAATTCATTCATTTACACTTATTGTTGCTAAACCATCAAAATCCAAATAAGTCACAATGAATCAGTGACTCACTGGCAGGAAATTGTCAAAGAATGAACTACTGCATAACAAAATACGGGGCTTATTCAGATAATCTGACAACACACTGTAAATAATTACACTGCAAGAAATGTTTTTGCAGCTACAGTATCAACAACAGCAGCTAATGGCTGTGTGCTTTAGTTAAACCTAGAATGAAGGGAGAAGTGTAGAAAGCAGAGCAGACAGAAAGACAACACTCAGCTGCTGCCTTACTCATCCAGAGCACCAATGAATTCTTTATTACTATGAGCATGTTTCCGGAGACAACAGCCACTGCAGATGACACCAAACACTGCATTAACCACAGAGTAGTCAAGGCAGGCAGGAACTGGAGCATAAGATGATGTAGAGGTGTATCTCTAGTAAAGCAGGTCAAGAGTCAGCTATAAACTTGGATTCAACTATACTGTCTGATATGCTGTATTTTTTTAAAAATCTTTCTTTCCAACCTGCTCAGTTTTCCAGCCTGCATTGTGGATTCAACTAACTTTAATATTTGAAGCATAAATTGGATGACAACTATCTAAGCAAGCAGAGTTCAATCATACAGTGTACAGCAGCTGTGTTTGGCTGAAACTGAAACCTGTGACTCATAATTTCATGTCAGTAAATGCTACTGGACCCTGTTAGTTGCAGAAGGTTTTTCCTTCTTCTGAAAGTCAATGCGACATGGCTTCAGTGTTTTCAGGGTGATGGGGTAATGGCCTCTGCCCTAAATTGTGTCACTGAGTATGTAGTGAAGTGAAAATGATTCAGAAAGAGATAGAGTATAAAAATGAGAAAACATTAAGGCATTTCCATACACCAAACAGTGGTATCACTTTAGTTACACACTAATGATGTTCTACTAATGCACATATATGTAAACAAATGAAATCAAACATCTTTGATGGTCAGGCAAAAATGAATAATAAAAACCCTTCAGGCATACTGAGTCAAGCAAAGTCTTTTGTATTTTTGTCAAACTTCCGTTCACCATCAACCATGCATGCAGGCCTCAATCAGACCTGCTTATCAGATCTGTCTCATCACACAGGACCCTTTTCACACACTTCAGCGCTCGTTTACACTTCCTCACTCTTGTTGAAAACAAAGTCTCTGTCAAGCACCTTCAAACATGCATTAATTCAAAGTGCCATAAACTGTAACTTCACTCCGCTGAATGCATGCAGGTTGTTTTTAGTTATGAGTCAAATTTTCCATCACTTTATGATGGACAAGAGGAATTTGTATTTGTGACCACAAAGATGATATCTGAGAATATCCTTTTGGACCCACACTTTAAGTTACTGTCTCTTCATTAAGGGAAATAGTTTGACATTTATGGAAATGTGCATATTTGCTTTTTCCCTCCTGAGAGCTGAATGAAAAGATTGATATCGGCCTCATGTCTGTGCTTCAGTTTAAAGCTTAGCTTTGCAGAAAGATAGAAACAGGGCAAAACAGCCAGCCTGTCTCTGTCCAAAGGTAACAAAATCAGCTAACCAGAACTTCTAAAGTGCACTGATTTCTCCGCTTTTCTTTATCTAAACAAAAAATACATGTTTTATTGTCGCAGTTGAATGCTGCCATTGGCTGCTCTGGTGGCAGGTCACATATATGGTGGCATTTCAATGAGGAGTCAGTTAGTGAGAAATGTTCAGTATAAAATTTTAAAATGTATAAATCTAAGACAGTTGCTTGCTTTAACTTAAAAGGTTTAATAAATCATAATAATGTCCAACACATAAGATACATAAGCTTTGTGAGGTGTAGATGTTGAAAGCACATTTTGAAATATGCAGGTTTATATTATTTCCAACCTGAAATACATTTACTATATGTCATAACAATATAAGAAAACACAAAAAAGATCTTTTTAACCCCGTTATAAAAAAATCTATTTATCTATACTATAATCATTCATTTGTCAGTCATGTTTTTGGCTTGTAATTTTTGGCTTTTTGTGAAGGCAGGTGACTCACCAAGGCTTTCTGCTACTGTACCTGCTGTGAGGAAAACATTCACTGACTCACAGCACAGTGAGCCTCTATTGTTCAGCTCGACTTCATTTGAAATCAGCTCTACCTTGATGCAAGAAAGGTTTCTGCAGCTGCTTAAGGGCCACTGATTTTTAGTTACATCGAAAGTGGTTCAGGAAGTCATTCATTCATACTGCACTATACACCGTCTTCATGCTTGTCCTTTGGTTTGGAATAATTATTATATACACAAACGAGGACATCCACACAGAATATACTGGCTGTCAACTTAAAAAAAAAAAATTCTCCTTCCACAATGACACGACCAATCCACAAAATCACAGAACTGTGGGTAGAAATGTCAAATAGAGAATGATTAAAGCACAGTGTCTTAGTTCTTCCATTAAACCTGCATTAAAGCCATCCTGCACCTGTTTTATTTTAGCTTTTTCCAAACGAGTTCACACAATGCTGATTATGGCAGATGTCTTCCTGCATTTCACAATATAGAGTTTTTAAATATAGTTTCTGATGTGACACTACTGAACTTGTGCATTGTTAGAGATGCATTTAAGATCAATAAGCACTGATCATTCACTAGAGCTGCAGAGTGGAGCTCCATTGCGACATTGCTGGCCACAGCACCAAGGAGCATTGCTATATTACACATATAATTACATAAGCAGATATAAGACTGACAACAAGTTGAACTTTCATTCTACTTAATCTTGTGTCAGCAAATCAAAATTTATGTGCATGCTTTCAGCAAACACTTTTGTTCAAGGTTATGTACAAACGAGGTACTTTTCAAGCTACAACAGGTTAAGAAGGTGATTGTAGGAGTAAAGCAAGACATGGAAAACTAGAGTCATGCGCAGGTTTGAGTGCAAATCTCCATCAAATGTGTCTGAGGACACAATGAACGCCATGTGCACTGTCCCTATAAAAAGTGAAGCAGTTGATGCTCATTTGCGGCCCCAAACAGCCACAGGAGTAAGGTGCCGAGAGTCTTCAAAAGTATAAAACAGGGCAGTTAAAAGAGGTTTTACTAAAATTGTGAATCTTTGAGCCTACAGCCATAAATGCTGGGCTTATGGGTCCAGTGGTGTGTGAGATTAGCTGCGGACAGGTATACACACACTTACATGCACGCAAAGGCACACATGCACACACCAAAATGTGCTAAATAAATTTTTCATGAGAGAGAGAGAACGTGTTAGGTGAGTGTGTGCTCTCAGCAGATGCAGGTCTTAAAGAGATTTTCTTAGGGCAGAGAGGGATTCTGCTGATCAGCAAGGTAACTGGTTTCACCACCAAAGTGTCACAGAGAAGTTGTGGATGAGATTTCCTACCAAAAACAGCAGGGCTATTCATCATTCACTGACTGATTGACAACATGTTGTCAACAAATGTGTGCCAGACATGAAAGATATATTAAAACGCTAATGATAAAAGAAACTAATGTATGTATGAGATGACTTCAACTGTAAAACACAAAACTTAAAAATCTCATTAACTAGAGAACCTCAGACACTAACAACTTTATTTCACAAGATCAAGTTCACAAAGTAAGGTTGAGAACATCTGCTGAACTGAATATCACCATAAAAAGACCATGTAACACAATCTACAGTCAACAATTCCTCTTTGATATCCTGTTGCACAGCAAAGCAGCTGATGCAGTTGGTCAGCACAACAGCTTCACAACCTGTGACAGGCTGTGTATGTGCTGATGGCGAGAAATAAGAACAGGATCAAACACTATGGTCAACAAATTCAGAGAGTGCAGTTTGAGGTGCCAACATATACAAATGATTTATTTTCAGTTATTGAATTGGACCCAGCAAAAGACTTCAAGTTATTAAGGTCAAACTAAAAATAGGTTCCAGTAATCGCTCGACAGGAAAAACTCATGTTGAAAACAACTCCACATGTGACACAGTATAAAAGGTATAATTCATCACTCTAGTGGCCATGGTAAGGAAATAAAAATAATAATCCATCAATGTCCCATCAAGATGAATAGAGGCTGTGGAAAATGCTAACCATGGTAAATACCATGTTGACACCAGGCAGCATGTTAGTGCCATCAAATGTTCAGTAGATGGCTCTCTGTCACAGCAAAACCTCTGTGAGATTTCAGTGCACTGCAGTTGTGTGTTGTCTGTGTTAAATCCCTTTTTTATGCATTTTATTTTATTATAAGTAGAAGATAAATATATGTGGAGCCTGACAATACTATACCATCGATCACCATCACTGTTAATTTGCATGATTTTCAGCTTGCTCCCTACTCCACTGGTTCTCAGACTAGGGACCCCGAGGGTGGTTGCAAGAACATTTCTAGAAGGCACCAGATGGTTGTGGAGGAAAAAAAAATAAAACAACAAATTTAGACTAGGGAATGTTTTCTTTTTCACTTTACACTGCATGTACCAGTGGTATATTTTGCCACAGTGTAGATTTTATTAAGTGGGTTTGTGAGTGTCAAAGTGTGCATGCACATTCTGATTGGACAGTTTGGACACATACTTACAATTTGGAGCTTTTGTGTCACAGCATCATGCTTAACTAGAGAGCAATAGCCAGTTTTGCTAGATATTACACGGAGATATAGCTTGTCAGAAAAAGTATTCCAGCTCAGGACTCTACAGAGCAGGACTCTGGAATACTGTACTCTCCAGGGATTATTTCTTTATATGTATTGTATTTCCAGAGTTGTTGGTTTGATCTTAGAGCAAATACGTGGACTATGAATGTGCCATTATTTCAATAAATCTTAAAATACTAATTAAAGCCACTGCCCACTGCTCTACTCTGCCCCTTAACAGTGCATCATCATCAGTGCATTTGATTTCAAATTTCCAGAAAAAACACCACCGCTTTGGAAATAAGAGAGAAGATAGACGCATGATGACTGAAGAGTTAATGTAAAATTTTCATGATCTTATATCACATATTAGCACAGTTTTAGTGTTACTTTGCACAAACAGGTAGCTAGGAGTACACTAGGAGGAGATTTACAGGGAGCCAGAACTGTGAAATCTTACTTAACCAATCTAAACACTTATAGTGTCATTCTACAACATCACAGTGTGCAATCAAAATTTAGTCCATAATGATAAATTAAAGCTGAAATATGTCCATTGCCAGTTTAAATAAATTGAAGTTTTGATGGATTTCAAGCAGTTGTACAAACTTTGTCATATCCAAACATTACTATGGTAACCAAGGTCCCGAGAGGCTTCAGTGCTCTAAATATAAACCCTGTGTGGTTGATGATCTCATAGCAGCCAGTTAGTAATGGCTCACCTCTATTACTGTAGGTGCCCCCTCTGGTGAGGTGCCAGCAAGAGCAGCAAGGTGTCATGGGTACATCTATCGCCTGTACCATCAAACTAAACCAAAATCAATGTCTATTATTACTTCATCTGGCTTAAAAGCTGTTGCTCATCAGTCATATCATATTAAATAAACTGCTGAACTGAAATCGGACCAGGTTTAATTCAATTTGAACATGCTCCTTCCCTCTAAAAAGATATACATTTAAAAGAACAGTAGTGAGGTAGGTATTTCACTATGACAAATAATAACTAATAATAACTTTCCAACCTGATGGACATGACCTAATTCAAAGAAAAGTTGATCGTGTGTATCAAGCAATATTTGAAACACAGAAATTCCTCTCTGCTTCAACTTTGAACCATTATATAAGCAAATATCTCAATGGGTGTAGGAAAACATTTTCTTGAAGACTCACAAAGTAACAAATGCAAATCTGTTTCCACGTCCCTCACAATGTATCCAAAATGAACCCCAGTTTAACAGGTGAGAAATATCCTGTTCATGTCCTGTCCAAGACAAATTTTAGATAGATATATTTTAATTACTTTAACAACTATTAAAGTAACATATGTTACAGCTCACTAGAGATCCACTGTTTGCCATCTTTGGGGTATTTCCAGAGAAAATGAGCGATATAGAAAAATACATATTCATCGCACAGACCGCTGACAGCTGCCAAAAAAGCTAAAACACTGAAGAATCTCAAGAGGGAACCTCCAACCCATGACAGGTGGCAATTAATAATTAAAGAAAAAGCTACTTTCATGTTGAGATTACAAATGCACAATCCGCAGAGAGTTGGTCTAAAGGTAACAGACAAAGTTATACGGGTACTTACAAACTGCCTCTTCGAGGAAGGCTCAGCTCTTTCTGTAAATGAAAAGAAAAGCGTTATAAGTACAAAGACTAAAAACTGTAATATAAACATAACAGTAATTGAGTTATATGGCATATTGTGCACTGTCCCTCCTCATGTGGTTCTTAAAGACACCAGAGGAAAGTCACTTTACCCAAGTTATAACACTGAACATTTATCGAAAGGTGACGGATGAACCAAACAGATTAACCAAACTAAATCTTTACTTTATCCACAAATTTTTTTTTGTTAATAAACGACATGCAGCAAGCCTGTTCCTTGGGTAATAATTGTGGTTTAGCTTCAGAAACATCACAGCCAACAAAGAACATTAAAACCACATTGGCAGCCCACTGTTTTGCTGCAGCAGCAGTCACTTTACAGCCTCTCAAACAGCCACCATATGGAAAGAGATCACAGAGCAGGTGTGAAATGCCTACATTCATTTCAAGAGAACCGTCAAGAAGTTTAAAAAGGAAGCATCTGGATTTAAAGCCATTCACTTAAAATGACATAACAGCCAGACTGAACATGAAGGCCATGGAGGGATAGTGCTCTTCAAAACCCAGCTCCTGTCATCTATGTATTGTTAATCTCTCTGATAAAAAACATAAATGTTCAAAGAGCCTTCAATAAATTAAAAGAACCTAGAGTGTGTAAGTTAATTTTGTTATTTTGAGAGGACATGTGTGATTAAAACTGCAGGTGTTAAGTTCTCCTTCTATCTTATCTTAATGAGGTATAAAGTCCATGATACTTAGGTAAATACACAAATATGAGTACATTTCACAATCTGCTCACGTGTATGTTCATCTTCTTTTAATTTGGTTAATTAAAAGACAATACTGCATATATGTAGCTAAACCTAACTGCAGAAGGCAAGAGTTACATGAGTTCAGGGTTTAATAGCCCAGAGAGAGCACCAACAATGCCCTCATTGATTTCTTGAGGGATTAAGCGTTTTCTCACAGGCTTGTTACTCAAAGGATAATACTGCTGGCAAACATTTGCAATATTGCCAAGTGCTCGCAGTGATTAACCAACTCTGACTAAATTTGTTAACGCAGTGTGTGAGGTCATCAATCTCAAAAGCTCTATCTGTATGTATATGGTAGATGTTTGTTAAATGTAAATCTATTTACAATCCTCAAGACTTCAGGGTGACATTAGTTTTAAATTTGTGTGTTCAGGCGCTCTGACAGTTTTCAGTGAATCCCATCACCTTGTTGGCCTGATAGAAAATCTTTGCACAGAGGGTCAGTACCGAAGAGCAGTTAAACCAAGGTTTAATTATGATGAATGAATGCAGAACAAGTTAGAGGTCAGAGCATCTTATGATCAGTTATTGTGGATTAATCAGAAACTGCAATCTTTTCAAGTTCTTCTATGACTTAAAATTATTTTACATTCCTTCAAAGCATCGTGTAACCTGGATGGCCTCTCAGCTCAGAGTGAGGCTTTTAGTTTTTATGCCCCAAGCTGGTGGAACATCTCCCAGTGTTGATTTCTTAAAACATACAACCAACCATCTTGGATTTTGATCAGAATGTTTGATGGCAGCTATTCATTATTAATCAATTTATTGTTATTCTTTTCATCTGTTTGTAACAATTCAGTTAAATCACTTCTATTACTCATGCACATTTTTCTTATTCACTTGTCAGTTACCTGTAAAGTATCCAGGGATAACATGCTAGCTTGACAACTGTGAGCACTACCAGTAGCCGTTGGTTGTTTACATTCATCGCGATAATCTTATCTTAGGTGTTTTGTTACATGTGAATGACACATACGGGACTGGGGTCTATTCCCCAGTACTCTCTCGAGGACCTGGGATGTTTTTTTTTCCTGCTTGGATACTACAGTTCATCTTAGTCTTGCTGATTTTCCCCAACGTTACCAACCCCAGCTTCAAAAGACTCCCAAGAACATATTTCTTTGACAGCTGCCAGGAACGCATAAGTAAAATACATCAGAGCACAAATAATTCTGCTACCACTGCTACGGCATCTGTTGATGTGCATGAAGAGCCATGCAAGCCAAAGACCAACACCCGCCACAGTGACAGATGAGCACACCATGTACCGACTGGTATATTCCCTGTAGACTTAACACAACTGTTTGCTTAATTACAGCAGTTTCTCGTAAAGAAGCAGGTTGTTTTCTCACCTTCACAACATTTCCCTCTGCTCTTTTATATCAGTGGTGTGAAACAAGCTCTCCAACCTGCATCGTTTCAAATCTTCAACTACTGGATCAGTCCTCATGCTGTTAAAGAGCACTGATAAATAACCAGGCCTCGGATCTGTTTTGTTTTGGGACCACAAATCCCACTGATTTGATCGTTAGACATCTCATTGTCTTATAACAACCTGATACGGGTGAGGTCCTTTGTCTCGACCAGTGTAGGACATTGAGCTGATGTGTATTGGCTGCTACAGTCAGCAGAAAAAGTGCTAAGCCCCACTCTCCCTTTGCTATCAATTAGGGCTTAATGTCTGGCTTCCCCTGCTGCCTACAGAAGACCAAGGGCAGAGAGTTTCCTTGGGAGACATGACCGCAGCTCACACAACACTAATTACCAGCAGGGATGACTTACGCTGATGGTATATCCACCAATCACAGCACAGCAGATAACAATGTGAGGTCTATAATAAGGCAAAGACAATTTAGGAGCAAAAACATCATAAACACAAGTATAAATGTAAAATCAATTGATGGCTCAAAAATATTTACATAATGCGAAATAGAAGTCTTTTTAATATTTTGTTCATTTAGACAACTAAAGTTGGGTTTTTCTGTTATAAATGAAGCAGCCCTGACTGAGCAGACATTTGGAAACCAAATGAATGTGGTTATTCTGGCAAAACAAGACTACAAACAATGGTCTATCGCCAAAGATTATGCAAAAGTACAATACTCTAGGCTTATAGAAACTAATAAGAATTTCACAAAAATGTAAAAAATGAATAAAACAATAGTTACAAAAAGAATACAGCCTTCACCACTTTAATCCACAAACTTATTAACAGTTATAATCCATTTTAGATACTATTTATGGTTACCACTGAGCAATAGCTGTTCAAGGTATTTACATTTTGCAATTACCTCTCTATACAGAACTTCTCATTGTTACTGATGGAGTCCACCATTTCCACATGGGCTTCAAATTGCTCTCAAGAGATCCACTGAACACAACACATTAATGTAATCCTGCATTACTGTAATTTTATCTCATTGAGCCTTATTGTACACTCTCTCAACACAGCCGCAGAAACATATTAAATTACAGCTTATACAAATAAAACGGTCCCTACTGAAACTAGTTCATATGAAAAGCCCTCAGCTGGAGAAACACAGTGTGGTTAAAGGTAACACATTTATGTCACCAAGGTGAGCACTCGCTCATCTAAAATGTTTCTGCAGAACAAGACAAGGACATTTTCTGTGTTCTGCCAGAACGTCTCCGAATACCCAGCAAAATTACCAACTTTGTGTCCTGGAAAACTAATCTTGCATGAAATCCACTCATGGTTGCTGAGGAAAAACTCTAATTATTGACTGAGTTCATTGTTAAGTTGTTTGGTCGCACTGTAAACGCATACAGTGTATTGCTCTTCTACTGTATTTCTGACAAAATAGCTGTGTTTGCTGCTCAGTCACACTTAACATTGCCACCACTTGCCACAGGTGTCACCAAAACAAATTACTTCTGAAATCTTAAGGATTATAACTTAAAGAAACAAGGTAGATTTAAGGGCTTTTATATTTCCTAACCGTGGTTAACCTCAGTGGCATTAGCAGATGTCATGAAAACATTTTTCTTTTCTCTCTTTATCAGCCAGCAGTCTTCACCTCTTGCTTTATTATCCCTCACAGACATTCTTCTTACTGTGCTCAGAGTCAGAGTGGAGCCTGAGCTGTGTGCCAATGTCACGGACAAACTGTGTTTCTGACTCACACTGGTACCATATCAACAGCACCAAGACCAGAGAGAAGAAACTAATTCAATAGGACCTACATGCACAGTGCTGTCTTTGTCTACCTTTAGAGTACTTTTACAAAATTACTTTTACTCACAGTTTCAGATTTGTGAACTTCCTTCTTACTGTCATTTAAATCCATTTGATAGTAATACATTCTGCATAATTTACAATTTATAATTTGGTGCCATATTTGTGATAAAAGGGCCCTTATTAGAGGTTTTTTTCAGTTTCAACTAAACTATTCAATCTAATTATCAATAACATAAGCCTTAAATGTAAGCCTTAAATGTTTTTGTGACATTCAGGATTAAAAATAGTGAGGTAATGGCCCTGGCCTGTTTGTTTCTCAAAGTCAACATGAGGGTTAACATAAATACAATTTATTTCCATTAAACTGAATGGTCCTTGAAAGCTGTCAAATTGGCAAAATGAACTGAGAGTAACTGCATGAAACCTTTCATCTTTGAAAGTTGTCCATCAGGAAGGCAAACCAGTGATAACAGTGAATCTTTCACATTTAATCATTTGTTTATTCAGTAATCGCCTCAGTGCTCAAGGAATAACAATGCTGACATGATGAACCTGAGACCGTTTATTGTTCCACAGGGTAAATGTCAATGAGTGACTTCCAGCAACAACATTTCATCTCCAGGACACCACATCAAAGTGGGGAATTGCTCTTGTAAAAATGCCTGTGTGTAATGCTTCATTAATAATTCCACTTGATTTATTTTGGATTTTCCTACATCTCAAGATCAAAAGAGTACTTGGTTTTACTACAGTTTGCTGCTGACTGGCAGAAAAAACCCATTCTCATGTGAAGTTAGAATGTCATCGAATAAACGCATAGACCGAGTAAAGGAAGTTAAACCGTCCTAATCTTTCGTATTGCAACTTGATGCTATTTCAGTTTGTAATTATCAATCACACCAGATTGATCACCTAGGATCGCTGACTGATCTGCTTAACCATGTAAACGAAGGCTACACTGCTTCCAGTACTGACAACCTTTAGCCGGTGCTCAGCAAATTGCTGTCTTTGGCTACATGTAATTTTGACAGTGAGACAGACAATAAGATGTCAAATGTAGATGCAAAAATATGAAAACAAATGTGTATTGTTTTGACTTCATAGTCTCAACGACACTGCTATTGAGAAAACAGCAACAGTCGCTCAAAGCCCAAAGAAAGTAAGCTGTCATTTTCAGCGATTAGTTTAGAGCCCCGCTGTCAGGAGAAACAGTAGCAGGAAGCACTTTCTTTATTTCTGAATACAAAAACAAGAAGAAGTAGAAAACACAGCCTAAAGCCATACTTGCAGCACTATGAGGCTGTAGGTACAGCGGTGCTAACATGCACACATATTGCTAACAGGTAGGTATCTTCAAAGCGCCTTCTTTGTTTAGGGTGTTGGCATGTTGCAATTACCTAATTAGTGCACAGATTTTGTAAGGATATGGTATCAGACAAATTAAAAAATTAACCTTATAATGAAGCTAAAAACAGAAAAAGGATTCCAATACATAGGAGTTAAAAACATATTTTCTTTTCAACTTGAAGTGCATGTTATTTCCCAAGTGCTGAGGTCTAACATAAAAATTATGACAGGACAACATCCACATTACGTGATGTGCATATTAATGACCTACATGGCCCCCTGCTTAATTTTAGCTTATTCTTTAAAATGGGAACAACAAAAGGGTCTTAATTAAAACCTGAGCTCAGAGTAAAATCTTAGCCTTCATTTAGCCTAAATGATGCTTCAAAGTCAGAGACCTCACGTGTATCTAGGGATTAGAAGGGGTCAAACTAATCAATAAAGCTGGTTATCTGCTCCCAACACATGTGTAGTAGGGGAAGCAGACAGGCTATACATACAAAACTGATTGAAGATTGTTTAAAGTCTAAGACATTGACTTTAAGCACAACAACAGTCTGGATATGTATAAAAAAGTCAATGACCTGAGTTTTGATCATACAGAATCTATATGTAAGCAGCTGACTTTTATTAACCACGACAACTACATCAGTAAACTCGAACTTACTGTCTGAAGTAATATCTTCCACTATTATGCCCAGCTCGAATTGAAAGGCATTGATTTGTGCTCCAGCAGGGAGAAATTCAACAGCAACACACAGACATTTGTTGGAGAGCTTCTCTGATTAAATCTGTTGGCATCCTCACATTTCTCTTTGTAGCAGGATGTTAGGTGTCATAAATGTTTAATCTAGTGCCTCATCCAATGTTGAAGGAAGGAAACAATTCATTTCAAGACTGGCTCTGAGCATGATAGCCTTCTAATTAGATGATCTCTCTTTTTTAATGTGGAGCTTTGTTTAATGTCATGATAATGGAACCTTAAAGCCAAAATAAATAAGTAAACAAACATGTTTGCATTTTTAGTGCAACTTATTCGATGCTACTGGGTTTTTGTACTAATATCAGTAATGCCAGTTGGTAACTTATGTAGCTCATTCATCATCAATATGCACCTCAGACTGGCCACTACAAAAAGAAGTACACAAGTTTAAAATGTATTTAAAGTACACAACCTATGTAATTTTTTGTGTCTGCTGTAGTTTTTCTACAAAAGAAGTTATATTTTCTTGTTATCTTGTTAAAACTCATACACTAACGTAAGTTGAATATAAGAGCAGAATTTGTGGCCAAACTATTGATGATGTCACAAATCCTGCTTTTAGGTCCGCGCCCTAAATTCAGATTCTCGATGAGTGCAGAGAAACTTTCCACTTTCAGCACATGAATCATCACACATCAGTGTCAGCACAATGAAGCGCAAACATTTAACTGCAGAAATTGGAAGAAGAGGTGACTTATAAGTATTTTACAAACTCCATTTTAAAAGCAACTAGATGAGAAGTGCATAACATGCTACAACATAAGACATGTTTTGGACCTGTTCACAGAGGGAGGATTACTGGACAGGGGTTGCCACCATTTCAAATGTACGAAGGTTGTTGGTTAATTTAAAAAACACTTTAAAAGACGTTCATCTTGCCTGATCATACAACATTTTGTTTTTGCCTAATTCTATTGTTTACCACTGTTGGATTTGATAACATATATTACTGTTTGCTGATATATTCCTGTTTATCTGTGTTAACATATTTCATTGCTGTTGTACATTTGCCTTGACTGATAATAGCCACTGGTTGTTAATGAGGTTCAGTTTGTCAAAATCCCAAATGTATACAGCATATTAGTAAGTGACACGTGCATCATACAGATGTCTTTGCTCACTGTTTAATGTGGATGGGTGTCTGTTCATGTTTGAGAGGAGAAAATGCAAATTACAAAAGTGATGTGCAAACTCAGACAACAGAAGGGACGAACAGCTGGAGATGACAGAGTACTAGAAACGAGTAAAGACATCCCTCCAGTTTCAACAGAAGGTGGAACATCAGAGACACAAAATACACCAGTGAAAAGTTAAAACGCTTCTGTCACAAATGCATCATACAGGCCTTTCTATTCAGTAAACACCTGCCCTGACTCTTCCTCTGATTGGCTCTAACCCTTATATTTTTTTTCTGGTCCTTACCTTGTCACCACTCATCATGCTTAATGCTATGCTGATAACTGGTGCCACAATTGTACAATAGTGACAAATGTGCACCAAAACCGAAAAATGCAATTATTACATGAACTTCCACTGATGTAAATGTATGAGATGGATTTAACAAGAAGAACAATCTTCTTGGTAAATATGGCACATGATCTGGATTATATTGTGGTCAAGATAATATTAAGCTGAGAAACACACAGAGATTTGTACAAAAATATTTTTATTCTATCTACAAGTAGCCTGTCTCCCCCGCAGAAAGCCATATTAAATATATATATGAATTTGCAGTATGTATACAACTTTTATCTGCTGGAAAAGCAAAGATGTGGTAGCTCCTGGGATCCACACCAGAGGCTGCTATTGTACATCAGTTAAACACTCTTACCAGCAGTTTTGTGTTCACCATTTCTTTTTCTGTATGTACTTTACTGACCATGTTGGTATGATCATACTGGCATCACTTTAAGTCATCAAGTTATTTAAATTACTTAAAATAATCAAATGCTAAATATGCTGAAATGCTCGTTTTGTATCTGTTCTTTTGCAAATGTGTTGGAAGTGGTTCAAAACAACAAAAACCCCAAATGAAATATTTTTTAATCATTCTGTGTGTTCATTGGTCTAAGCATTATACCTATACAATTTAATTTTCCAGTGATGAAGGATGTTTTCTTTTGTGTGTATTCTTCCTCAAGGTGAACTTAATCTTTGAATCTGACCTCTCTCACAGCATCCACGAAGGCCCGCTGGCACTCAGAGAAACTCACCCTTTTGCACAAGGACACTTCAGCAGAGAGGTCGATTACCACTTTCTTGCTTTAGAAAGACTATTCACTTGTCCCTCATGGATGAGACTTTTTCTTCAGTGTTGTTGTTTCTGTCATCAAATTAGCACAAAAACACTACGTCATGACTACTTCCCTCATGGGAATATCATCTTTTACCTGCTGGTATGTATATAAATGAACAGAATTTGTGGGATAGTATTTTTTTAAGCGCTCATAAATGTGCAGTTTTCAGGTGCAAGACCATCATGTTCTGTCAGCCAGACTGTATCTCAGTCGCTGGCTCACACCACTTCACACAAATGGCTCTTTAGAGGCACACAATGTCACTGCACTCATCTGGATAGCTACCTTTTATTATGAGGCAGTGTTAGATGTCACAAGTACAGTAAAGCTCACAATGCAGTGCTGAGGTTTTTGACAGGTTGCTGCTAATTAAGATGAAGGGCATGCACAGCTGCTATAGGCATCATTAAAATCTATATAATTCCTACAAATTTTATATAATGAGGGAACATGGCGGCTATACGCCCACAAAACCAGACTAAAAACCTAGTGACACTAGAGACACAAAAGCTGAACTGAGGGAAATGATTTTGGTGAGACATGGAAGTGGAGAGTAAAGGTGCTTGTTATGCTCTAAAGTTAAATACCTTCATCCTTCACACACAGCACTATCATTACAGATACTCTGCTATACATTGATACAGTATACTTGTCAAAGTCAAGGTGGTCTTTACATTATTTTTATGATTATTTACATTTGTCATAGAATAAATTGCCTTTTGTGAAAGACTTTCATACATCGACTTTTATATATCTAGGCTGGTATAACCACACACAGACCAGTGAATACTCTTATAGAAGATCCATCAACCTGCCATTTCTCCACTCAATTTAAGTCACAATCAGAACAAAAGCAAAACAAAAACAGCATCATATGTATATACTTCATCTCATTTTACTCAGTCTCCAATCATTAGGCTTCTGTCTCTCCCGACAACCAACTCATGACGCTGACATTTATACTGAACTGAGCTGAACAATGCACATTAGCTGAGCAACTTATTTAGAGAACTCATTAATGGTTCTGATACTGGGAAACAGTAAATCTCCTGCGTATTGTTGGTTAGTCTGCAGTTGTTTTCAACAAGTCTAAAAATAAATACTCCACACTGTCACATTCATTAGGCATCAATATGAACACTAAAGCTTTCTCCTCTTGTTCTTCATGAATGAAGAGCAAGTCTAAGTTTTGACATTTTCTCAACTTATCAACTCCACTTTTCTTCATGGAGCATTATTCCCACCAACAAAATTGTCGAGGTACTTTGGTACAAAATGATTGGCCCCAATACTTTGGCTAGCTTTACTTCCTACTAGATATGGATTTTATAAACTGTGCTCGAAAAAAGAAACAACACAGTTAAATACATACTTGACTATGTTGTGAAATGCAATAAAGAAATACAGTTAAATATTGTAGGTAATGTGTTTATTTGCTTCTCATCTAACAGTCAGTGATGAGCAGTTTCCAAAATGTCAGAATATTGCTTTAACGCATTAATAAATTAACGGGAAAGTTTTAAAAATATGAAAACTTTAATTTCATACACAGTTCTGATAAATGTTTGCTTTAACTATTTTTAATAGTAGGTTAACTTAGTTGATAAATAACTGAACCAGCGAGAGGTTGCTCCATTAGCCAAATTTAAGTAATAGCTTTTACAAAGAATTTCAAATCACAAAAAAGGAACAAGATCCCTGAAGAGTTACGTAATCTTGAAAGATGTCAACATTTTTCCCTTGAGGCCAAAAGCAGCAAAACTCTTTACTGTAAATAGTCCAGTTCTTAATCCACTCAGCATAAACAAGGTCTCACTGGAATGATGTCATCCCTTCCTGGCCTGGGAATGAATGGGAAACTGTCAAGCTGAACCAGCTACATTCATTTGCCTGACAAACTAACTTCCGTGTTTCCTTTTGAATGTGAAAGTTGGAGCCACAGGAGAAGCCGTTGTGCATTTAGTGTAGCCGATGTGTGTTAGGGCGCATAAAGAAGTTTTGTGTAGGAGAAAGAGGGAAGAGGTGGTGTCCAACAAAGGAAAAGACAGATTAGGGCAACTACGCACAAAATTGCTGTTTGGAAGCTTTTGATAAATGCATTTACAAAAAAAATGTTATTGGTTCCTCTGAAAATCCATTAAGACCATCAAAAAAGGCAGAAATTAAAAGTCAGCATTTCAGTTGTCTAATTTTCAGAAAGATTCATAATCACAGAGGAACACATTGACACTAAATTTTCGAACATGAAAGTCAAATATCGCCTGCTTCTTTGTAAAGATTTGCTAAATAAATGAAACAATTTGTTCTCAAACAAGTAAAACTCACCTTTGTTTTTATTAGAAAATGAGTGTTGGAGCATAAAAGCAGTTTCACTGGTTTAATTCATCAGCCATATTGCAGCCTAATTAAAACAAATGACACATACAAAGGATCACAGGGAGTTTGTGATTCAAAACACATGCAGTTGTATGAGCTGAATTTTAAAAAAGCTTCCTTTTACATATGTTTATCAATTACTCTGTAAATGCCCCAAACTAGAGCAGGCAAAATTATAAATTAAGTCCAATTTACACTTTACTGTAATACCTACTTGCACAGTGTGTCAGCACAGCTGCTGGAAATGATCGATGTCTGAAAGGTCCTGGATTAAAAATGACACGTGGTGTAAAATACAAGCAATTCCATATTTCAGAACACTCTGTCTCCCCTTTCCACCTGCATTTATATCTCATGTTATGGCAGAGTGATGGCAGCAATAATTTAAGTGCATCATTTGTTAGGACTGTTGTCTTTAACTCAGCTTACACCTCAATTAGGATTTTTGACAGAGTGTCAAAAACCTCAGTGTACACTCCATTATCATAAAAAGTCAATAAAGCAAAAGAAAGCCCTTCACACAACGTAATCAGTCCAGCTTCATCTCTCATTTCCCTTGCCAGCATCAGACACAAATATAACGTGAGGTTGTTTTTAAAAAGTAACACAAATCTATTTATACTTTTATTATTTCCATATCTGTTCTAAGGAACAAAGTAGCAGAGATTAAAACATTTGCAGCCTGTGTTCAGTCAACATTGAGTGAAAATCCCACTCATCCTCTTCAGTACACTACTGAAAAATGTCTTCTCAGCCCTGCCAAGCGATTCTCTCACATGCTCACAAGCACTCATCACCAGCTGAGCCAAAACGTTGCCCACTCTGCACTGCCAAGTGTTAACACGAAAAGGTCTCAAAGTCCTAACTGTGCTCTGTTAAAAGAGCAGTGCAGGAGCCTCGCAAGCCACACACGCATACAGTACAAAGTCACCCCGTAGCTCAGAACCCACACAGACTCCAGCTCTACACACAGGCTCAGCTACATTTGCTTGCCTACCTGTAGCCCCCGTCTCCTCAGAATGCTGGACTCATCCATGGTACAGAGCCGCGACTTATCATGCCTCCCTACCGGTGCGAAGCCACGCTGCACTGCCGCCTGGCTCCAGCCTCCTGCTCCTTCCCTCCCTCAGGCTAAATCTGATCTTAGCAGCTGCTAAACACTTCCATCAGAACTTATCTGATTGGAGGGGGGCAGTCAGCTGACACCTCCTCTTGTTCCTCTCCTCTGTAACTTCAGGAGTGAAGGAAGAGAGAGAGAGAGAGAGAGAGAGAGAGAGAGAGAGAGAGAGAGAGAGAGAGAGAGAGAGAGAGAGAGAGAGAGAGAGAGAGAGAAGATAGGGCAGTTCTAATTTATGTAGCACGGGCAGGAGGGAGTGGGTGAGTGTGTGTGTGTGTGTGTGTGTGTGTGTGTGTGTGTGTTGGGGTACAGGGACAAGTGGGAGCCCCAAGACTCATTTCTCCGAGCAGCCACGCTTTTTGGGCACCCTAGGTGACCATGAAAATGAGAGGATATCCTTCCCAGCATTGTTCTGCTCCAACCTCAACAATGAATCTGGCATCCTGTCTGCAGCAGGCAGGCAGGCTCACCGACCTCACTGGTCTTATTGCAGTCAATGAAGCTTAGACCGGTGGAAACGTGATAGCTGAGACTACAGCTGATGTTGTAAAAAGAAAAGTAGAGTTGAAAGACTGAATGGACAAGGTGGAAAATAATAGACAGGCACACTTTAAGTGTTCACCCAAGACCTTTCAAACCTGCTATGGAAATGTCACAGAAACTGCTGTGAGCCAGTTTGTACTTAGGAGACGCTTCATTCATTCCAAACAACCAAAACACTGAATCACTATCAGGCTAAAATCAACCACACTTCCCTGCACAACCCATTTAACATATATACACACACACACCTGCATATCCTGTGTCAATTTGTAACAATATCATATGCTTCTCCAGTTCCACACGGAAATGAGTTTTGAGGCAGTCAGCAAGTGACCACAGATCTTCACTCTCACTAACTCGATGTCCCCACACCCTCCTGAATTATTAGCATTTGGAAAATAAGTTGTTTCCATTGCCATGCTGCCAATTCTATCCTGCAATTTCGCATTCTGTTTCAGTCTGTGTTTTTCTTTGCGCCCCCTCCCTTTCGCTTTTTTCACCCTCTCTTACTCATTTCCATTCACTGTGCTACTGCTCTGTGAATATTAAGTGGGCCCCTTCCATTCTCCTCATCTCCAGCCAAGCTCAAATGATTTCTCTTAGAGAGTATGGCCTGGAATGACAGCTACTCAAGACTACACGTCTGGTGGAGGAGGTGCACGGGACTGTCAGACAGGTGACCACTACATCAAGTTTTCCCTCTTTTTGAAACCTGTACAACAGAAAAGCTGATTGAGTGTTACAGAGGCTGGGGCGACAGTCATTTGTGCTGCTGTGCTGATAAGAAAGTCGAGAGTAGAAAGCTCAGGTCTGCGCTCCGGTAATCAGGCTGTTTTTGAATAAACCCCTTAAGACCTCAGAGGACGAGGATTACAGTAGTCAACTTTTTCAGCATGAACAATGCCCTCCAGATTACCTGAGGGAATTAAAGAATCCTGTTCTCTTCAACCAGACCAGTCTCGAGTCATTGCTCAGTCTTTGGCTGCTTAAAGCAACAATTAAGAAAATTCCACATTGAACTAACAATGAAGATGAGAAGCTGCAGGAACACAGGGGAGGGTTAATTTGTCTTATTTAACACAGGAAGTAAAAATTTCTCTATTGTACATTGTGGCTGTAACAAGCACTGCAGCCACTATAACAACCGGCCTTTGCTATCATCCTAGTTCTGCCCTCATTGCCTCTCTCATTCATGCGCCTATTACATCTGGCATAAATTGATGCATGATAAGAAAAAGACATCAGGCGCACACAAACACTTAGTTAACAGCAAATTAATTTCCCACCTAAATTAATGTCAGAAAAAAAAGTTTGGCAAAGATATTTGTCAATTGGAGCAGAGAATGTCATCACACTTCCTGTGTGTGTGTTGTTATCAGAGTTTCTCTGTTCTCTGCCAGGACGTCTTCCCCTGCACCTGTTTTCAACATGGTGGCCGGGACACAAACTCTCTCATACGACAGTCCTGTTACACAGAAAGGTCTGCATCAATGAGCAGGTGATGCAGTAATGGGATGATGTTGAATTTAGTCATAAGCCAAAAAGTTTTTCAACCTGCTGGTGGCACAAGAAGAAGCAGATGTGCCACATCTGTACAATATTTTATGGCAGTTGTCAGATAGTTTAGTCATTTCGATCTCTAGACATTTCAATTTTTGAATTTTGCATTATTAGCTGGGCAAGAACAAAAATCTGATTTTAGAACATTATCTTAAGCTATCTTAAGGTTGCTTCTTTGTTTTCTGACATTTTACAGACTGAACAATATATAGTATAAATGCTAATTTTGTGCTTTGAAACATAATTACTAATTCTAATATTTCCTATAAAATGGTAACAGAATAAAGCAAAGCTGCTTTGAGTTGGGATTCAGGGCAGTTATAGGTGCAGACCATTTGTGTCAGTGGCCTTGGAGCACAGCCACAGAATAGCCTCTGGGAAATGTCCAGGGGTTGTCTGTGACTCATTTCCTCCTGGCAGGTGGGCAGCTGAGGTTGTTTCCTTTGCCTTTGGAGAAAAAAGGGAGAGCTGGCACTGAAAGCATGCAGAGAGCGCTGATTGAGTGACCCACAGCCTCTGCTCTGCCTGAGCTTATCAGACCAAGAGGCAACCTGCAGATGTAAGGCAAGCAGAGGAGGGACATTGGCCTGTGAAGAGAGTGTTAAGAAAAGAATGAGTCAATTCCCTCCATACAAAGCAGTGCAAAGAATCCATCTGTCCAAAGCCAAAAGAGTTAGAATATCTAGCCATGATAAAACCCCGTAGAGCCAACCTCGGAATGGATGAGTCTTTAACCTTGACAACAAGCACACAAAGATAGTAACCAAGAAAGAAGCAACAGTCGTGATGCATCACTCTCAATTCCTCTCTGTTTTTTTCTCTTAATAAATTGGAATAGCCATGCAAATGTACATTTTCATGAGATGAAAACAATGTCAGCTTGGGTCCACTTTTCAATTCATTTTCCTCAGTTCCAAAAGAAACGCAAGACATACAGTGAATAAAATCCCCTCACATTTGAATCTCAGAACAGAGAAAATTGTATCTCAACTGGAGCGAATGACAGGGGTTGAATGTCTCAACTACTTTATCTAAAGTGACAGTTTCGTTTATATCCCATATATATGTTTACAGTGACAGAGCCCATGGTTCGTAATTTTGGGACGTGTGAAGCAAATATATAGAGCTATTCTCTGGAACTTAGCAGGAAATGTGGAAAAAACATAGTTGAAAGTTGAATGTTTTTAGGCAGTAAAGTTGTCTTACACTTGACCTCAATGTTGCAGAAATATTAACAAATAATCTTTAAATAATACATAGTTTGGTATAAATTTATTTCAAGGGTTGATCCAACTTAACTCTTCTTTCTAAAGTTTTTATAATCTATCTATCTATCTATCTATCTATGTGCACAGATACAGACACACACACACACACACCACATATTACTTACAAATTATGGGTCAAATTTAAAATTAATTTTAAAAAGAGGAAAAGGGAAAAATTAATGGAGCCTAAATCATGAGACACTATAGACAAACAGATCAGTAAAGTGCGTCTGTGTAACTTATTTTCCACTTGTGTGTTTTAGGTATAGTACTTATATATTAGAGGTGTGCAGACAAAAGCAAGTCATGTTGTTCAGTGTTGCCTATAAAATCTATGGGATTTGTTGAATAATTTGATGTTTTTTTTGCACCAGAGACCACAACACCTTCTGTTTGTACACAATAACTGCAGTTACCTTCTTCGTAACAATCAACTGCTCCAACAACAATGATATCAGTGAAGGACATCACTGACTACAATTATGAGGGAGAATGAGAGTCCACAAAGGCACAACATCAGGATTATGACAGTCTTATCTCCATATCACACCAGAGGTGAAGTATTGATTTTCTGCCAAAGAGCATCACAGTCAAGAGAGATGTGCCATGCTTGTCAAAGAGCCATGCACACCCGGGGGCATGATGGGAGAGCATAAAGAAGGAAAACGGACAAAAAGCAATAACATGAGTCCCGTGAGGCAAAGGGGGGCAAAGCCTGGCTGACAGAACCAGAGTCTTAAACCTGCAATGAAGGTGCAGACAGGTAATACACAAGGGGATAAATATAGCAACAATGCTGGCTCTAGTCTATATTCTTGAGTATTTGACACTTATTAGAAAATTACTTAACAATATCTAGAGATGCACTTTCTAATATGCAGATTATGGGTTTTAATATTTCATACATACTTTAGGATGTAGCAAAAGTTTAAGTTAAACTTGGGCTTGCAATTAAGTGCCCTCTCTTCACTAGAGGCTTTAAAATATCATGATGTTTCACTACTTTCTGACATATACATTAAATGAGTATTTGATTACTTAATAATGTGAAAAATAATTTAAGATTAAGAAAATAATGATTAATTACTTATAAACCAAAGTGAAGAAAATTTAACTTTTTATCATATGTAAATAAAGAAAAACAAGACATTACTTAGTGTGTAATGTTCATTGGATGTGGTAAATGAGGTATTTTTTGGTTTTGGTTTGTTACTTAGACAAAACAAGAAGTTCAGTGATATCAACCTGGGCTCCAGGATATTTCCATGATTTGATTTGATTAAGGTTTACAGAAGAAATAGATTTAATAATGAAAATAATTGGTTTTGCAGCTGTAGAAAATCCATTAACATACATAACAAAGAAGCAGTGAGGCCATCAACAATTATGGTCATGGGTACAGAAGCCCATGCAGCTATTGGCTAATTCAGGTTTTTAAGAGGATTATATTTGCCTAAAGAACAGTACCTTCTCTTCAGAGATTTTAACTACAGAAACACTTTGACTTCTGCAGTAACTCTGGAGAACTGTGAAGCAATATAAAGTGAATTACTTCCTGTTACATAATAAAGAACAAAAACTCAAATTAAGCTCCACTTTTTCCTGGAAGTCCTTGAAATTGAGCTTTTTAACAATATTGCCAGTTTTCTAGAATTACTTGTATATTTAAAAAAGTAATAACCCAAACCAACAACGATTCAAATTTGCCAATTTAAACTGAATGAACCGAAACCAAATCTAGCCGCCAATTAAATCTCTTCAGACACGGATATATCAGCCAATCTGACTGTGGTCTGAATTGACAACAATCTCATGCGCGACACACTAGATGCTGCATCACAGTGTGTATGTTGGCAGTCCTCCATTCATTCACTGTTACTAAGGCCAAGGACTAATGTGCTTCCCAGTCACATAACGATCATTATGACGAAGACTACTCTGTCTCTGTAACTGACGAGGCTTTTCATAATATGAAACAGCCCCTCCAAAACAGATATTAATGGGACTCACAATATCCAATATTTTCAAATTGAGAATTAAAAATCTAAGCAGTAAACGACAGAAACACAGCATCTTTTGCCCAGTTGTTTGTCTCTTTCGCTTCTCTTCCAAGGTCAACCAATTCTCTATCTTTTCTAAGCTTGTACTGAAGGCAGGATAATACAGTGGCTGTAGATGAAGCCCTGCAGCGTCGGTGCAGCCGACTCCAAAGGGTACTGTTCAGATGTAGCAACACATCAGCCATTCAGCCGGTGTCTACACATGACAATATCTGAGCAGCGGTCACCAGCATCTAATTTTCTCATGGTGCCAACCACAGAGTCACCAGGGGCATGCAAACAGTGTTAAGAATAGGAATAAGAATGAGATAACATTTGAGCTGCATACTACAGAAACAAAAATATCGCCCACTTATACATTTGACTGCATACTGTATGCATGGAGATAACTGCAGGGAAGATTTTAAATCAGAAAAAAAACACCATGGGGTTGTCAATCTTCAATTGCTTCATTATTAAAATAGTAGTGTAAAGTATGAATTTTTAGTCTTAAAAGTGCTCAATAATCCTCACACATGAATTTTCCATTTTATTTCAGTGATAGTATTGGACAAAATTCAGGCATAAATTAAAGGAATTACTGTAAATTCTGTGAGGGACAGTTGTATCTGTTGAAGGATCATTTGTTTCTGTTAAAACAACACAGACATGTAATTTATCCAATAAAGCCACAGTACAGCTGCAATTAGATATAATTTTTTAGAAATCACAAAAGTCTTTTGTGCAAAACTGTAGCTGACATTCTTGAGTCTTTGAAGCTCTTGCATGGCCCATCCATCAACTGTTAATCATTCTTTTATTTTAATGAAAACCTAATTGTGGGTTTTGCAGCATCACACAAACTGAATGGGGTACACTGTGATGCACTGAGGCTTGCATTGCACCACTGTGCCGTTCCTTAGAAACATACCCAATTTCAACCTACCTATCTGTGGGCCCATTTGCTGAATGCAGTCTGATGAAAAAATTGTGTGCTGGGCTCCCAGGTCCCCATGACCTTACAGCCTTACCTGGGAGGTGAGGACATAGTCCTCTCCATTAACTTCACTACATTTCTTTAACTCCACTGATTGAAGACTTAGAGTACACCCAGCATACTCTAAATGCTTATAATTGTGATACAGGAAGAGATTCAGGGCAAGCTGTCTAGACAGACAGAGTCTGTTTATTTATTACTGGGTAGATGTGGGAACTGCATATGGTTAGAGACCCTCATTCTCTCATGCTGAAGTGTCCTTGAGCAACATACTTGATCCCTGCCAGTGTGCAGCTGTGCAGCCGATCTCAGACTCAAACTCTCATGTAAAGGTTTGCCAAAAATGGATCACGCTTGTGGTGATCAGTGCAGCATTATTCGAAAACACAAATATCCTTATGTACTGGCAAAGACAAAGGCAGTTAAGACTCTTTCAGGTCATCAAGTGGTAAAACTTAAATTGAATTGACACATCTGGAGGACTTATCCACTGGAGGACAATTACATTACAGGAAATTATGTATTCATTCACTCTGCAGGGTACAATAACCAAAGGGATTAATTTGCGGCTTTTACAAGCACAAGGGTACTTAGGTCTTATTTCTAAATACTGAAAATGCAACAGTGCCCCCCAGTGTTTGGAATGAATTCAGATATTTTGTACTTGATAACAAGCCAGATTCAAACATTGAACTATTAAAATCACCTGTGATGCCCTTGACTTATTATTTGAGTCATTTAAGTTGTGATTTTTATGCTAACTCACTGTAATACTATTATGATTTCTATTTAAATAAATTCATAAAATACAGAACATGTATCATTAGTGTAAACAGGGTCACTATGATGTCATCTGGGAAATAGTTAAACCTCTTCTAGTTCAAGTTACAGTGCGTCATTCTGGGTCAACCTGCTCAGATCACTGATCACTGTAAGGCTCAGTTACCAAAATATTCTGTCACAGTTTCTCTAAATCTGGGCACATACAACCACAAATAAACATATTTATGCACACACAAATGCATTTTATTACATCAACCTTTATTCTAATTGACATTGAGCACACACTGGGAATGACTCATAGCTCAACAGCATTGAATTAGCCTCTGTTGGGGTGTATCGTCATCTTGTTGTCTCAGGAGTGAGATACAATCAAAAGCAGAGTATCTGTCAGTGTCATCTGGAGGAACAGAACTGAAGGTGACCTCTATCTGCATGACTTCATTCGGTTTAAACTACAGATTTATTTTAGGTATTTAGACTTAGGATGCGTTGTAACTTAAACAGGCATGCAACAATCTTAAATGGCTGCCTTTCTGAGGGTATGATAATGTAAACGTGGATGTAGGGCCGTTTGTTATGATTTGTACCCATAGAAATAAAAAAGTCATTTTCAAAACAATGCAGCAACTTGCTTCATAAACCAGCAGCAGTGATAGATAAGAGCCATTAAGCAAACTTGCAGGTCATTCATTAAACCAAACATCAACCACAAAACAGCACAATCTAATTAAAAATGTGTTTGATCTTATTTCACTGTTTATGAGCACAGATATTAAAATATTTGTGATGCTTGCCTGTATGATCACCATGTTCTTTAATGATTTAATGTATGTGATGACATAATAATGTATAGAATGTGTTTTGGACCAAAATAAGTAAAAGCAATAGGAATTTCTCTAAACACCAAACAAAACAGTTGGTTTATCTACATCCAATTTACCAATTCTTCTCTTGTGGTTATAGGCTATAGGTCTTGAGGCCATTAACCAACATGGTTGAGTGAAATCCACACAGAGCTGCTTTTGTTTTGACCAAACTCTGTTTAAAGGATGAGGTAATGGGAGTGTTCTGCCTCGATCAGCATAGTATTGGTGGTAGGGTCATGATTTCGGAAGTACTTACCAGGCTGGAGGTAAGGGAGGGGTCCGACTTTCCAAGGTTCAGGGAACACATACGAACAAGGTTAGAGATCTCAGACGACGGCTGCCATGCTGTGTGTGTCTGCTGGGGGTTGGCGGGTAGCAGAAGGTACTTTCCTGCAGACCAACAACAGAACAAGGCTCATTAATACATCACATTAAGACAGTTAGTCCAAAGTGTGATTTCCCTTTCTTAAAGTGTCAGCTTGTTTAATTTAAACTTACTTAATGGTAAAATTATAAGCAGAACATAAAGGCCCTGAATGCAGTTTTCAGCACTGTACAGTTCTCAACAAGCACTGTCCTACTACTGACCCCTGACCCATAAACAGAGGAAGTAAATGGAGAAACAGAAAAGGGCAAATGACACACCAGTAACATAATCCTTGCTGTCTGCTCTTGTTATGGGTATAAAACTGAAGCCCTTGACCCTGTGCGACCAGGCAGGAAGTCAAAGGGTTAAATTAGGCCAAAGGGGGGAAAAGCCCATTAAGGGATCACTGACAATCCCAATATTACATAAGCACAAGCAGACCACAATATCTGAAGAGGGCAGGTAAGTAAAACTGCCAATAAGGAATAACAACACAAGTTTTGTATAAGAATATTTTCTGTAAAACTTAAAAAAAAAACAGTTCCAGCTTTCATCTCCCAGGGCTGGCAGCTAGATGGCACTAACTGCTTCTTTTATTATTAGTACACTTTCTTCTGCCTTTTTTAATCCTTAAACTTCAGCACAAAATAGCAGGACAAAGATTAAAACATAACAAAAGCTGCAGCATCTCAATGAGCAGATCTTATTCCACCACATGCACTTTATGGATTATCAAAGAAATGATTCGTAGAAGTGTTGTCATCTTGTATCCACGTGTGTATATTTCCATTTCCTGTTCAAGTAAACACTCGAGGAGGCAGAGAAGAGGATTAACAACCTTCATATGGCCTTAAGCAGGCTTCTCTTGCTATCAGATGTGTTAAACTTTCATAAAATGGAGAAGGCAGGTCTTTAAATCCACTGTCCTGCTTAAAGCAAAACTTAATTTGAAAACAACTAGCATTTGTGCCGTTTTAGACACACAGGTAAACCAGGTTTTGCAACTTATGGAGCAAATTTTACCCTGAAACAAATAGAACAATCTTAGAGCAATATAAAATGAAAAGTGTTGACAGAGATAATAAAGTCACACTCTGACTCAACAACATTTACAAATACATTAAGAGCACTTAAAGGGAGCCTTTTGTGTTTAATATTATCATAGTTGGTATATAAATAGTTAATAAGACCAATATGTGATAGAATTACTGTACTACATCATAAATTCAACATGTTAAATTGAAAAACTGGCTTCTCTGACAGCAATGTTGCAGCTGGTTTGTTGTTCTGGTGCTGGTGCAGAATTGTCTGTTTTTGTTTTGACCTGTGTGAATCCTGCCCACTGCCCACTTTGACACCCCAGGTTGCCAGATATAAAACAAACTGGCATGCAAACACAGCGCGCTACAACCATGGAAGCAAACAAACAAACTGGCCCAACAGAATTGGGTCTAAAAAAACCTAATAATTGTCAAAAAATCTCCAAAGTCAGAGATGTAGTGAAACATATGCAAGAATAAGAAGAGAGCGTTTTCATTTTCTTGTATGCATGAAGCTAAAGCCCCATTTCATGTCACCTCATTAAGTAACCGATTCATTCTTTAGCTCTCTTTAGTGTTCTGGTAAGATCACTTTCAACAACCTGCTGTGTTAATCTCACCCACGTCTGTCAGTCATTATTGGGGCTCTTTTTCTGTGTTATTTTTTGAATATTTTCCAGAAAGGTGACATCATAATTGTTAGTCCCATCTCTGAAACTCCCACTGGTTAAGTGTTTCTCCATCAAAGGAAAGAGACATCAACTGGCAAAATGCCACATGTATCAGGATGTAGTGATTTTGTGGTGTCAGACTGACATTTCCCTCCAATATAACAATAATGTGAATGAAAATAGAACAAACAGTTAAGCAGCATAGCACAGTTTCAGTTTGCCTCTAGACAGATAAGTGGGTATAATTTTGTAATAATATGTAAATGTAATACAATAATGTTATAAAAATGCAACATCTTGTATTACAAAACACACAGTTTAAAGACACTGGTGGCAATGTCCATGGTTTAAATCCTGCAGGAGAAGCATCTTGCATTACTTTCCTCAACTCCCTCAACCCTCATTTCCTGTCATTTCTCTTCTGTTGACACTCAACAAACAGCATCACATACCTACACTTAATAAACAACTGAAAGCTGCATTGATACATTGACAGATGTTAAATTAAATAAAGTTCCCCTCCTTAAGACACTGTTCTGTAGGCCCATGCTGTCTTTTACTCTATTATATTGCAAATGTAGCTAAAATGTGTTTCCTGAAGACTGCTACTGCAACTTGCATTACAAGTTATATTCAATTATTGCTGTAATTACATTTTCAAGACAATTAACAAATATGTACCCATTTTAAATACTGATCGTATGTATTAAAATGTGTATACACATTACCGTTGAGCACTGTCTTTTAGACCCCTGAATGTTTTATCCTGACATCTAAACTCACTTCTTTCCATTAATGTCAACCCCAAGTAGACAGACTGCAGTTGCCTTGGATAGAAAATTCCTGTTAGTGGATATAATGTCTACTTTACTGTGGGCAGAGGAGAAAGATTTCATCATAAGGGATAAAGCTTTTTGTTGCTATTAAAACTGATTAATACTCACAGTTTTGTGAGTTTACACCACTATCACTGTTGATTTTACCCATAATTTGTGTCCTATTTGTCATTCCTCTGTAGATGACACATCAAACCAACATGAAACAAATTATAAAAAGACCAAAACATCCAAACAAACCACTTTTTTTCTTTTTCAATGCAAATCTGATTTTAATGCTTATTTCCGGACTAGCAAGACGACCTCTACTTAATATACATACAGGGCATTATTAGTGCAAATCCTCATGGTTACTCTGTGATCACTGTAAAAAAGTCAAGAGAACTGAAGGGAGACCAAACAGGATGAGAAGGGAAAACTGAGGTCCTTCCTTCCTTACCGGTAAATGTTCGAGTCCATCACATCCCGGCATAAAGGAAATCTCTCGTCATGAACTAGTCAACACGTTCACAGTTTTTGTCTTTTTACATTCAACACAGGTATTTGCAAGGTCGGACCACTCTGTTCCCAACCTTGTGCAGATGCCCCTGGATCAAACACATCTCGCCTGCATAAATGAAAATGATGAGAAAGATAAACGAACAAATGAGAAATCTCTCTACACACTGTCACTGTTTTACTGGTGCCATACAGTGGGATATTTCATGTAAAAGGATCTCAGGCAAGGTCATCTGCACCCACACAGCTCTTCACAGGCCGTCAAACATGAAATGTTTCGCTGGTGATTAACTGTCACACAAAGAGCTGCATTTAATAATTGAATTGTCTTTTTCTGTTGATTTAATGCAGCTATGAAGCAAAAAACATGCTTCATATGAGCTTAAACTATGTTCTTCCTGTGTTTTTTCTGACAGTCAGACCTTAACCAGCTAATGTATAAGCATCTAATTCAGTTGCTATTTGTTGCAGCAAACATAGGACAATTTTCCATCCGCATTATGCATTAGCAGCTGACTAAGGTGCCATTAAACCAAAGAAGAGATAGAGGTTAAAATGAGAGGACATCACTAAAAAAGTACAAACCAAACATCAAGATGTAGAAAACAACAAGTAAACAGAAATGAAATAAAAAAACTATTGTGTAATAATTGTGACAGGCCTAATCCTGTCACACTCAAAAGCTAAACAAGGCTTGTGCATTTCCAGGCAAGTTATTATATCTGAGGGTTTAAAACCATTAAAACTATATTTTGTCACTTTATCATCCCCTGAAGAGGGGAAACCACCTCCATATTCCTTAGGGGGATTAAAACACAAGCAGTCTTGTATTACATTTACTACAAAGGAGACACAGCTGTTGTTTTTATTCCAACATAAAGTTTTAAATACAAAGTTTCAAGAATAGCACTTGATGTCCTAACCACAACATCTGTAAAGTCTGGGGCTGTGCCTTGCGCCCAGTACGAGTATATTTCTACACATGCTTAGATTGAAGAATATATATACACATGTCTGTCTGAAGTTTGATCTTTCCATTATAAGTTATTGTCTGTTATTTAGAAAGTTAAAGCATGATTAAACTATTCAATGGCCTTTCAAAAACAGCAGGCGATGCAAGCACAAACAAGCTGTACTGCAACAGCAAATTTAGATATGTTCAAAATTTATATGAAGAAGAAAACAGTCTCTATCAAACCCTATCTCAAATTAGAAACAAATACCTTAAAAAGCACCAACAGGTCAATGAAAGTTGACTTGCATCAGGTTTGTTTATCCGTCTTGTTGTTATATAGACCAATTAGTAAAGGGTAATGCATTCATTCAGTGCTGCAGCTGATGAAAACACAATCTTTCATTGGCTGTGAGAAGGGCAACAATTTAATCAGCAGGGGTGAAAGTCATCCACATTTAACTCACAAGGAAAAACAAGCTGCTTGAAGACACAAAACATACATTCAGCCTGAGGGTTTCCAGGGCTCTGAATGGAAGCTGCAGTCACAGTAGAAGAGCTGTGTATCCGTCACGTCCAGAGAGAGGAATTTCTCTATGCTCATGTGAGCCATACACCCGCTCGCACATCCAGAGGCAAAATAACACCACAGTATGGTAGTTACTGTTTGTTCTATTTTCCAGCAAGGCTCCTTTCTATCGTAATTTGTCCAGCTGCAGAGAGCTGTCCATAGATCCCTTGTTACTGGAAAGTGGATATAAATTGGATGTATACAGACCATACAAAAATTCCAACAAGGAACACTAAATCTGGTCAGGTAGTTTGTATTCTCCAGATATACCCTGTAGGATTTGCTACCAACCAACCAACTTCAATCACAAATCCTCACACAATGATTTTTACAATTCCAAGGGGATCGCTCTCTGCTGACTTTACACATTCCCTATCACAGGAACGTAGTCTGCTTCATTACGAGAACAGACACAAAATATAGTCCTACAGTAAACCAAGCAAGTAATAAGCTTGTTAGTGTCTGCAGAACATGTGGCGGCAGAAATTCACTGACTACTGCCCATTTGCAACCACAGTTCACACTCTTGAATGAACAGTGAGCATCTGAGAGGACTAACCCTCTGGATACACTAAACACATAACAGTGTGCAGACCATTCACAGGGCGGCTGCTGCAACACAGTGCTTCCACTTTTATCAGTGGAACTGGCTACACCAGGCATGAGGACGGCTTGTGAGATCGACTCAATAAACATGAATACAGGCCAGTCTTATATTTTTACATTTTTACACGGGGCCCTTTTACACAGAAATGGGCCATACAGCGTCTTTTTATTAAACTACCAATATATATTTATTGATTTTTATTTGGTTTTAAGATTTTTTTCTGTCAATTTATAGTAATTTGTAATAAGTAGCTTTACTTTACATCAGCTACTTTGTATCAAACAGAACTTTCACTTTGGTCTCTTGACTATATTAATTTTTTCAGTGCCAGCCAGCTGTTGCCTTTGATAACAATCAGTTGCTTGGTAACTTTATCCCTTATACAGCCTACTGCAATCTGTAGATTATAACTACCCACATTACACAATATTTAACAGCATTGTATTGGCCCCAAAAGCTGAAGACACAATGACTGACTCCACCAACAGTCGGCATACATTACATGTTCAGTGCGGTTATAGGTCAATTATGCCAAGAGTTGTTTCAGGATTTACTTGTAACACATAGGATTGTGCACTGTCTCTGTAAAACCCTTGACAATAAGGTTTCTAAGTGTATTATTTCTAGGTCTTAGTATTACACCGACTGTTAATATTCATGTCTAAACTGAAGTTAAATATAAAAAAACTTAAGCTACTATCTAACAGGACTCCACTCCAACTTCTATCCTCAAAGCCCACAAGGTTGTGACATCATCTTTTCTAACTGTGACTCACCCGCCTTCAAAAACCAGTGAGAGGTGCACTTACAAAACACCATGAGAAGACAAGAAACCTACAACGGTGAAATAATAAAAACTGTTCCAACATTAGTAAAAAAAAAAAAAAGTGTGTTCCTGTAATATTGCATTGTTTGTAGGTAAAAGCTAATTGAAAACACTTTCTGGGCCTTGCCTTTTAATAGGTAGCAAATGTTAAATGGAAAAAACTCTGATCTTAAAATGACATGTTGATGTCTTGAGTTACAGTTCTGGATGGCATCCAGTTCAGTGACATGGCTGTCACATCTCTGCTGTTTGCAGATGATGATATAATCCTATCAAACGTATCTCTGATGCACTCAGGACAGTGTCCTGCTAAGTGTGACACTGTGATTGTCATTCCTTGAGCAATCCTCTTCTCAGGGACAGTTTTAAGTGACAGATGGGGTGTCTTTATCACTACTTGCTAATGCAACTGAAAACGCTCTTTACTTCAAAGCATGTTCTTGCGAACTATTTTCTCCACAACAAGAGGAAACACCGAGAAATGCTCACAGCCGGGCCTGCAGATTATCCTGATTACTCTGAATAAACAAGGCAGCTCCTGGAAATACATTTTTCAAGTAATTTTTCATAGCTTTTAACTACAGTAATACATTTCCACCTCTTTTCATTAAAATAAGATGGTGACACAAGTCTGTGAAACCTCAAAACCACAGTACATAAAAATGAAACTATGATGTCCATTGCTGGGCATCTATGTTCTCTAAAGGTGATTGGTCATCATTGTTTTGTAGTCATTAATGTGCCAAGGATTAACACAAACCATTTTTCTCTTGCTGGTGTTGACCAGTACAAATAAATCTTCAAGCTGCCGCAAACAGCGGAAACAACAAGTGAAACTGAATGAGTTTCGGCAGGGAGGGGAGAGTGATTAAGTGATCTGATTAGGGACTTGTGTGTTTGGTTACTGAATACTGTATTAATGTTTAGTTACCTCCAGTGAGACAAGCAACAACAGACAGCAAGATATTATTATATTTAATAGAGCCTGCACAATGTATCGTCAGCCAATGTTATCAGCTCATAATCGCCTATAGCAGACATATTGGTATCTATGTCTTTGTTCCCAATATGTTAAGTATTATTTCCTACAAATTAATGCAGAAAAATGCTTATGGATGATGCCAGTCACTTATAAATGCATTAGTCTAAATAAGAACCATACCTGTGAGACCACCCCCCAGGCTCCTCCTTCGGACATGTTTTCCATCGTCACTGAGATGCCGCCTAAATTTGAGAGCAGGACTTAATCCATAAGTCAACTCCGGGTTACTGGACTTCCGGAGGCATGTGGAGGGAGGATAGAGGATGTTGTCCAACTAGAGGAAAAGCCAGAAAACAATCATTGGGTTAAAGATTGTTAAAGATAAATAAATAAATGTGAAAGTGATGTGCAAAACTTTTTCGTTTTTGGGAATGCAAAGTGTTTTGTATATCAATGCTGATGCAGATGTTTTGTCAGTCTCTTTAACAGACAACGCCATTACCGTATTTGAGGAAATGACTTGAGAGACCTGTGTAGTCTGGTTATCCAAACTGAACTCATATAACCTTGTCAGTCATGGCAAATTTATATGAGGTGATGATTTCCGATAGATACCTCAGTCTAGAAGAGGGTGGTGTTAAGTATTTTCTATTTGTTCTTTCTGCTGCACATTACAGGTCAGATATGAATATATTCTGCAAAATATTGTTAGTGAATCAGTTTTAAACACTGCAGGGGGGAATAGTGCAAAAACATACAACTACAGTGAGTTGAATAGAGCTGCGGGCACAGTTTCTAACATACCATCAAGGTAAACAACTTTACCTTACTATGAAGTGCAGTGGAAAAATACACAAATCACGACAATGGTAACTATGGCAATCGCAAAGGCCATTTTATGTTTTGAAAAAGTCTCATTTTACCCAGAATTCAGGAAAAAGAATCTTACTAATGAGCTGTGTGCAACTGATGAAAGTAAACGTCCATCTGAAGTCGTACTATTGATGTAAGCCACTGTCAAAGTCTTTCTCTGTAATGAAGGGGGGATAATGTTTAGAGCTATGAGATATAAAACTGTAACTCCATAAACCCCGGGCTAAAGGAGGAGTCTCCTCAAATAATCTTGGAGGGGGATTCCCAGGGTGTTCTTCACATACTGTCTGGCTCACAGCTTAGCAGAAAATGCAGTTCATGAATCAGTTTTTCAATCCAAGACTTGTATGATTGCCACACCCACATGCTTTGTGGCTCTTCAATGGGAAAGTGGCCACCATCACAAACAGATGACAGTGCTGAGAATATTCTGACAGAGTCAGAGTCAAAACTTGCTTCTGCAAAATCCTGAAGAAAGTGAATTAATCATGCAACAGTCTTCATGTCAAATAATTTGGACGATTAGAGCTAGATTACAAATATACTGCATTACGCAGCAACAACAGGCTGCACCATACTATTGTATTGTCAGGAGATAATGACCTTACAAGAATCACAGGCCACATAACAATGCCCGGTGGTGAGGAAGGGGCCCTCCCTGAGCATACAAAGATATACATGGCTCAGAGCAATCTGTGGAAGGAAATACCCTTTGCTTCTCTATGGGATGATTCATGAACTCAGTATTATTAGGCAAAAGTCATACTAATTATTTGTAGGATGGCTTGACCTGTCAATGAATGAAAACATGTAGGGCAAGAGTGATACAGCACAAACTCAGGATCAACAGTACAAGCAAATTAAAGGTTTACTTAAGATTTCTGTAGAAACACGGTCATTGCAGTCTTCTATTCTAAAAACCATTACTTGAGATCTAACAGTCATGTGGCAATTGATTGTTTGCAGCTCTGCTTTTAGCACAAATGGATACTGTAACATACAATTAGGATTTCATGATGCTTTGAGAGCTCTGCAACAGTACCGTTCATTGTTTGTCTTAAATATCCAATACTATTAACTGCAAAAAGAGATACTACTGTGCATAACAACAATCCTCTGTCTGAACTGTAGCAGTGGCACTGTGTGTGTGCACAGAGGAACAGAAACAGGGAGCATGGCGCAGCATGCATCATCTCTCAGCTCTGTCTAAACACTGACATCAACACTATTTATATTGAGTTGGCACATACATGGTCACATTTCATGTAGAACAGACAGCTCAAATGGACTGTATGTGTTCACTAAAGACATTTGTTTTATTATATAACCTCATGCTGTGGTGAGAGTACAATAAAAAAAAAAAAAGGCTAAACAAAAAATTTTCCATCTGTGCAGGACACTGAAAGATACTTTCAGGCCAACTAGAAAAATGTTAAGTGTGAGAAGGAAGTGAACTTTGCATTTTCAAACAAATCATTTCCTCAGTAGTAGCTTTTTCAAATAGAGGAATTTACGCAACACTGTACGAAGCCCATGCAATTGAATTAGTTGAAACAGTGTTTTATTACAACGAATTCATTGTCTAACTACAATACAGCATTTGTTAAACACTGTAGCTACTATATGTTCAATAAATTCAAACTGAGTCACACACCCACCACCTAATGTTTTGCCAGTAATCACAGTTGAGGATGACACGAAGAGCTGTTACAGCCAAATGTTTGTACTTTTGTTTCCAATGATTTGACTGAATTTCAGTTTCAGAAAAAAGAACTCAACAAGCTGCCTTGACATGAAACCAACTCCATCCATTTTTAATGAGAGGTGCAACTGTATGACTCAATGACACCTCACTAATTTCCTACTGAAGACCATCCTATGGATTACCCTGACTATGATGTTGTGTAAAAGCTTGCAGCTGATTTGTTGTGCAACCACTGGTTTCCTGTCTTAAAGAACAGCAGAGGTCCAGTCATATCATTAGTTCAGTATTGTGTTGCATGAGCTGTATGTAAATCCATTACTAACTTGGTTTGAATGCCTTTGTACTAAAAAGTACCAACTATATGAAACAAGACATTTATTAAATCACGTGTCCCTTGAAACATTTTAGCTATTTAAGCTAAGAAGCTAAAATTTCTTTGCTAGTTAAGAATTAAGCAATGAAAGTCATCCAATCAAAAACAATCAACTTTGTAAACAGGATGTCTATTCACTAGAATTCACATAAATTGCATAAGTAACAGTTTGAGCTAAAAACTATGTTCAACTTAACTTCCATTGCTTTGTAATTGCAGGGATGACTTTGTGTTATTCATATATGCCTTAACAGAGAAGTTATTGTGTGTCAGCGATAGTAGTATGCCAGTAATTTAAAATTAGTTTCAATATTGACTAATCGTGACTCATTTCCTGAAAATTGTTTGGTCCATAAAAAAAATAAAATAAAATGCTAATCACATTGTCTGATCGTGTCTAATTAGATCTGCTTACAAGTCAGATCCAAATAAATCCAAACAAATGTAGTTAAATATCATTGAAGATGATTTATTTTGATTTATAGTTGTCAATCAGCTTATATTAATTGATAGACTTCATGTTTCACCTCTCGCTAATGATGCTACAATGCACACAACTACATAATATTATTAGCTTTACATTTTGCAATTCAAGGTATACTGTTTTAGTGGTTCTACATAGGAACTGGTTTGTTTTGTGTAAGTCTCCACTTGCCAAACACTCACACAATAACTAAACAAAGTTTGTTCTTGCAAACAGCTGGCGTAACTGTCCCCAGTTGTTTAAAGGCAAATACATTCAGATTAATCACAATAAAATAAGGAATGGACAAACTGTTATGTAATGTAAAGAGCCAACTGATAATAACCAAGCAATGCCTCTATAAGCAGCTTAGAGTTATGCTGTGAAACAATCAGTGGTAAACTCCTGCATCATCCACTCAAAGTGTTTAAAGCCAGAAACATCTTTTCTCAGAATAAGTGATTATGACCTTAAAGCTTCAACAGCAAAATGATAGGTCGTGAATATACACTGACCTGATGCAGGTCCGTAGATCTATTTAATGACTGAAGGGCTGCTGTGTGTGTAACATGTCTAAATAACAAAGGAAGTTACACTCTTTTTATAGCAGTACTATATTTCTTACCATACTTTAGCTTCCATCATTTTTTCCTGAAGGCTGTTTTTCCACTAAGTTTTATATTTTTGCACACCTTTAACAGTGACATAAAATGTGAAATAACATGTCTCTTTTGTTTTTTTACATGTTTGTTTCAAAATCAGATCAGATCATGACTGGCAGTTGACTTTCAACTCAAAAGGAAGTAAGATAATGACCTATCACTATTATGATATCTCTGCACTCAGTCAAAGTCTGAAGCAATACACTTTGGTCTGACGTTTGCTTTTCACTATGCAAACATGAAATATCAAAAAAAAAATCAATATTTTAAAAAGTGAAAAACATGTGAGGAGCCGTATGTGATACAGAAAGTGTTTTTTTCCTTCCATTTGCAGAGCGCATTGGGCATATTCTCACTGTCTATTAAAGAAAGCTACTAAGGCAGCAAATGGTACAACTCGACTACATAAGCCTTGTGATCCTTGCAACCTTTTGCCTTCATCTATCTGGCTCAGTCAATGCACCAGTACAGAAATCTGAGCCAGCAACAACTGTGGAAAGCTGCCAAACCTAGCAAGAGGTTCATTTATGTTCAGCAGAGCTCATCAGCCAGTTATAAATGATGATTCTGGTAATCAGTAAACCCATATTTCCTGTTCCTGCATATCTAAATTTAAACAACTTATAAACACAGTTGACATTAAGCTCTGTTAATGTAACAGGATAGTAGTCAAATTTCTGCTTGTCCAAAACATCTGCATTGTTTTTAAGAGTGGGTGTCAGCCCTGTAAATGCCTTTTTGATTACATGTAGAAGCACTGCAGTAAGCCAATTTCAGTTAGCTCTCTATGCACACAGCTGGTAGCACACGGAGTTTTGGCAGCAGCCAGTGCCCTTTCACCTACCATTCCTCTCTCCCTGCAGCCACACAGAGCTCCTGGGAGCAAGATCAAACCTGACCTGCCCCTCCTTCCTCCATCCTCTTTTCCACCCTCAGCTTCACATACAGTGGACAGTACCAACAATCCTTGTGTTGTCAAAGCAAAAAACAGACAGCAAACAAAGTGAAACAAAGAAGGTGGACTGCACAACACGAAAAGGCAGTTGTGTTTACCAACTGAGAGATGGGACAACCTTATCTTATATAGAATGTGTGACAACCAGAGACTTCATTTCCCTGTTGATGTGTTTTTATTTTTGCTATCATCATACCATCTCTACTGGGAATACTGAGTCTAATGTTTACAAAACAATTCTGTCAATTGTAGACAAGATTGTAAACTCCGGCGTGTTAATGTGCTCTACAATACCATGTTAACCATGTACCATGTTATCTTGAAACCAAACACCCCCATACTTTTATGATTTCCTGTCACTTCAAAATGCATAAAATTTGCATTATATTGATACACTACACCAACAATAGTCAACTATTCAAAAAAGGTGAAATGCAAGCAGTTAACTTGACACATCTATCAGTTACAGAGCAACATTAGCATTTATTTGGAGTCATGTTTCTGGCAACTTTTGAGGAAGTCAGTGACGTCCAGTTCACACTCTGCTCTATTTGTGATTTTGATACAGCTACCGAAGGGCATGTCTGGCACTTCAGCAGCTAAACACTCCACCATGTTCACCAGTCAAAAACAGTGTCTGCTGTTTGATCCTGAGCACTCAGGAAGTTTTACTCCTGTTGTTGACTACAAAGACTAAATACATTGTCAAGATAGCCTTCCACCTACAGAAAAGAGACATTTACCTATACTGGTATATACACAAGCAAACAAGCAGCTACCAAAACAAACAAAAGGACAGAGCAGCAGGAAGAGTTCTATATCCTACACAGTCAAATGCAAGGATGAAAGGGCACAAAAAGCAAGGCAGTGCACAGGGACATTGTCTATTAGGTCAAGTCACAAATACACCAGCAAAGAATTAGGCAATTAGGCTACACTATAAAAACATAACAAGTGCAGCCACATAAACAACTTGAAATGTTTCTTTCTCAACAATATATTGAACATTACATGGTACACTTCAATAACTAGCATGACTCTGCATTACAGAATGCAAAGAGAGTTGAGTCGTGATTTCAACATTAGAAAAATAAATCTAAAGCGGTTGTACAAAGGAAGAATTAGCAAATGTATTCACACCAGAGGATATTAATTCCCTTTGAAGGATTTGTGGGGAAGTGTTGTTTATCATTTCACTGAGATGGATGAAAGGAACCTTTTACAAGTGGGGACACATTGTTATTGGTGTCTTTCATTGGTTGCTAAGACACAAAGAGTATGCATTTACAGTAAAACAGGAAGAGAGACCCCACACATCAAGAGGCATTACACCTCAACTCTTTCCAGTCATCTGTCCTTTGTTTCACTCATTGCTCTCCCTGCCATTGTTTCCCCATCATATCCTTTTCAAACCAATGATTGGAATAACATTCATCAGTGACTAAGAAATCGCTCTTTCACACATGCATCTAAAACTAAACTTAAAAGAGCATCTTATGATTTTCATTGAGAAAAAGTCTAGACACTGTACACTTAATAACTAAGACATGGCAAAATGCAGCTTTTGAAGCCACTCTCTGTAGCCTTCCATGTTGTTGCATTTTAAAGTACACCACAGACAGCAGAGTGGTGCTTGTTACATAATCTCACTTCATCATAGTTGGTATATTGCCATCTAACTGGGTGAAATTTCACCACAGCCAGGCAATGCTACATTTTTTTTTCATTTGTCATTGTAGTATGTTCAAAGCAGTTTTCCATATCACCATTACTCAAACAGTGAAGATAAACAACCATCCTTCTTTTGTCTTGGTTTTAGAGTTTTAGCAGCGCCGAACAATAAACAGTGAACCATGCTACTTCATATACTGATAGAAATAAACTTAATTAATATTAATACCAGGTTACCACTAACATAAAAGGTAGAGAGATAGACCCCCCCACTAAATCTGCCAGTCTACAGCATGTCTGACAGTGAAGAAGCATTGAAACCTCTTTCCAGGTTGGCAGGGCTATGTCTGACAATTTCTGTAACTTTTGAATACTGACAATCTGATATTCACACCTACTTTACTATGTTATTGACCATGTGTGCAGAGGTAGGCTGAGGGTTGAACTTCTGTCCTAAACTTTGTTTTTTCAGTTGTTATATAACTATTTTCAGTATTTTTATGTGACTTTAGTGCAACACTCTAAACTTCTTCAACAAGAGACTGGATTTTATACCCTGTACCTGACTGGATCAAGTACAAAATATTTCTCTAACTTACAACATGGCTGGACAACACACTGTAAAAACAACATATTTTGGAATATACCCCTACCATACATTTAACTCTGGCCACAGCTGCTTGAGTCTCCACAGCTGGCAACAAACAAAATGAAAGCAGTGCAACAGATTTTATTAGCTGTGGCTAGCTAGTAAACTAACATTAGCTCCATGACTTGTTGGATATCTCTGTCTCCCACTGACTAATTTTAAGTCATGAATAATGCAGGAGCTATATGTTCCCATCCATAAAGTAGCATCCTCACCATTTAATGGTACATGTAGAGGAGATGCAAATAACAGTATTGTTGTTGTGTTGTAATGCAGAGCTAGTTAGTCCCAGTGTTCTGGTAATAATGAGAAACAATGTGAAACATTACATTTTCACTATTCATAGGAAGAGAACTAACTGTTGTATCTGGCAAATGTAACAATTAATCGCAAAATGAGCTTGGCTGGACTTGCTGGCCAAATCCAATAAATATCAAAACTATTAAATGCATCCAGGACTTGCTCCCACACAGCAATGCTACACAAAGGAGAGGCTGCTGTGATAAGGGCTTTTTTTTTTTAAACTGTAACCTTACAAATGTATGTACTTAGCTAATAGATATTGCTTGGGCTCTGTGGTTACCTTGGATAGTAAACTAGATGACTGGACCTTCTGACAAGTGCAGCTAACATTAAATCAATAAACACACATTTTAAGTCAGTTTCTTAAACTGTTGCACTTGTGTTTTTTTGTTTTGGAAAGAACAGATTAAAGACACTGTTCAAACTCTTTACATGCTGAGTATCAGTCTCATAACACTGCTCGGAACTCTGCTTCAACATATGGTGAAATCCAAAGATTGACAAGCATGCCGTGCCTCTTCTGTTGCTAAGCTATAATTGGACAATCAGTGTTTAGGGGAGGGGTTTAGTGGATGGTCGGCTGGTTGAAGAAAATATATAAGAGGAGGGTGGTGGCTGCTGTTTCTGTACTTTGAAAACCATTTCCTTTTAATAGTTTACATGACCACTGAAACAAACTCATGGTGATTATATAAATGCACAGATCATTTCATGCACTGCCTGTGTCTTTGTGATCTGAGCTCAATGAACTCCTGAGATGGAAAATGATCACTCTTTTACTGAGGGTGCAGTAGAGCAAACTATGCTCTAGCCGACCTTGTCACCCAACATCTGTCTTCTTCAACTCTTCCCGAATTCCAGTCGGGCCCAAATCTCTCTTCCCTTGCTCTCTGCACTGAGGATCTCAGTGTTTACTTATGAGGGAAACATAACCCTCAGAAGTCTCAGGGCTCAAATCCAAATAACTCTGTGTGATCAAAACTCTCCACGGGGTATTTCACATTTCAGTCACCCAGTGGACACTTTATTTTTCTCCTTTAACCGACACTGTCCCTTCATTAGCTATTTGAACTCTGTGTGCTGTCACACGGGAATTCAGCTTCCTGTGTTGACATGATCTAAAGTTAAGAAAATACAGTGGTCCTTTCCTTCTCCTAGCTCATATGATTGACTGCATTAAGATTCATTATCTCCACTATGTAAAGAATGAAGCCATGACTTTCTTCCATTAAGAATGTCATGTTTTCCTGCGTTGTAGCAAAAGACTTTCATGTGTAAGCTCCATAAAATCTGTTGGTCTGATAAGGCCTGTGGCCCAGGAACAACTGATTACATTTAGGTCATGTAATAAAGTGACCACAGCAAGTCTCTAAAGAGATTTTTTTTGTGTCTCTGATTTAACCATGATACTGAGACATACCTTTTTTTTTTTTTTGACAGAGCCATCTGACTTGACCCTAACCAGTGTAAACAGCAGCTTGATTTTGCAGGGCAAGTGTCTGCTTCTATAGATTCAGCCAAGAATTTTTGTATTTCTGCAATGACTTCAAGTACTTGAATTCCATTTAATAGAATTGCGGCCAGATATACATTAAGTGTTTATTACTGTAGTATATTTTAAATGAAGAATCATTTCATATTATTTCAGCTGTGTTTTACTATATTGCCTTTAATTACTTGTTTATACATTAGCATGCAGTTATGGGTGTCCACAGGAGGAATTGTAGTTGATGGCACATTAAAACACGTATATCTGCTTACAGCTACAATATGTTGTTAACCACTTAACACATGATTACTTATACTTATTAGATTAAAACCAGTCTGGATCAGTGTAACGAGCCACACACAGTCTTTTAGCTTTATCTCTTAAACACCACATTTTCTTTGTTTCTCCAAATAAGAAAATAAGAACTTCTGCTGACCCATAAACCTAAATAATCTAAAAACATTACATTCTTTCAGATAGAATCAATTAAAATCAATTCATTAAAAATAAAAAAAGCAAACCTGCATCACTTTGCACACAAACTAAGATAAAGCAAAATATATTATATGATTATTAGCATGCCCTTTCTTCCTAATCCAATCAGCAGTGTTGAGTTGTTACACCTTCTTACCTTGCTTCCCTCCAGCGACGTGGGTTGACCTACAGGTAAATTCCGACCTAGAGACATTTTGTTTAGGTACCAACAAATTTAAGCTCCTGTATCACTTCAAGCGCTCAGTCATCACAGACAGTGCTGAATAATCCCAGATGTGCATGCATACAAACAACAGGAAAGAAGAGTCAAAAATCAAGGATGGCTCATGGAAAGAAACAGTCCAACGTAGGAGTGAAAAGAGTCTTAACCAGATTGTGCTAATCCTCTTAACCACAAAGCATACAGTGACACTGGATGTCCCTCTAATCACGCTGACTGGCTGCCTGCTTAAATAAATGGCTGCTTATTTTAGGGGCACACCACAGGAACAGAACCATTGCATAAAGCGAGAGTTAAATATTGTCAAACATGGGCAAATATTTATACAGAAGTAAGCACTGATGCAACGTGTGACAGTCGCCCTTCCAACTTTAGGGAGCATGCAAACATAGAATAAACCTAAGCATTATGTCAGATTGCGACTAATGGAAAAGAGGAGATTGAGACTGTCAGCACCTTGATGTGGTTGATTTAAATTAGGGATTAAATTGAGAAAAACTGAAGACGAATAACCAAGTTCCCATAGGGTTCTTTTAATGCCCTCACATCAATGAACAATAAAATAAGCACTGACATAATTGTGCGCCAACTGAGTCATTGTTTACTTGCATTAAGCACAGCGATGCCGCACCCAGCAGCAACCACAGCTCATCCTCGTAGTTTGCTTCAGGCTACAAAATTCTACTTGTCTATTCTTGTCCCCAAAATACTCTAAAAGTCCATCATTTGAAAGCACTCTAAGCATCTAAATATCATTAACACACCTCAGAGAAAGCAAAATGTCATTTTTTTTCAGTTGATTATGATTACCTGCCTTCCAGTCAACCATTATTTTAAGTAACATATTAAAAAATAATCTACAGAGCCTTGAGTCTTGTTCATCAAAGACACTTTACTCGCTACAGGTTAATACAGCTGAGAACAGGGACTGAATTGTAGAATATAAATATGTGAATGAAACAATGAATAGCTTTCTGCATCTGTCACAGCATAATATGGTCAAACACAGTGAAGGTCAATGGCCACATTTAACCCTGAAACTGTTTATGATGTTAGACGCTGTACTTTGGTGCAGCAGAAAACTGGTCAGAACCCAACAGGCTGTGATTTACATAGTTGGGGGGCTTTTAGCCCTGAGCATGAGTCACAATCTGGGCTGGACAACTAACAATAAATTTGCACTAACACCAACATTTAGAACATCTCACTGACTTAACCTTGCTCATGTGAATTATTTCAGTTAGTACCTTCCACAGTGGCCATCTAAAACTGTCGTGCTCATGCTACCCACATTTTAAAACTGCATACAATCCAGCAAATAAACAGGCTCAAATTTCTGATGAGGATGCAACTGCTAATGCACTAATGCAACATGTTAGACCTGTCTGCAAGGATGATGTAGCACTGAGCAGCACTGTGTAATGAGCACCAACTGTGTTTACATAGAGAACATAGGAGAGAGTTAGTATTGGGGAGTAGTGTTGGTAGTGTAAAGCAAATGAAAAATGTGAATCTAATCCATCTCTTCCATGTCTGCCTGTGCTTCTGTCAGCCTCCATTAATTTAATAAAATACCACTTTATCTTCATCATCCAGACATTTTTAAACAAACAAATCTCTCCAGAAGCCATCGTTGTATGCTAAACATAGCCAGACCAAATGAACCTTTCCCTCGTGATAAATGAGCGCCCTGCAAACCTAAACAGAACAGCTCAAATTCAATAAACCTTTCTAGTTGTTTTAATCCTCTAGTTAATGCAGTTTGCTGAGTGCCAAGTGTCACACATGGTAAGTTCCCATTTGAACAAACTCATTACTCACTGCAGAGGAGTGTGCCAGTTTGTTCAAGCCAAACTGCTCACCAGGGAAGTGCTGAGAAAGACATTTTGTTTAGTGGAGTCAATTTCTGTTTTGTTTTGTTTTGTTTTTTCCAATCTCACTATGTGGGTTGTTTGTTTGCCTCTACAGCTCTTTAACATTTTTGCTTTTAGGGAAGTAATTTGTTATTTGGCAGGTGCAATCCTGTTGTAAATGATCTGACTGCTCCACATAATACGTCATTCAGTGTAATACACATGCATGGACAAACATGGGGTTGTATCTGTTGGTTGACAGCAGCTACCTGCCAGGTGACAGATTAAGATAAATGGATGTAAAGTAACTTTTAAGAATGGGAAAAGAGGGTTCGGAGCAAATATAGCAGCAGAAGAAACAAAAAGTTGTGAACACAACACCTTTTATGTCAAACTTGTTAGTGAAGACATGGAGCAACATTATCATTATTTTAAGAGGTCTTTGTGTCCACGTGATGAATGTCCAATATTCTGTCTCTTTTAGCTCCATCACTACTCCTGAATAAACTTTGTGGCTCTTTAGCTGCTCAATGTTCACCAACTGTTTGTGACTACGTTTGCCTGCTGTTTGGTGCTGAGCAGAGTGTACTGAGTGTACAGTAAGTTTTAAGCACATTTTGGCCCCAAATAGCTGCTTGCTGCTTTGCAAACCATTGCTAATAGAAGGATAAAAGTGAACCAAAACAAACTCGTGGAAGTTAACAATAAGCTCACTACAAAAAAGAATTGGACAGTTGAACAGTATGTCAGCTATAAGTGTGTGGTGGGTTGGAGTGTGGATGGGCCAGGAAGGCATGCACACACTTACATATGAATATATCAGCATTCACCTGTGGTTGGGATTACAGTGACCAACTCTACTATGAAGCAGAGTGGAGCTACAAGTTCAGATGATAACTCTGTAGATTCATCATGACTAAAGTCAAGCTATTTGTCACATTGTTTTGATATTGATCTGACATTGTTCTTACAAAAATACCAAATATGGCTGTTTTGAGATCACTATGCTTAAAAAACAAACCAGAATTGTGTTCTCTAATAGCAGACTGTGCAAGACTCAAAGCATTTTCCATCTAACCCAACCAATGAGAAAGCCATTTGGTTTATGTCGGTGCTCACTCTGTTTACTGAAGATAATCCACATATTTGCCAAGTAACTACTACAAAAACACCTGCAGTCACTATCAAAACTGTGAAGGGAGCATGTGGGAAGAAAAGGAAAAGATGCTCTTGCATGTTCTTTTTGTTGAATGATGCCAAAATGGCTTGCCCACTTAAGTTTTTAGTACTGCAAACAATCACTGAAAATGGCTTAAGTGAGTCACTCTGGGAAATGCATGCATGCAAGCAGCATATATATGGGAATACAACAAAACTAAATGGAAATGGTGGGATTAAGCCTAACACGACTAGCGACTGTCATACTCTGTTTACACAACATGAGAGGCAGAGGTGAGAAAGTCCACAACTTAGGATTTATGATTATGACAGGATATAAAAACAGTAGGACATTTACAGTCAAGTAATACCATGATTAACAAATGCAGATTGTGCACCTTGGGAAGGAGCATGTATTAGACACAAGTATAAAATACATTATATGCACTACATGCACAGAATAAAACATTGAGCCATGTTCACATGTGTGTTAATAGAGGAAATATGATAATAATTCAGTAATCGATGCCTTGTTTAAGTTATAAAACAGAGCTGCATTTCACGGCTTTGAAAACTTTTCTTAAATGCCAGAATTCGGTGATTCATGCTTCTTCCATTTAAATATTTCACTAAAGGTGACAAACATCTGCAAAACTGAAAAAGGCTTTTTTTTCCCCCAGACATTTTATGAATGTCCTAAAAAAAAAAAACCAAACAAATATTCATTAATAATGGAAAATAATCAATGCAAGCAGGCCTAATTTGCCAGGAAATAGTGATCCCTGTCATACATTCCTAAAGCCCACAATGGCATCTTCAAATTGCTTATTTTAACCTAAGGATATTTTATTTTAAAAATAATTAAATAAATAAATAATTCAATTACATAAAAACTTTAAGAAAAAAAACAAACAAGCAATTATTAAATTTATAGTTTGAAATCTATAAATAATGCCATTATTCACTTATATGGGTAGAGAAAACCGGTTCATCTGCTACTGACACTAATCTCAAACTTTTAATGCACCATCAGTGAGAGCAGCAGTTCACATCTTGCATTCTTGGGCCAAAATCTGCTTATAAATCTTGACTGTATGCTATCTATCTAATCTTTTTTGTCATTCATGTTGTGCATAAAAGAAAGGACAATGTGTGGGATAATCTCATCCTGACTGCAGATAATGTTCTTGGTCACTGCCCACGACACTGGACTAATTTAGATGTCTGTGACAGGCAAAGATGCAACAATATTTTGTGGAGATAACCATCGAGTAAACACTGTGGACACATAAAGCACAACCATAGCAAGTATCTCTCTCCTTGAAATATTGCACTAGGCTAAGTCTGGAAAGGTGACGTCATGTAAGTTCTCAGAAGACTTTCCTACTTTAACCCCACCACAGCAGCAAGACAAAGGTCAAAGTTCAGGTTTCCCTGATTAACCCTCTAGTATTACCACTGGAAGGCTCCTCGTCACTAGGAAGTCATCTGACCCTCTTTGTGGTGTTTTGGCCAGTTATGTGCATGTCTATTTATCTCAGGATAACAGGTCCAATTACATCTCCTCTTCTGTGGCCGCAGTAAGAGAGGTCACTGGTTTTAAATGAACATTTCAAAGGGATCATTAGAAAAGAACACAGGGTTCATTCAATAGATGCTGCTCTCATGCTTTCATGTGCATTTATATTTGCTTTAATTTCTGGAAAACTATTTAAGGGAAATTACATAACAATTGCTGTTCAAAAAGGGCAAAAAACATTGCATATAAGTCAAACATACATTAATTTTGTAGAATATTACACTTTGACAGAAAGTGAAATAAGATACCACTCTTAGTCCTTGCTCTTCATCTGTGATATCTCAGCTCTATTAAGCTAATGGACTGGGAAACTGTTCAGCCAAACCAAATTAGTTAAGCACCAGTGTTAGCAAACATGACACCACCCCAGGGGTATGTTCAAGGGGTTATTGGTGCATGCTGGAGAGTATGCTTAATAAATACTTACTCATAATAATAAGATTGAGAAAAAACAAAGAAATAACTGTTAATGAAATTAGTGATATTCCATCAGTAGTTTAGTATCTTTACAAGAAATATAATGAGGACTCTGCGGGCAGGTCTGTGCATTTCCAACTTCACTGGCAAAACAATTATTCTATTATTTGATTGATGACAGGAGCATGCGTCATGCCAACAAGTACAGATTACCCACCTTTTGCTGTACTGCCTTGGGACATTGCATACAGGAAATAATGAGGCAAAAATGTGGAGTAAGAGATGAATAATGTTGCAAAATGCTCTGTATTCTCCCACTGCTCATACTGGGCTTTATAAGGGATGACAGCCAGCCACACCCACAGCCTGAAGTCATGTTGCACGATATGATTTAGGAAAGGTTTATAGGTCAGGCAGGTGCTTGAAATCTCAAACACACCCTTCACTTGTGCTCATCAGAGCCAGTCAAACCAGTCTGCAGATGCATCGCTGTACAGAATAAAATAAAAGGCTGAGACAAGAATTTTGTCTTCCCCATTTTCCCCATCTGTTTCCTGAATAAACACCACAACAACTGCATGTTCTTCTAAAAGATGACACTCTGGATAGCACCAGTTGATGCACAGAGCTAAACATCCCATTTTCTGAAAACTGAACACACAACTTTCACAAAGGTCGTTTAATAATAATTACCACTGTTAGAATATATTTCCAGAATCCACATTATTCAGGCCATTTGGATGAAAAAAATATTCAGTTCCTTGAACAATAAGGAAAAGTTTTTAACCCATTTTTAGGTACAACAGTATTTCCTAATCAAAGCAGCCAGAAATGGCACATGTTCTTGTCCTTTTTGTGAAACACACGCAAAATATTGGCATTAAATGACAGTTCATCTGGGTCCTTCAATTAATGGGGTCTGAACAGCAACAGTCAACAGTACTTCAACTAATATTGTCTTCAGAGATCTTGAGATCTGTTGAAACCATTTTAGAGAGACGTCATTTGAACTTACTGGTTACTTTGGAGGCAGCAGCGTGTGGTGCTGTTAAATTCTGTTTTAATATTGACTGATCTGCTGTCACTGACTACACAATTTTAGAAATACCTGTCGATATTTTTTGTTTAAGTTGTTGTTGAATGACAACAAAAACGTAACACTGCTTTCTGTTTCCACTGGACACTGTAAACAGAAAGCTGTGCAGCAGTTCATACACTGCAATGAGAAGACTTGCATTATGAGTGCGACTTGTAAATGGAGAAGATGAAGTCAAAGTGAGCACACAGCATAAATTATACTTAGACTATGAGCTGCACTGACTTCATGACATGGTCGGCCCGCCAAACATGAGTCCAGGCCAGAAGCTCGTGCAGGTGTTTGCAAATATTTTGACAGCAGGAGGAAAATCGATGAGTTTACGGTCATCAGATGTGTCTCTCAGCTGCCAAGTGGCATAAAAAGCGATTACAGGCACGCCTCGACTTAACTGTGTCATTCTGCACCGTCTTTAAGCTGGTTCGTATTCAAAAAGCAAACATTTGCAAGTCAGGCAAACATTTGAATCATTAGGGGTAAGGTCACCTCAAAATGTATTCAAACAGTTGTGTGTGCGTGTGTGTGTGTGTGTGTGTATGTTTGTTTACCTTCTCGTCTTCGTCTTCGTCTTCACTTTCTTCTTCCCCCTGTGTCTCCTTGTCGTACTCTGTGTTTCTATCGTCCTCCACTTCGTTGACACTTCCAAAGTCAGAGCTGTGGCCATCGTCTCCATCTTCGGAAACTTTGATGTCCAGCACGGACGTCACTTCTTCTCCCTCGGACAAGGTGTGTGAGCTTGAAGACGATTGACTTTCGCCGCGTCCACATGCTAAAAAAAGCTTCTGGTCCATAATATCGACTAATATCTACCAGTGTTCACAAGCAAAAAAGAAAAAACAAGAAAAAAAGCGCTCAGTAGCGACTGCAAAACAAAACGTCGCTATTAATTAACCTGTCAACGCACCTGTCCAGTGAGGTCATTTTCGTTTTAAGTCGCGCGCATTAAAGGATAACCACTTTCTGACCGAGTGAAAAGTCACGACGTTGTCTGAAGTCTGAGATATTAAAATATTTGCCGACCCTCCTCGGGCTCAGGCTAAGCGTTAGCTCGAGGTCTCCGCCTCGGGTGACAGTTGCCCCTGTTTGAATTTAGTCGCTCATGATTAGTTTGAAAGCAGCGTGAGTCCACGCTGCCGCCGACTTCAAGAGAGCAGCCCGCAGCCCAAAATAAACCCCGCCCACAACGTGCGGGGGAGGGCCAATCAGATCAGTGCTGCTGCCAAACCAAACAGAGACAGTTTTAATCAGATTTACATGTTCAAGTCACGGGTCAACAGTAAGGGTTTTACAGCATTATTAATTTAAGGGAAATTATGTTTCCATTTTATACAACTGAACATTTATACTTTACTACATGTCAGAGTCAAATGTTGACTTCTTTACTAGATTAGTCTAATCTAGTTTAGTTTCTCAAGTTGCCACTGTATTTTACAATGCAAAAAGCCAGAAATAAGGAAAGCTGTGGAAATATGACATATTTACTGATGATAATAATAATAGATAATTGTTTTGGGTTGAGTTATACAAACTGAACAAGGAAACATGTCATTAGGAAAAAATCAAAACATGAAATAAATAGAAAAAAAACTTTTAAAGCATTTTTGCATGTGAATGTGACACAGAAAACTGTGTGCAGGTGCAGGAATAATAGATAAAATACTTGATAAGCTGAGATACATCCACCAGAATAAAGTGCTCTGGGATCTATTACTGATACCATGACACTTCTTTCATTGTTGTAATGTGAGATGTGTGCTTAGATGTGTCTGTGGGGTGACTTGTTTATCCTCTTCATGGGCAACATCTGTTCATTTCCGTATATTCCCTTTAAAGGTGATCTGATGAGGAAAGCTATCAAAAGCCTTGGTTCTCAGAAATATTTTTCTTCTTGGTAATTTCCCAGAATTGCAATTGCTGGATACACAGAAAACACAGTTTTATCTTCTAAGAAATATCTGTCTTAAACATGCTCTGCCTTTCAGGTAAGCCATTCCATCCCTGTGCATACTACATACCAGGTGTACCATAGTATCATCATCCCACACATAGCAACAGCAGATTTGGAGCAGGGCTCAAGGTTAACAGACAAGCCCACTAGAGGGCCCAGTTGCACAGATGTCTGCAACTACTGTAAATGACAAAAATGTTGCAGTGGTTGTAATTTGCCAGTTATTTAAACCCACACCATATTATTGAACATAAACCCAGTCTGCAGGATACTATTTGCAAACATATCTGGATATTTAGTCAAGGGCATATGCGCTGCAACTAAGAGGGAAAGCTTTGCTGCATAGGTCATTATTTATGGCACATTGTTTTTTTTTCCTTCTGTGGTCATAAGCACATTCATACACTGCACACAGCAGGAATCAACAAGAGAAAAATATTAAATGTGGCTTTCAGTAATCTTTATTCCCAAGCCAGTGTATCATCACTGACTTTTGTTGGTTCAGTACCACACCCATAGATGATGTCAGTCTTTATAGTTTCCAATGTTGGCTCAAGATTTTCCACCACATTAATCATATCACTCAGCTGATAGATTAGTATTCATAAGCAAGGACTTAATTTCCATGAGGGATGTGAGGAGGCATCGGTTTGATTTGGTGCCTTAAATGCTGTCTTCCAACTGCCCAAAAAGCAAGAAGAGAAAAGCCTCAAATAAGTTCTTCACAACATTTTTTTGCCTTGGATTTCACCTCTTTGGCCTCAGTCAGGTTGGGCTGCCTTATTAGTTGAGGTTGAGGAGACAAGAGGTGTTATAATGTCCATAAAAACCAAATACCTCTATAAGCCTCTATTAGGTAAATGAGATTGTTACATTGGTTAGTGCATAAGGAAGCACAATAACCATTTCCCTCTGTTTTTGTCACTGTGCCACATTTGCTTCTAAAACTAAACCTACATCCTTGTTTTTAAGGATACAGAAGGAGTTGCACACAAACACTAAACATACTGTCTAAATTAATGAAAACAACTCATCAACTCTGAACCATATTTATCCAGAGCAGGTTTACAGTCAACAGCACATACTGCCTTATAGCTGGTTGAGGCTGAACTCCACGGGCAGCTAACCTGAACCCCCCCCCCATCCTTATCTACCGCATTATGTCAAGGTACACTGAGCTCCATAGAGTAAACAGACTTCTGAGTGTTGAGCCATTATACCCAGTCAGTTAGTCATCTTGTGTTGACTATCTGGCGTGTCAGCAGCTGAGAAAGTGTTGTCATTCAGCTGAGTCCTGTGTAAACTGCTGGCTTGCAAGTCTGTTCACCATTCCCAATACTCAACAATGCTGTCAGAATCACACTTGATATCGTCTTTGACAACATCTGCACAAGTTTTTATGTTTCTCAACACACAAATAAATACTATTAGGATCTTTGGCAACCTTATATTTAGATACTGGCAGTACAAATGATTTATATAATATATGTATATGTATGTGTGGAAGTGTTGAGACACTTGAGACTGAACATCTTAATAGCTATTGAATGGATTGCCATGAAATTTAGTGCAGACATTCATGGTTCCTAGAGGATGAATTCCACTGACTTTGGTGATCCCCTGACTTTTCCTTCAGTGCCATCACAGGGTTAACATTTTTGGGTTCTGTTTCAACAGCTATAAAATGGATTTCTGTTACATATTGTACACATTCAAGGTCCCCAGAGGATTAACCCCACTGACTTTGGCGATCTTGTCATTTTTCATAAAGGGCCACCAAGATGTTACATTTTCTGGCTTTTAGCCGAATGTCTCAACAACCATTAAATGGACTGCCAACCACCCGGAGGTTGAAACTTGATCATTCATGTTCAACATGAATTATAAATTAAGCAATATCAACATGACTAATCATCCATAAAACTAACACTAGCTTTAAACTGTGCTTTGTGTTTGCTAATTGGCAACTTAGCAAATATTATATCTGTTGAACATCAGCAAAGTAGAAATTTTACTTGACTTATATTGTAGAGAAGCAAGGCTTAGTGTGCGTTTGCTTGGGAAAGAGGTGTTGTCTGTGGATATAATTACTTATAATTACTGAATAAACTGAGTGACTGACAGGTACACTCTGAACCCTCAACACAAACCTGGTTAAAAGAAACACACATCTCACTGAGTTGTCACTGGTCTTTGACTCAGGTTCAGGTTTCATTCAAGGTCATTTTTACCTCTTTTTTTCCACCATACACTGTTTTTTGGAATACATTGCAGCCTTCAACGGCAGAGAATGTTGTTTCTATTTAAACCATAGTGAAATGAAAGGAAAAGGAAATAGTCACTGCAGGCTTTATGCTGACTTTAAAAGGCTAAAAACTGCTTGGTGTAAATGTCATTTGGTCACTTTGATACTTGGCGGGTCACCTGTCCTCTCACCCCTAACCTTTTTTCTCTTAAGGAAAAAAATCCCTCTTTCAAATGGCAATTCAAAACATGTTTATTTCACATCTTAAATAATACTAAAGTGAGCAAACAAAGGACAAATAAAGACACAAAAAGGCTGAAACTAAAGATAAATAAAACTAATACCCAGATAGTCACAACTGTTTAAAAAAAAAACCAAAAAAAAAAACCCCAAACTTTTAATTTTACATGCTTATGTTGTGTTAACTAGACTATGTTAATCAAACTGACTGTTTGGATTGATTTACCATTAAGATTGATTTGTGAAAATGCTGTTACTTTTCACTAAATGCCCCCCTTTATAGATTTGAATGCGGCTTAAATTTCTTATTATAGCATTAGCATGTGGTTTCTGACATGATGTTTCATACAGATTTGTCCACACACAGACTCTCCACAGGAGGGCACTGTTGCAGATGAAAAGAGGTTACAGATAGCAGCTGGCTACATACTCTCCTCATGATATTCTCTGGATGCTGCCATTGAAAACAAAATATGTTCATTTTCCACAGGTGTTGTTTTGTTAATAAGCACTGAATCTTGGTGTGCACAAGCCCAGTGATAAATTTTTCAAAACAAGCAAGTATTGTTACAGTGATGCTGGGATTTTACAAAAGATAAACAGATTGGATGTTGAGGTTTGTGCTTTCACACAATGCAGAGTTTGTCAAGGTTGAGTGAGGATTCAACTGGGTGCTGTCACAAACAAGGGAACAAAAACATTCTCCCAGACTATATTTGCTGTTTTAATCATCAGGACCATGTCATGTGTCAGGTGGGACATTATGTGATTATAGAGAAGTTGTTGAAAGTTATGATGTCACTTTTGCGGAGTGTATACCATCAGAAAATGACTTGAGATCAAATATGTAATTTGGGAATATGACTTGTATAGAAAATGCATATTTATTTCAGAACGTTTTCATCAAAATTATATTATTATAATTATAATTGTATTTTATTACATTTTGTACCATTTCAATTTGCAATTTTACAATAAACGTTCTTAATCTCTTACAAGGCCAAGTACAGGTTTAGCAAGGAGGTGAGGAGTGCTAAATCACTGTACTCTGAGAAACTTCAACAGCAATTCTCAGCTAACGACTCGGCCTCTGTGTGGAAAGGGCTTAGGCAAATCACCAACTACAAACCTAAAGCCCCCCATTCCACTGACGACCTGCAACTATCAGCCAGCCCTGACACCTCCTCCCACCCCATCAACACGGTCATTCACACTCCCCACACCCCAGAAGACACCTCACCAAAGTCCACCTCGTTCCCCTCCTCCCCCTCCACAGCTACAACCCTCTCAATCCTGGAGAAAGATGTAAACAGGCTGTTCAGGAGACTGAACCCTCGCAAGGCTCCTGGACCAGACGGTGTGTCCCCCTCCACCCTGAGACACTGTGCGGACGAGCTGACTCCAGTGTTCACAGACATTTTCAACACCTCTCTGGAGTCATGCCACGTGCCAGCCTGCTTCAAATCCTCCACCATAATTCCAGTCCCCAAGAAGCCGAGGATCACTGGACTTAATGACTACAGACCTGTTGCACTGACGTCTATAGTCATGAAGTCATTTGAGCGCCTGGTTCTGTCCCACCTCAAGATAATCACAGCCCCCCTCCTGGACCTTCTGCAGTTTGCCTACAGAGCCAACAGATCTGCAGACGATGCAGTCAACCTGGCTCTTCATTTCATCCTGCAGCATCTGGACTTCCCGGGAACCTACGCTAAGATCTTGTTTGTGGACTTCAGCTCTGCCTTTAACACTATCTGCCCAGCTCTCCTCCAGGACAAGCTGTCCCGGCTGAGCGTGCCTGACCCCATCTGCCAGTGGATCACTGACTTCCTGACAGACAGGAGACAGCATGTGAGGCTGGGGAAGAATGTCTCGGACACCCGGACCATCAGCACCGGTACCCCGCAAGGTTGTGTTCTCTCGCCTCTTCTCTTCTCCCTCTACACCAACTGCTGCACCTCCGGTCACCAGTCTGTCAAACTGATTAAGTTTGCAGACGACACCACCCTCATTGGACTCATCTCGGACGGGGATGAGTCTGCCTACAGGAAGGAAGTGGACCGCCTGGTGTCCTGGTGCGCCCACAACAATCTAGAGCTGAACACCCAGAAGACAGTGGAGATGACGGTAGATTTTCGGAAAGGGTCGGCTCCATCGCTCCCCCTCACCCTGACAGAGTCCCCCATCTCCACTGTGGACTCCTTCCGCTTCCTGGGTACCACCATCACCCAGGACCTCAAGTGGGAGCTGACCATCAGCTCTCTCATCAAGAAGGCCCAGCAGAGGATGTACTTCCTGCGGCAGCTGAGAAAACTCAATGTGCCAGCCAGGATGATGGTTCAGTTCTACACTGCCATCATTGAGTCCATCCTCACCTGCTCCATCACAGTGTGGTACACTGGGGCCACTGCCAGGGACAAACACAGACTACAGCGTGTTGTGCGCTCTGCTGAGAAGGTGATCGGCTGCAGCCTCCCATCTCTCCAAGACCTGTACATCTCCAGGACTCTGAGGTGTGCAGGTCGGATCACAGCTGACCCTTCTCACCCTGGACACAGACTCTTTGAACCACTCCCTTCAGGCAGAAGGTTACGGTCCATTCGGACCAGAACCTCACGCCACAAGAACAGCTTCTTTCCCGCTGCTGTTGGACTGTTGAACTGTAATTAAACATACTGCACTGTCACTTTACTCCAGGATAGCTACTATACCATGCCCTACACCATGCCCTACCATGCCCTGTCATGACCCATCTACTGACTACTTGCACTGTCTACCTACTGTAGACAACTCTGTACCATAGATACACTTAACTCTTCTGTTCATTTGTTCTGTTCATTTGTTAATACGTTGCTTTATTTTTGCTTACTTAGATTTTATCCTATTTATCTAATTTTATTTTATTTTATTTTACCCCATGCATGCCTCTTATTATATGTTACTTATTTTATGTTTGATGTATGCACCAAACCGCTAAGTCAAATTCCTAGTAATGTGAAACCTCTTCACTTACATGGCAATAAACACTATTCTGATTCTGATTCTGACATAGTGGCACTATCAATCTCTTATTTTGACCTTTTTCAGGGTTTTTAAATGTAGAAACAGTGTTTTATTGTGCGGATGCATTTCCAAAGCAGAATATTTCACTATTATTACAGTAAACACATAAGAAATGATGGCTACACCTATAACCATGGAAAATATTCTTTTTATTACTAAATACTGTACTCTCAGGTGCATCACTCAACATAAAACTAAGACAGCACTTAAAGGATTCTGATCAAAGAAAAACGCAGTTAGGGGAACCCACATAATCTTTCAACTCTTATAGCCCACAAGTGAGTTACAGCACATCGCTGATCTTAGGGATGATAAGAGGCAAGGTGGGGAAATTTATATATATGAAGAACATGAGTAGGCAGGCACTGACTTGTTTCACGGAAATCATTTCCTGTTACAAGGATCTTTGAAGTGTGTTTTTTTCCTAATTTTAGTCTCTTAAATCATTTGATGTTTTTTCAGTAAGAGTTCCCATAATTATAACACCATGAGCACCTCCAGTAAAACATTTCTGAAGTTAACTGGTCGTCAGCTTCTTCTTCTTTCTCTTCATCATTCGTGATTAGTTGACCTTTTTAACTTAAGCCTACCTCAGTTTAGAAACATTGGCAGTAGGCTCAAAAGATGACAATCATATATGGCAACAATTGGGGTCAACATCTTTGCTCTACAGCTCGTGTACTTTTCATATGAGCAGTGTTAAGATCAAGACCATGATAAACCGTTTAAAAAATATGTACTTCATGTAGGCCTGCTAGATGAAGTCAGTGAGATGAGAAGTGAGCTTCCTGTGTGTTTACAGAGGGAGGAACATGCAGCTGAAAGCACGAGATGCATGAGAGCTTCTCTTTCTGTTTCTCCATCTTAAACCTTGCATACACTAACACTGAGGTGTACTTTTACTTGTTGCTGTGGTTTTGTCCTACTTTGCTAAATCCTTTTTAACCAAGCACAGGTACAGCCTGCTTTTAGCCTCCCTCTGCTGCAACTCTTCAAAGACTATGACAGACAACCTGCCCAGTTAAGTGAGGGGTGGTGCTGACTGCCCTCACATATCAAACACTCAAACAGCCATACATGACTACAGGAAGTGGGGAAAAAAAAAATCTCTTAAATTTAAGATCATGACAAACAGGAAACTGTTGATGACTCCAAAAATTGACCGACAGGGTTTTTAATAGAGGAACTAACTAGACACTGACTAAAGTTTTTTTTTATAGCCAAGGTTCAAGTTGTTCTCTTACCCTGTAAACAACAACAGTTAGTATAGGCGTCTCACCATAGGTCCGTTTAGTTAGTAGCTGTTTAGGAGCTTTCAATTGCCTCACAAGATATTAATGTTATAAATGATGTTTGATGTCAGGCATTTGTTTACATCAGTAATGTTTAGAAAACAGGCCTATTTTATCAGAATGTACAGAATGCATATTTTTTACTCAAGGTTAAACTCTCAATTAAAGATCCCTTTTTTAGACAAACAGTCATATACACACACACACACATATATACTCTGCTTTGAATAATAATTTGTGTCCAATATGATTTGTCCGATATGCTTTGTCCACATTCCTAACGCTACCTTTACTGCTCCTTCGCCACCAAATAAATCTTTGAATAAACAAATGTTTTTCACTTCAGAAGTTTAACAGCTGTTGTGCACTGGAGGTTTCAAATTTCCTCATCACACTTGTTGATTATTAGATTTCTCAAGAACAGTAAATGAACTCTTTGAGGAGGTGCACTGTCTTACACATTTATTTCTCACTCTGGTAAATTCAGTGACCTTTCAATTCACCCATAGCAGACTAAATATTTGAGTCAGCAGAGAATGATTCAGTATATAGCATGCACACACAGTACAGACATACACATCAACCATATGACTATTTAACAAGAATTCATTCTTTCAAATGACTGAAGCATGTCACTTGCACAAATGTAAAGTTTCCCTCCATTTAAAACTATTTTGCTGTAACTTCAGTTGGATGTTCGAGCTTCACTGGGCAAAATGATGTAGTTACATTTCTGAAATGAAAAACACTTTATACTTTTTGTTACTTTTTGTACTGTTTAATTGGGGAGAAGGAGTTTAACTTTAACGTTAAGACTTGTGATTAAATAAGTTCATCAAACCAAAATCAAACAGAAATTATACTTAAAAGTATTTTTATATGTATTAACACATAATAAACACTTCTGAAGGGTGAAATATAAACGTTAGCTTGGGGGATTGGATACAATCCAATACAGGAATTTATATAGCTATAGTTAGGATACAATTTGTAGCGTATGCTCTATTAAAACAAAGCAAAATAAACAAAACTTTTCTCTGTTGTTTGTTTCATCCTCTATCTTAACATCTGCATCAATATCTATAATTAAAACAAAAGTACAAAAAAATAAAATACATGCTTTTTTTGATCGCCCGTGTGATGTTGTATTTTTAATTGCTTATGTGTGTGCAGTGAGTCGGGTTTCATTGACTAAATTTTCCTAAAACTACCCACTTATAGAAACTGGTGGGATCAGGTCTGATCTCTGAAACACTCAAATATTTTGAACTTTAATTCAAAAGGAAATATTTCCAAAACATGTTTGTCAGTTAGCTCACTTGGTGACTTTCAAAGGAAAATAAAAAATTCTTTGAAAGCAAGGTTACCATGAAGAGTTCCTGAAATCACTTTGTGCTTTGAGTCACGGTGAACCAAAAAGAGCTTGTTTTCAGTAACTGAGAAATTCATTCAGTTGAACATTCATGTGCAAAGTTACTTTACAGTCATTTCTCTTTGCCTTATAGTAGTTTTGAGCTGCCACTGCAACTCTATTTCTGGAAAGAAGAAGTACAAAGAGGATGATAGGTTTTTTGCAGACTCCAGGGGATCAGTCATCATGTTACTGTTTGCGATGACTCCTATGAACTGTTTTTACAAATGTGTCCCCGCCCCTTCATGCTAAGTGTTTAACTCCCCCAAAATACTTTCTTCTCATTCACTCTCAGTGAGCAGCAACTGTGTGTGACTGGGTGGTAGCAGGTTGTGGGTGTGAGATTGCCTCAAACTGACTTTGTTGGTTTCTCTGGTTTCAGTCTCTCAATTGGTTCCCTGCGACATGGTTGGCTGTGGATCACTAATTGACTTTTTTGACCTGAAATGTTCTTCTTACGGGTGTCAATCATACTTTTTTATTTTTGGTAAGTTGTCTTAAGTTTTTTCTTTGTTATCTTTTTTTTTCTGTCACTACAAAATTGCTACTTTAAGCTATTTAGAGGAAAAGGTGTATGACGAAAGACTTTTTTTTCTTTGCAATGAACTAAACCCACGATCAAATACAGTTTCAAAGGCTATGGAGGAGTTTCTCGTGAAATGTTCTCTTATATATGAGTCAAACAGCTCTTTGGTAGTTGAGGCTGATTTTAGCTGAACCTACCTTCTTCTTTTGTCCACATTTAAGGCATGGTCCTTGCTTATGACACAATGTTCTTCTCTCACGTTCAAGCATCTTCTGGTAGGTTTAATTTAAGTTTTTCCACAACATTTTAATGTATTAATCATCATGTTGCTTCATAGCGTCTCTAAAAATTGCATTGTATGGTAAATAGATGCATAATTTTATCTTACTTTTATAATAACTTTTATTTTTATTATCAATGCAGCATTGACAAATGAGTCATATATAATTAAATACATTTCCTGCTGTGAGATTAAAGTGGTATTGCATTGAGAGTCAGAGAAGATATAGTCTCATGCCACATTTCCCTTATATTCCAGTGAGTTGTAATTTCAACATTTCTCTCAAATATGGGAACTGTGGGATTCACCCAGGTAATGACAAACTCAGTTGAGTCATTCTAATCTGAATCACTAGCTGAAAAAAAGAAACCTTTTACACTTAATTAAGACTGCACACCTCTTCTTCCTTAGATGGAGTCCATGATTTAGAATGTTTTCAGAAACATAAGTCAAGTTATATGTCCTGTGTGTGGAAGCCCGGAAAGCACGCATTACAGAAGATATATGCACTTGTCACAGAACAAAAGTAAGTAGGGCCAGATTTCTTCTTTACTGAGTTTTAATTTTTCCACTCTCTGGCATACATGAAATAAATATGTTTAACAGATTACAAAAGCACACTTACTTTTGAGGATAAGCATCTGTTTTATTAAAACTGTTTCTCCTTCCAGAAGCAAAAATTATTGCAAAATATACACCAACCTCTCGGTCACTTCTAAAAACATTGCATTTCATAGAAATCACGACATGACTGCAGTGGTTTTTGAGAACAGTGAGGCAAATTGCACTAGAGCAGTTTTCAGTGGTTCACCAAAGAACTTGGGTAAGTCCACATTTTATGTGCATGTTTCTTGTTTCTCTCTAATTGCATTATGTGTCTCTGGAAGATCTAAAGGTGAATAATAATTTTTATATTTCAGTGAAATGTGGTCCTCCTTCTACTGTGTCCTTCACCCGCCACTCAGGGCAATTAGATGTGAATGTGACCTGGCAACAGACAGTGAAAAGGGCCATCAAATATTACTCTGTGAGATATAAAGCAGTGGGCAGTCTGTTGTGGAGCAAGGTCAGTATTAAAGGTCCTTGCCATTTCATTGCTTTCACTGGTGTTGCCACAGTTAGCTATTGTCAGGGATCATTAGGAAGCATTGTCGTGTAGGCGTGTGTGTGAGAAAATATTATAAAAGTGGAAAATGTATCAGTTTTCATCCTCTGAAATGATGAAGGTCTGTACAAAAGTTTCATGACAATTAACTGAAAGTTGTTAAGATATTTAGACTTAGGCCAAACTGACAGACCAAAAGACCAACACTGCCATTCCTACAGTCAAGCCACTAGCACAAAAAGGCCAAATCCCACATTTCACCTAATGCAACTCACTCGTATCTTTGCTTAGACCTTCTCTGCCTCTCAAACTCCAAGTCTGCAGTTTAAAACACAGATTATTTGACAAATATTTGAAGAAACTTTTCCCTGGTGACATCACCAGGGTTACTTTCTTAAACTTGTAAAGCTCCCTTACATAATTACAGTATGTTATACAGCTGTTGTCACTGTGTCTTGATGAAGATGATGATGAATAAACCAAATGAACTCGGATGCCTGTCTCTCGAAACTAATTTCACATGACAAAAGAGATCTCAATCTCAATTAGATTGGCTGATTAAATCACAGTAATAATTATAAACATGAATTAAATCAAATAATCTATTCCAAGAAATAAATAAGTGAATTAATGTTTCAAACTATTGCATTCATTCATGTCTCTGTTCTCCACAGTCACCTGTGCGATCTCAAGATGTAGAGCATTGTACAGTGGAGCGTCTAAACACCTCACTGGCCTACACTGTACAGATACAGTGTGTCAATAATAGTGAATGCTCACAGTGTGTATGGAGTGACGTCTACACTGTCCCATCAGGTCAATTTGCAACTTGCTTGCTTTCTTACCTTGCTGGTTTAAACTAAAGTTAGTGTTAAAAAGAAGCAGCTATGTATTGTTAGTTTGTTGATTGTTAATAGTAATGAGATAACTAATCATACTGATCATGCAATTGAAATGTTGTGAAATCAAAGTGTTTAAAAGTTGAAATATTGTTTCTTTTTTCATGATAAATAAATGTCCCCTTTCAGAACTGACCACACAGCCTGTTATCGTCAGCTTTAAAGATAGTGACATTGCAGAAGGCCGTCGGCTGCTTTCTTTAGTCTGGAGGGTAATTTTTTTTAAAACTATCTACTTAAAGTTTCCTTTTGTAGAAAAATGTTGGAAAATATATCCTCTGTGTAACTAGCTGTTATTATGATGACCCTGTTTGTTAGTTTTCTGCCAAAGAGTTTTATGATGGCTATTACGTGACCATTTGGAAAGCCTCGGGAGAGGCCACGTGTGAGCGGATGAACACCACCAAAGCGGAGATCAAACTGATCCTCTCCTATTCAGCTTATCATGTCAACATCAGCGCTGTTAACAATGTTAGCACCTCCCCAGCTGTGAGCCACATCATACCACAGCAAGAAAGCAGGGCAGGTGAGTGCTGACTTGCATCGTCCTAAAGCACTGTCACCTGAAAGTGGTTAATGCCAAACATTCATTATCATGTTTTTAGTTTCTGAAATATTATATAATAATACAAGGTACAAAAATACTATTTAAAACTAAGGCTAACTAAGGCTTCTGTTGTACAGTTTAAAGAATAGTTTTACTAAAGCAATACCTGACCTGTTAGTTCTAGCTTCTTAGGTATCGTACACATCACACATCATACTAATAGTTAATGTATAGTTTCTCTTTTTCTTAATTGACCATTGCTCTGAGGTTCTTTGCCTCTGTCTGGTTGAACCAATGTACAGCACGCTTTCTTCTGCATGTTTGAAACCTTTTAGGAAAAGCCTTCACACAAAATACCATCTATTTGAAAGGAGGGCGTTCTTCAACTTAAAAGCATGAAAGACTATTCAGAAATATAAAGCAGTGCTCTCAGCGATCTGACTTTTGTCCTTACAGGTATGGGAGCAAGAAAGCTAAATGTGATAGCTCAAAACAATAGATCTTTTACGATCTATTGGGAAGACAGTCTCATCAAAAAGTATGTCTGCTATTGTGTGGAGTGGATAAGGACAGGACATAAAGTCATGTACATGTCCTTTCATGAGGACAGCAACGACTACAGGACATTATCACCCATACCAGGTGCGTATGTCTTGTTTTCAGTGTCTTGTTTTGTGCTTCATTGTTTCTATTTGCTGATGCATATGAGCCGCAAGTAAAGATAACGTCTGGAAAACAAAGTGAATTTTGTACATTACGTGTACATTCAGCATCCTGCCTCTTGGTTATTTTAAATACTCAGAGCCTTTGGAGCCATACCGGAGATACAGCCTCACTCTGTACACTAGACCAAACAAGGACACCTGCAACATGAGGTACCTCAACAACAGTGAGAGCACCTATGGGAGTACACAGTTCTATTTCATTGAAGGATGTAAGTCACATGCCAACTACCTTTCCAGTATGGCTGTGTTTAATTGTGTAATTGTGTTTAATTGTGTTGGAATTGTAAAGAAAACTAAAGTGTTGCAATTGTCACAAATAACAATCTTTATGGTTTGTCCTCTGGGAACCATGAATGTCTAGTTTAATGGCATTTCATTAAACCATTGGCAATATATTTCACACTAGACAAAAGTGGTAGACTGACAGTGATATTGCCACCCACAGATCACTAGCATGACTAAAACAAAGATAAAGATCATATATCAATAGAACAATACTGCTCACTTTCTCTCATCCAGCCCATAACAAAACTGTCTGACCTCTTGATATTATGTTTCAAAAGCCCCTGTCAGTTCTACAAACATCATCAGCTACAATGTGACACTCAATTCGGTTGTGCTGGAGTGGACGGCCATCCCCGAGGAGGACATCAGAGGTTTCCTCCTGGGCTACGTAATCTACTACGCTGAGTGTTACCATAATGGGGACACAAGTCCAGAGAGAAGTAAGCATTATCCACCTTGTACTCACTCACTCATAAAGTTATATACTTGTTAAATTTGGCTTGTTCATGAAAGGAAGTAATCAACACCGACACTCAGACAAAAGTTCAGTGTTTATCTGCAGTTACACACAGTCTCTACATGCAGGGGATTTCCTGTCTGCTGGCTGGTCTGTTTATCACTGTCTCAGTCTCCAGAGGTTTTTTTTCCCCCCAAACTTTATTAGCAAAACAAGCCCCAGTAATGACAGTATCAGCAGTTGGCCTAAAGGTTTTGCTGTTAGGCCTGTTTTTGTGAATAAATGCTACATTTAGCCGGCTAATGTAATGGTTTTTTTGTGTAGTGTAACAAGAGCAGTAATCAAGGTGCTACTTACAGCCATGGAGATGCTGACATATTTAACTTGAAAAGTGATAAATCAGATGTGTTGGTGTTGCCACAAGGAAAGTTAGGGGATCACTTCAGTCATTGATCCTCCAGAGACAATGAATGACTGAAGCTGAACCAAGTTGCCATCTATAGAGCTATGCTACCATTTTTAACAAATATAATCATATATTATTTGAAAATTCAGTCCATTTGTAATTTTCTTAAAGCTGCCCCTCTTTGATTACAGATATTACAGTGGATCCACTGTCAAACAGCTATGAACTGACAGATCTCCAAAGTGGCACAGCCTACCAGGTCCAGATATCAGGTTTTACCCAGGCAGGCACTGGAGTTCGAAGCACACCAAACCTTTTTAAAACAGAATCTGAAGGTTCAGTGAAACCATTTTTTTAACTGTCAATTCATAAAATTTTCATTTTTGATTTGTTATATTTGTTGTTATATATCCAAGATATATCTTTACTTATTTTCTTTCTGTAGGATATTTTAATCTCAGTGGTATCACCACAGTTTTGGCAGTGGTGGCTACTGTGCTGATATTTGGATCTCTGTTAATGAAAAGGTACAGTACTGTCTTACGTGCATGTTGAACGAGCAGTCACTTATTTTCAGCATGGGTAAATATGTTCTCTCCTTTGCCTGTTGTATCTAGAGCAAAGGTCATTTTGTGGCCAAGCATACCTAACCCTGGAGAAAGCAATGCAATGCAGATAATAGAGGGCCCCTGTGAACTAGTACGTGCTTGTTTTAGTTTTTCTTAATTAAATTAGGTTAATGAGTTCACGTTCAACATGGATATTATTGGTGGATTTTGAGGATACTGTTTTGTTTTTTTTTTACTTCACTCAGGAACTACTGGAGTCCATCACCACTCTGAAGGTGGTAGAATGGGATACAAATAGTGTTCAAATAGTCGAGAAAGAAGACGTGATCCCTGTGAGCACAATACCAACAATGCAACCGCTTCTTCATGCCTCAGAGGACGAGGGAGACTCTCCAGAAATGACTTGTAACTGCTTCCAAAGAGATGCTGAGGATGCAGCCAGCGACATCCTGCCTGACATTACTACTGAGACTTTTTCAAGCATCCCGCACACTGACATCCAGACTTCTGCTATTGCCTTCTGTAGTGGATATACGACAATGGAAATGTTCCAGCAGGTGACGCCTCGTTACATCAGTAACTCGTAATAGTGAACCAGAGACCACAGACTTGACTGGGGTGAAATCAGGATTGGACTATGTAAGGCAATTTAGCACCAGTCCGATCATAGAGAGCGAGGAGCTGTCCATTATTTTGTGAAAACAGTTTGGTACCGGCCTGCAGAGCATTAAGAGCCAGGAACATAAGTAACTGACCATGAACATTTGAATCTATAGAAGTCCTTGCAGAAGCGCACACTGAGTGGCTGCTGCACTGTTTGCTGGTTGCTGCAGGTCACCAGTGTGGATTTATTTAGTTTTAAATAATCAACAGCAATACTACAAATACAGTATCAAACTATGTTTATATCGCGTAAAATTACTGTTAAAATGGACACATTACTTAAAAAAGGAACCAAGAAAAAGAGTATATTTACAACAGCAGCCCAGATTTAGTTTGTAATCCTACCTCTTTGCTATACCTACAGGTATATTTGCAGTACCTCCAACAACTAGTATCTTATCTGTAAATCCAATTACCTCATAAACAATACATGACTGAATATGTCCTCATTTACAGAACACAACTGGTCACTGAATGACTCAATGGGAATGAATGCATCAGTTTTAAAGGCTTGCAATGCAGCTGTTCCACTCATCTTAGTCCCTGTGTTTTTATTAACTGGTTGTGTCACAACAATGTTTTTTCACCATTTTGTTACACCACAGTGCAGGGAAAGGACCAAACCATGTGAAGAGACAAAAATGCAGGGCTGCCAACTCTCAAGCAATGACTCAGAACACTCACACATATTCAATTTTCTATACAGTGAAAACTGTCAGACGGTCAACGTCCGTATGCAGGCAGGAGTGACAATGAGTACAGACTCTCAATGCCACTCTGAAACTTTCTTGCCACTTACAGAACTAATAAAAATACTAATAATAGGTTATTAGAGATTACAATCATGCATTTAGTTTTGAAGCTTTAGTCATAAATTGAAGTACTTAAGGAAATTTAAATTCTGACCTTAGGGTTAGTAAGAATCACGAGAGTCAAAACAATTCATCCTGGCCCTAAGATCAGTCACACAAAAAGGGGAAGGGAGCAAAGTAACTGAAAGAAATGTCTTTATTGTGTGTTGAGGACCACATACATACATACATCCAAGCTCTTCAAAAACAGTGTTTCCAAACCTTTACATCAAGTCCCAAACACAGATATCAGATCAGATCCCCCTGGAGCAAACCATGAACCGTTTCTACAGTATATGCCATACACAGTGGATATAAAAAATAAAATTCTTCACATACTGTTGTCATTTGAGTTGGAAATGCTTTTTACTAAACGTTATCACGAGTTCACCACTTCAAAACTGAAGCTTTGTGTACATAAAAAAGCAGGGAAAGAAAAAAAAAATACAATCAAATTAGGTCTGTAAAAACCATAGAAGTGGAATTGGCCAATGACAGTCATAAAGTCTAAGTCTCCTTTTAAAAGTAAGGTTTTTAAAATGTAACAAGCAGTTATAGAAACTAAAAAAAACCCAATGCTGACGTCATTACGGGGCCAGTTTGCACAAAAATGAACACACGTTTTTGACACAATCACGATATTGCAAACTGCAACACCAAAAATGTTTAAAAACATGTTCAAATGAAAAAACAAAACCACAAAAGTCCCATCAATGTTGAATCTATTCTGCTATTAATTACTAAAGACAACTGACAATACTTTAATATAACATCTTGTTAGTTTTAACTATTAAACATCATTGACAATAAATTGTTGCATCTGTCAATAAGTCTCCATATTTTATTAGAATAATCTGTACAATCTTAGTCTAGGCACTTTTTTGACCCTTCTGTGCTTGCAAGCAGTTTGTTGACCTGTGACACTGTGAGCTTTGTTTGCATCTCACTCTCTCGAGCGACATAAGCTGACAGACATTTTGCACACCACCATGGTTTTTACAGTACAGGCCTGCATTGTCGCTATAAAACAGTGTGTATACATACATACACACACACACACACACACACACACACACACACACACACACAGCATTACAACGACAACAGGAAAGGGATCATCATACAATGTGGTCTTGGTGCGACTATTTGTAATCAGAAACATAAGAAAGTGTGTAAATGTACACCCATAAAACAAAAACAGGAAGTCAAATGACGTCAATCATGTTCATCAAATGAGAGATGATTTCTTTTTCTACTAAATAATATTAGCAATAGGTTCACAGAAACAATAGATTACAGTTCTTAAATCACACAATTACAACACAAGGTATAAAATAAACACCATACATTTTGCAGGGCACTGCAGATCCCAGATGATGCGAAAATATGGACCCAAATGGGAAATAAAGGACACTTCATAGTCGTTCTGGTTGTTCAAATTGTCCTTTATCGCCACACAAAGGGCAAATGAGCATTTTAACGTTCAGCAGACTTTTTTTTTTTGTTTCTTTTGGGGTTTTTTTAAAATGTCTTTCATGCACGTAGATTGAGCTCTGGTGTTCTTTCAATCTGATTCTTCTGATAAAGGAATATGTATTAAATATATAATGTGACATTTTTCTGCTCAGTAACTGAGCAAACGTAATATGAGAGGCTGCTGTTACAGCCGCACCACAGGCAGAGCAGCAGAATAAGAGGAAAAACAGTTACGCCTCATGAGACCTCAGAGCCAAGTTTATTTCTGCCTCAAGGTGTCAATAATGACCAGCAAAATATCCTGCAAGAACATTTCAACTAGTTTCAACTGGTTTTGAGATTATTCTTAAGGATAGCTAAATCTAGATACAGAAGCTGGCGTGATCACAGCCTGGACTTTTTTGTTCTTATATTAACAAAACGCAACTCATACAAAGTACATTATCAATCAACTTGGTTCCAGCTGCTCACCCATTGTTGGGGCAGCGCTGCTCTTGCTGAAAACCTTCAGATGGACGTTACAGAATCGGATTTGCTGCAGTAATTTTCCTTCTGAGGAAGCGTGGCAAGCTTGAAATGTGTTGGATTCCAGAGTAGCTGCCAGTCCAAACCGTTTCTTTCAGTGTTTTTGTGCCTTCAAGTGCCTGCTTATGTGCAGATTCATTTTTCTCACTGTTCTAATCAAATGGTTTGTAGTGCCTGTGTAGGAGTAAAGACAAATGTCAACATTTATAAAATCTCTCTACCACTTACAGATTTTGCTGTAAAGACACAAATATTTTATTACCAATAACGGAGATTGTTGCTGTATGTTGCCATTTGCAATATTCTATTTGCAATCTTAGAGGCATAACGTCTTTTAGGTTATTGAAGTGGATGGTCAAAATGCACCGCAGGAAGAGCGAGAAAGATTTTGGTTTTTTTCCCCTATCAAACACCTTTCATTTAACCTGGGATAAAGCTGCAATTAAAACACGTCTTAACACTGCTGGAGGAACGTGTACTTAAAAGGTCTGCTGCAGGTTCACATCTGCGCATTTTTCTAGTCTGCTGCAATAGCTGACCACAGTTTTAATGTCTATACAAAAAGAATAATAGGAGACAAGTTTTTCAATAAATGAAAATCTAAAGAAAGTCGCACGATATCGCCTGTATAATATTATACAATGCAAATTGGCAGCCTTGCAACACAGTGTGTTTTAAAAACATCTAATGTTACTATTGAGATACTGACTCAACTTTGTACTTGTTTTTTTAAAACTGCAGTTTTTTGTGGATGTGTTACTGTGGATTTCTCCAAATCAACAATCTGATTTGAGTTTCAGTTTCAAAGTCAGAATACAGTTTTCTTTCCACCACTGACTGCTGGGTCCTAGGCTGCTGAATCTCAGTTTGTAACAAATTGTTGATCAAAGATCCAAAAATTGTTTTTTACAACATGACAAACTTTTATCTATATTTTCAATATCCTCTTTAAGGGTTAAGTGAAACAGAATTTCTAGAATATATTGTGCTCGTATTGTGATAGACAGGTGGGATGTGATGTTTGAAGGAATTTGATTTGACTCCTGATAAGTGAGTCATAACAAACATGAAGCGTTAGAGTAATTCCAAGTAGTTGCCTCAACGTTCATGTGTTAACACCTCAACAAGGTTTTAGATAACACCAGAAGACATACAGAAGTACCATGGTGTTGGCTAGCTAGCTAACTGATGAATCATAGATCTGTCCTCTTATATTAGATGGGGCTTTTTCTGCTTGTAATGAGTGCTCACTTGGCCTTCCTGTGGGATGCTGAGTTAAATTACAGGATCCATGCATAGCCAAGAAAATCAGGTTGCACAACAGGAGACGTTACGGGTTAAAACACACTGTTTCAAGTGGTTATCTGGTTTTCGTGTATCTATACACGAGAGAGAGGCGTTGAGATCATTTAACGGTTCAATGGTTAGTTTCCCTGGCGTTGTAACAGTCACTTGCCAACCTCACCCATAGGTGCATGCTCCTCATCGTGAGTCTTGTAGCTGCCGTTGTGCTGAGCACAGGGTGATGACGTCATGCCCTCGCTGAGTGTGACTGAGTGTTCTCGGTCGCTTTCAAAATCGTCCTTTTCCTCTCTGTCATACTCTCTTTGCATCTGATAATCAAATGAGTAACAATGATACCTGGTCAGCTGAAATTCATTGGAACTACCAGATTTATGGTAATTATGCTACAGACATGCTGATGTGTGTCTAGTATCTGGTATTAGGAGTATTTTGTCCAGACAGGAACACTGAAATTGGTCTACTGAGGTAGATTTAAATAAATTACCTTGATTTTAATTTAATAGGATTCTTTCATAATTATTATGTTATATACTGTGCAGTAGATTGGCAATTCATCTAAAAGTGTGACAGCTTTTCTCTTATCTTGACTAGGTTTCATTAAAAAATATGGCCGAACTGAAATCAGAATTCGGTGAAGTCGACTATTATGTTGCCAGTCTCAAGACGACTTTTCAAGGAGCTGAAGGCAGTTTGTCATGTGCCTGTAGGTCCTGTTTTTTCTTTTTCTTCAGAATGTCTCACTAGTGATTATAAAAATTATATTATTCACAGCTGCCCAGAGCAGAGAGCAAAGCAGCACAGTCTTGTGCACCTGCAGAGCAATGGCACCACACCGATGGAGTCAGACAGACTGGTGATTGAGATGGATGGCAGAGACAGTTATTATGCTCTAACATCGGGTTTGAACGGTTCTATGGATGTTTTAAGTCTTTGTTTTCTACAGTGAGGAAATACAAATCATAATGTCTACAGTGGTGAGTGTATGCAATCAAAATAAACAGACTAGTGTTTCAGGTGTTAAGTTCTGCTTTGCAGACCTGTGAACTTCAGTGCATGATATGCCTGTTCAGGCTCTGCAGAGCAGCTTTTTGTAGCTGCAGTGGTTTCTGAGGAGAGCGTTTCTTCAGCTGTTGTTGTTCAAATGTTCTGATTGTTATCAGCAGCACAGATGAAGTGCGATAAAGTTTAAGCGTGTCACCTTTCATTTCAGGGCTATTGGCTTAGTGTGATTTTTGATAAACTTTTGGAAGTGGGCCAGCGCTCACGTGCTTTGAGGTGAGGTTAATACAAAGGCACAACATTACAAGAAATCAGAGATTTGCTTTCTCCTCTTCATTGACACGTATATTATAGATGAAATAGTGACAGAATAAAGTCTTTTTAAATAAATAAGTGTACCTTATTCATATGGTCAAACCAGCAACTTGGGGAAACTGAACATTTCTTTGGGTTATTTAAAAACCTATTTCCCTCCACACAAAATTAGGTTAATTTCTTTGAAAAATTCATTTCTGTTGACTGGAAGTGAGCACTTGTGGCTTCCGCAAAGAGCTGCAGGAACAAACAAGGTCAAGAATAATTTCTCTCAACACAGTAGGGGAAGAACTGCTGAGTGCCTTACACTCCTCTTTTCCACACTGACACCTCATTTTTTCCCTCCTGTCTGACAAGTCTTTTAGCGTGGCAAAGTTCAGCTGTTACATATCAGCAGTGAGTCTCTGCACAGAGAGGGAGGGTGACAAAGTTTTATTACCTTCACTGGCTTGGCCTTGCTCTTTATCCTGTCCTCATCCTTGCGGCTCCTCTTCCTGGATGTGGAGCGGTCCTTTCTGTCCCTGCTGCGTTCCCTCCTCTTGTCTTTCTTACCTCTTAAAAAAACATTGCAATTCACAAACTTGTGGACATAAAATCACAGATATACAGTATATATATTGCACAAATGGTTGTAAATCCACATAGAAAACAGGACAGAGAGACTTAAGAGCATCTCAAATCATTTTGGGAGAATGTGATGGGATCATAGTCTTTAGGGCTGGATTTAGCCTCTATGATGTCAGCTGCTGGTTTGAGAACCTGAGGGCATTTAGGCCGTCAGTATCTTGTTTTTTGGAGCCAGAGGTGACCATATTTGAAGGATAGGGTGGAACCGCCATGAATATACATTGCTACTCCTTTTTCATGTTTTATTGGTCTAATTCTATTTTCAATATCACTTTTATTACTATTCAACTCATTATATTTTATTTAAAAATATAGTGTTTAATCTTGATGCCTTGATGCCTGTCCTGGCTGACTGTTGCCGTGGTTGCCAATCATCAGGCTAAAGGTCGCCACAACATGTCTACTGTACTCAATGTGGGGCTGTAATTTACAAAACGTACATCATGCTGTAGCGCAGAAGACTTGAAACTAGCTCCTGGGACCATAGATGATGGGATTTACCGTTTGGGTGAGGGTGATCTTGCTTTCCTTCGAGGGCTCCTGGAACAATCCTTGCTCCTCTTCCTGTGGCCCCTGAAAGCAACACATTAAATGGATTAAGTATGTTTTTAATACAATCCGAGCTGCAGATAATGCAACTTTAAGGATACAAGTCCATAAGGGAAAAGTGACAAACATCCATAGACGTGTTGAGGTATGACTGATTTAACACCTTACTAAATTAAAGGTTTATGAGATAAGCAATTTCTCCCTCTGCGGTGCAGAAGCAGAACAACAGGAGCCAATTTCAGTTTTCCAGACTAGGTAAGTATCCAGTGACCCCTGCTGTCAAGGACAGGGATAACAAGGACACATACAACAGATCAGATGAATTATTTCAGGACTGTAATACTTCAAATGAACGTACAGCAGCATGTGGTGCTGCGCATCCACTTAGACATTAGGGCACGTATATGTTGTGGGGTTCCAACATACCTCGAGCGACTGCGACTGTGTCTCCTGTCTCTGGAGCGAGAGCGCCTCTTGTGGCCACCCCGAGAAGTGTGGGAGTCACTGCTTGGCCAAAACCTCTGTGATGGTCTGCTCCAACAGGAAGAAAACAAAGTGTCACTAGCTGGATACAAGCACATGATCATAGCTTAAAAAAAAAAAAAAAAAGATGAGTTTTGGTTGGGCACCTGTGTTTGGAACGAGACCTTTTCCGTCGCGTCCTAGAGTGTGAACGGGAGTGGGACCGTGAGCGACGCCCCCTTCTAGAGTGACTAGAGGAACGATTCTTTGTGTCGACTAGAGTAAGAACAGCAGTGTCAGCGTCAGAACCCAACTCAACTTCATTTCGCCGCAGAAACCCTGATACATGCAGCATGTCCAAATGTTGTACCTGGTTCTATAGCAGCAGCAATTGTAGACTGCGCTTCCCTCACTCTCTTCATCACACTTTCTAGTTCCTTAGCGGCAGCCTGTGGCGTCATCTCTGGGGGTTTTACTATGGCGTTGTTGGAATGATTAACCCTGAAAAAGATAAAATAAAAACATTTGATGAGCTCAATACAATAAATCGTGAGAATGAAAAAATGTGTTTCTTTGAAAGAAAGAAAGATATTTAAAGTCAATAAATGTCACATCTCTTGATTTATAATGTCTGCCGCTGGACTTGACCATACTGGTCTTCGACATTTATCTTTACATTAAAAAAACAAAACAAAACATACTTTAGTGGTCTGTCTCCGAACATGACTCCATTGAAGGTCAGGGCTCTGGCAACAGACTCCTGCTCTACAAACTCGACGAAGGCGAAACGCGTTGGCTGAGTCTCATCTCCAGCCATTCGCACAAACTTAACATCTCCCACCTGCTTGAAGAACTCCAACAGCTGCTCTGCTGTGGTGGTCTGTGGGAAGAGAATTCAACTAAATGATTTTTCAGCTACAGCGGTTGGGCTGAAACAGAACAGAGGCTGGCGAAGTGAAGATAACATTACTCGAGTTGACAACAGCTCGTTATGTTACTGTAATAGGCAATGAACGCATTCTACCAAGAAGAATTTATTCATCAAAATCAAATATGCATGACAGCTGCAAGGTACTTCCTACAACACAGTGTCACTCAGTTGACTAGACTGACTACACACCTAGTCCTGTCCAGTTTTTGGGTAGACATCAAGACAAGCTGACTAGGGGCTGCTGCCTGACCAGATACAAATGGTTCAAGCTGTAATGTCACTTTCAGCGTATATTGCTGATGTGACAGCCTACATAAAAACAACTGCATTCAATCCACTGACACCAAGGCATGCTGCATAATATGGCACTTGATGTCTTTATCTCGTCTAGAGATCACAAAGAGCTTATGAACAAAAAATTTGTCCTGAGCAGTAATAGATTATTAATAGATTATTAGTAATTTGTTCAGCTCTAGCGTAAATGATGGCTCAAATTAAGGCGCTGCACTGCGGTATAAATAAGGGAGGTGATTGCTGGCAAATAATGCATAATTGCTCCTCAAATGTTAAGTTGTTGATTTTACTGTATTTCTGTTACTGTCACAAGAACAGACCCAAACCAACAATCCAACCAACCAACATATTAACTTGTATTGTGTGTGAACCTGCAGCCTGATGAGACTTTAAGAAAAACAGACACTAATAATTCACATTGCTTAATGCAAAAGTGAATATATTGTTGTTTATTTTGAATCTCACATACACCTTCCTGTTTAACACATCTGACTTTACGTTACCTGTGAGTTCAAGTTGCCAACATAGACGGTCCTCCTGATCTCATCGATTTTTGAGGGATCTACATTTCCCATGAGGGGCGGCTGGGAGTGCACTGATGCTGTGGGGTCCAGAGCAGCTGACAACCGATTCACTATAGGAAGGTTCAGCTGCATGTGTCAAACACACAGACACACGCATGTTTTACTTGCATGGCAGACCAGCTGACAAGACAAAGAAATGGCTACAAGATGCTGACTCACATTCTGAAGTGGGGCTGGGGTGGGAATTGGTAGCAGTCCCCCACCAGGAATCAGACTGGGTACTGGGGTGGCAGGAGCCAAAAGTGACAAAGCCTTGGCCTCCTCTGGGATTTTCCCTGCAGGACAGAAGCGGATATTAGTGAAGGCAATAGAGGGACTCTTCTCTCTGTCTCCTCTATGTCTGCACAATAAGCCCACTGTATTCTAGAGAGAAAGAGAGCATACACTTCCCCATACAGCCTACAAGTGTTCTACTGTCTACTCATGGTAAACTGGAGACTGAGCATCCTTACTTTGTTTTTAATCAAATTATTCTCCTCAGTCAATCTGAATTATAATTTTCAATGAAAAAAAAATCTTAACTTTTCTTTTCACAAACAAAAGACTGATTTTGTCCTTGGTCTCTTTTCACAGAACAAAAAAAGGAAAAGAAAAAAGTACAATGCAGAGAATTGAGTCAACACTTTGATGTATGGGTCACCTGTACTGGAAACATATTGGTCATGAACCATACGATATCAAGCATGGGCGCTTTTCCGTGGGGCGATCGTTTCGCAGTGTTGGAAAGGTGTGCAACACAAGACAACCCCAATGGCTGCATCACTAATAGCACACAGGACATCAGATACAGAAAAGAACAACAATTTTAAGAACTGTGGGAAATGTTAGCCAAGACTTAGCTATAAAACAACCAATTAGGAATTTTGCTCATTCCACTCTGGATTAAAATCTGCTGCTTCTATAGCTGGAGAAAAAGGCTAGGTTAAGACTACAAAGAGACAAAATAACTACATGAGCATGAACTACCCTTTGTCTAGCACAAAAAGTTCGTCTAGTGCTAGGAAATATACTTCAAAACAAAAACGACGCAAAGAATTACTACATGTGCCACAAATTTCCAAGTGTAAAAAGATGTGAAGTGATGTTAAACTGAGAACCTTTGAGTTATTACTAAATACAAAACATACATAACAGAGCTGTTATTCAGAAATGTTGCCTTTTACCACAGATTTCAGCACTGGGAAGTGCAAACAGAACAAAAGAGATTTTACGTTCATTGAGGTAAAGTTTCTATCACTGGGTTTCACTTGTGTAATGCCTAGCCCCTCACTATATCAACAAGAGCAGGTGACAAGAGAGTTAAGTGTTAGTGATCCTCCTAGCATCCCATGTGTGATACACATCCCACCGGTATGCCGTAGCAACCTGGACAGAATTCAATCACACACAAGCTGCAGCTGTAGCAGAAAGAGAGAGGGGTGGGGGTTGGACAATAATCAAAACAACAAACCAAAATAACAAATATAAACACAACGCTAGAGATAAGCAATACTGTAGTTTCTAGATAGAGACAGTAGAAAGTGGACAACATGGGAAAGTATGAAAGAAAACAAACCAAAAGAAAAGAAAAATAAATAAAAAGAGACAAGGTGTCCATCTTGGAAGGTTCAGCGGGCTATTCTCCTGGTCACATTCCCCCTTGAAGGCTGCGTTGGCCCGATCGGGGATAGTGGCTTGGAAAACAATGCCTGACTCAGGCTAGTGTAGTGTAACAGCTGGGCCAGTCTAGTCATCTGATATGCACACATAATCACACAGAAAAAACATACAAAACCAAATTAATAAACTCAGTAGCCATCCAGCACCAAGTCACGTGGACAAAAAGCATCAAGTTAGAGGCGATATCATTTTTGACTGTACACAAAGGGAACAACAGTGGCACCAAAGGGTGGGGATATTTAAAGAAAAGAAGCACCAAAATGAGAGAGAGAGAAGTGGGATTAAGTTAGCTGTGATGCTGTGGACATATTTCATATTTCCATTAAAACAAGTAACAGTAATGACAGTTTCATACAGTTTCAAAAAGCTACATGTTCCTGGGAATCCAGTGTTATAGTGACCTAAATAACCTAAATAATACAGCTCCAAAAACATTGCTCTAATGTTAACTGTCAAAACCACCTTGTGACACCGAACAGAAACCTTGGCTGGGCGCTAAAAGAAATTATCTATCTAGGTTTTAAGTGAAATGATATAACCAGTCACCTGTGTCAAAAACTTTCGGCTACAATCAGAAATAACACACACTTGACAATTTTCCATGTGAATAACAAAAGAAAAAACCCGGAATTCAACCGAAACACCAAACAGAGGAGGCCACAGCAAGTCGACTGAGACAACTCACACATTTTATCTTTATTTCTTTGAACGAAACAGGCTGCACTCACCTTCTGCACATGGCACTACTATCAAAGCTCTGTCAACAAAAACAGTATTGGTGAGATGTTGCGCCACACCAACACTGGAAGGGTCTCGGTACTTTATATAACAAACTTTGGAGGAGAAAGACAGAGGGGCATTGCTGTGGAATGGAAAGAGAAACAGAGTAAGAAGGGTTAGTTATTTACATCACACCTTGCTCCTTAAATGTTATGTTTAAATGAACCGCGGCAAGGCCGCAGATCCACGGTGTTGCCTAAGTAGCTATGCCGAGGCAGGTTGTTCTTACTCGGGCGGGTATAGCCGCAGCTCCTCGATGTCTCCAAGGAACCCGAACAGAGTACGCATCTGTTCGCTGCTCACAGCCGAGGACAGGTTGGTGACCTGGACGACAGCAGTACCTGGTATTCCACTCATTGTGCAACCCGATAAATGCGTTGACAATCTTAAAGTTTGGTAATAATATAATATATTTTCTCTGCTACCCGCTCAGCTCAATATTTAGTATGCTGAGGTGGGCGGGGCGAGACGTTTCACTGACTTCCTGTTTGTTTTTGGTGTTTATGACAATCGTAAAAAGTGTATAGCGCCCTCTACTGTTTTGGGATTAAGGTGGTTTTGAGTCCAACTGCTGAATTGTAAACACTGAGGCTCATTATGGCCTCTGGACCCACTGTGGCAGAGCACCTGCTGACCAGAGTCGGGCGGTGGATAGTTAACTTTGCAAGTAAGACATCTTTTAATATTTTTCCTAATTCGTTATTATTATTATTATTATTATTATTATTGTTGTTGTTGTTGTTGTCATTATACTATGGTTATTATTTTCTTGTTTAATTAGGTTAAATTATTGAATGTGAAGAGTGGTAAATTATAGGAAATTAATGTTGGAAAACAGAATTTTGGTTGATACTTGACATTTTCTTGTTGTACAATAATTTTTGGATAGTAACAGTTGAGTTTGCTGATCTGATTGAGTGAGTTGAAGTTCAAATTCTATCACAGATGTAAACAAATAGGATCATGTGCATCTTGCGTCTAAAGTGCTATGATCTCAGCTACACCTCATAATCTGCACTTCATTATTTGGCAGTGTAACCAAATCAAAGGCAAAAAGTTTGTCAACAAGCACAGATTGTTGTGTGGTTGCTTTAAGAGCAATCCTGTTGCCAAAATGTAAATGATTTAATCCATGTAACCAGGCTTTAGCGTGTGTAATGGTGCGCTGAGGTCTACTTCTGCTTTACGCAGAGCTTTATAAACTGTAGAAGAGCGACACAGGTGAGACACAGTGGTGACACAGCTCCCACTGTGCCATGAAAAAACTATCACTAAATAGCGACAGAGCCGCCTGTCCCTGCTGATACACCATAATCTCATTTCCAGTTTCCCCTTTTCAGACACAAAAATGTGAATGTGAGCTGGGTTATTTTGCAGAACTGTATCATACAAATGTGAAATAAATGATCACCAAGCAAAGACCATAGCACTGAATGTCAAGTAAACTCAACCATTTTTACTCCTCTGCATCCTGCTTCTAACGCTTATCCTCCTGTTTTTCCTTTTGCATATGCTTTCCTTGCTACTCCTCCTTTTCAATATGCTTATCTGTATTATTTCCCTTTTTCTGCCACTGCCTCTCGAGATACTGCTTCTCCTGACTTCCCACCTGCTGCCATACTTCCCCTCCTCCTGTATTTGTGTAGTTGTGTAGAGACTTTTTTACTTTAGTGACATTAGTGTGAAGGTATTGAAATGATGAATCAGTTGCATGTGTTGTAACCTACTCCTAAAACAACTTTTACCAAACCATCAAATATAAGGCAGCGACGTGATCGTTACACTGGACAGGTTTTCAGAAAGGAGAGTAGGAGCATACTTAGGTCACTGCAGGAGATCAGTGCAAAGACATGAAGGAACTAAAACACTGCAACAGGAAACACTTTGCATAATAAAATACTTGAAGCATTAACTCCTGCAGTGCTCAAAAATCATATCTGCAACACGATAACTCAAAAATTAAACTCATTCTTAATCTGGATATTAAATAGGACCTCTTCCATGCCCAGTACTGCTAAATAAATTATATTGTAACAAATGCAGCCTGAATACAAGTTGTTCTGCCCCTTGTACAGTGTGCAGTGTTACACATTAAGTGCATTCGTTAAAAGAGAAACACAGGGTATGAAAGGAAGACCAAAGAATCCTCATTAAAGAGCATTAGTTTTATTTTCCACAGGTTACTTCAGAAACAGGTAATTATGTACAAAATCTGGAATGTTGGATAAATGCATATCAATCATCTCACTGTGGGGTTTCCAGGAAACCTTAGAAATACTAGCTATACATTAAAACGGGTGCCTCTGCATTGCAATTTATTGCTGGTTTTACAATCGCAAGTCACTAATGCCATTATTAATTCTTTTTTCAATGTTTTTTTATAGTATTTACAATTTGATTAGTAAGGTCTAAAACCACAGAAGACTGCTAAATAAATAACAATACGGGAGCATAAGAAACAGACCGACATGGATGAAGAAAATGTGACGTTTTATCTCCCAAGATTGTCTACAATGTCAGACTGTACGTTTTTGCCATGAATATAAAGTGACCTTTACCCCAGAAATGTTTCTCCCTACTCCTAGCAGAAACAGAAATCACCAACAAAATTAATACAAATCATATAAACAATTCATGTGTAAAATACTAAATGTTCTGTGTGAAATCTGGGAAACGCACATTATATTGTCATTTATCTGTGAATAAAAGTTTAGATTGAATTTAAAAATCAAGTTTACAGCTACATTTAAAACAGGACTATTATTATTATTAATCGGGAAGTTTTATTTTGTTAATTACCACAGTGTTTTCATTTTGGTTCAAAAGTGCCCCAAGCACAAATAATATGGGTCAAAATGAATGAAATACAAGGCGACTAACAGCAGATGACACAATCCACTGTTAATGAGTTGAGGGAATGCTATTAGTTGAAACACTGTGGGATCAAATGCTTTAATGTGTCATACAAACAATTCAGTGGTCACAAATGTGCCGTTAGAATTCATGGGGCCATTGCTAAGTACGTGAATGTTATCATTTCCATGTCTTTTTGGAAATACGTCTCACTGAATAGTTATTTACAAGTGAATGAATATAAGCGGAGAGGAACATGAAGCGGACTTAAAACAAAACACATTTATCCTTCTCACGGTTCTTTTAACAAACGGTAGGAATGTTTTTGAGATGCAGCTTGGACTGGATTTGTTCTTCTGACGGTGTAAGTGGATTATTATTTTTGCACAGATGACGATCAGGAGTTATGGTAATCTAAGCAACGAACGGTAAGAAGCCTTGGGCAAAGTGACACAAACATTCACTTTTACACAATGCAGAGTTTTTTTTTTAGCACTACCATATATATTTCCTGTGCCATTTCATTACAAAAACAGATTCTTTTCACAATATAAAAATCATGTAAAATCATCAGGGATTACTAAAAGGTTGTGTTTTATTTAAAAATGCTATCTGATGTTTTTCTGAAGTAAAATAAAGGCTTTAAAATATTGCTTTGAAGCCATTATGCTGCAAATGTACTCAGAAGGTCGTGAATATGTGAATATTGCTTGGGCTCTGGGGTCTTAGGTCCTCCCCTTATTCACCAGTTCAAGGTCTATGGCACTTGACAACTTGCTTCTCCCAACTCGACTCTGTACAGCAAAGAAAAAAATAAGACTGGTGGAGAAACTGCTCCAAAGTGATGAGTAACAAGCATGATAAAACATTTTTATAGACACAAAAGGCAAACTGTGGTCTTCTCCCATGTAAGAAATAAAACTGCCAGATGTTGAAACCCCTACGATACCAACTCATGTCACCATCGGCTGCATGAAGATGATGAAGCCCTTACAAAAAAAAAGAAAAGAAATGATGACATGTTCTTGTTCAAATAGCTTTCTTAAAATTGTCTCCTGCTTTTGCCTTCTGTCCACAATTTCCAGACTTGCTTTGGTTAACTAGCATAACCGCCATATGTTTCTCTGCCTGAAGGAAGAGTTTGACACTGTGAGGAACACACAGATCAGAGAGGATCGATGGCTTCCACTTGCATAACTGTCCACTAAATACAAGCACACTGCCAGCAGTTAGCCAGCTTAGCTTAGCACAAGACTGAAGATGTGTCCAAAGGTAAACAAAATTCACCTTCATGCAACTCTAAAGTTCACTCTTAATGAGGGTTTTGTGCTATGTCTTTATGCTGAGACGTTGCCAGGCAACCAGTAGGGCCTCAATGAAGTTATGGCTCTTGACCAAGTGTTAGTATAGCACATAACCTCGACAAAGAAAAATTTCAGCTTTTGTACAAGATCCACCGTTTACATTATTGAGCTTTAGAGGTGCTGGTAGGTGGATTTACTTTTTGACAGAGCCTTGTTACCAGTTTACCTCTGTTTCCAGTCTGGTTCTGGTTTATGCTAGCTGGCTTCAAACCCTTCTCATCTCATGTTCCCCTGAAAGTGAAGAGGCGTATTTCCCAAAACGTCAAACTTTTGCTTTAAACATCTTTTGATGAGCAAAACAGATTAAGGCTGAGCGAACAAGACATCTCCCATCTCCTGTTTCCTCGACATTTGCATTTTCTCTCCATTTTCCAGTCTCATTAAATGATCACATGCAGAACGCATTTCCTTCAGCATCTGAGGAGCTGTGATTCATTTATGCTGTGAAGGATGTTTCCCCACACGGCTCAGGTAGTGGTCATGTTAGGTGATATGCTGAGCGGATGCTGTGAGAGGATTTGGGAGTAAGTGAGGGCAGAATTGTGGCTGTACACTGGAGGATGTTAAAGGAAGCAGGGGTGGATGATTCCTCCTCTCAAGTCTTGGATTTTGCAAGAAGAGAAAGAAAAAAAAAAAAGAAAATCTCTCCACAAAAAACTAAATCAAACACCACCTTGATCTACATTCGTCTCCACATGAAAAGCACGTAACATTGTCCTCCACATAAGATCTCATGGCAGACCAGAAAATGGTTTCAACATCTTAAATTAAGAAAAAAAAAAAAGGCAAATTGAATGACAGAAGAAAGGGAGCCCTGCCCCCTAGTGGTCAATCATGTCAATCTGCGAAATAAACCCAAATTTATGATAAAGGTTTTATGAGATTTGGACTAAAAAAAGAAAAAAAGATGATCTGTACAGAGACCACAGTAATTATTTGCTTCAGAGCAGGTCGTATCTTCAGCTTCTTTTGTATAAAAATATATATACCACAGTGATGGCCTTTTGAGGACTCGTACTTGCAGAGGTTTGCCGCAGTCTCACTTTGATCCACTACATTCAGTGGTTTTCCCCGTTTAATCAAGGCTATGAAGATCTCTACTATAAATAGTCCCAACAGGTATCAACAGATCAGTCTCCTCTGTGTAGAAAAATACGAGAGTCAGCATAATTTTCTCTGTTCGTCTTTCCCCTGTGCCGACCATCCCCCTCCCCGCCTCTTTCAGAGGTCAGCTGAGTCTATGCTTGAATGTCTCTTATGATAGTCATATCCACAGTGTTTGGAAATGTCTTCAGGAGGGACACTGCATTCCCATGATCGATATTCACAAAGCTGTATCCGTTTGCCTGGGACAAAAGAAAATAATTAATTTGTTGGAGAATAATCTTAAATAACCTTCAAGTAATGACAATACAGTGACAAATAATGACAAAAAACAAGAGCTCTGTGATTGTTTGTGCAGGCGGCTCAGAATACCTGGATAATTTTATCTCCAGGCTGAAGAACCTTGGATGCCGGTCCCTCAGGTTGAACTCTTGTCACAAAGATACCCTGAAAAGAAATGGAAAACAGGACAATAATTATATATAATTTATGAGCCGCTGAGTTGCACAAATAGTAACAGAATACAAGGCATATGAATGTGTTATTAAATCTGAATTTACATTGTCATCTGGACGAAAGGGATTCCCCCGGCCTCCGACTCCTCCTGATATACTGAAGCCCAATTCTGGATTCTTCTCCACTTTCACACGGATCTGAAACACACCCACATACTTTCATTAGCCATTTATATAATTTACTGCTAATTATACTCTTTCATGCACTAGTCTGTAAACCACAGCTAGAAGATAGAAAACAGGTGGTTTGTGAAGAGGCTATATATGAAACAAGATTTTGGCAAATTCACCAATCTGTTTTTAACAATATTCAGGAGTTAAATGAGAAGTTTGACAGCAGTTTCATATTCAGCTTTAATATAAAGCGTTATAGTTTTTATAAAATTGAAAGCACATTTGCAGCACATTCTGTATTTCTTCAAGTCACTTTATAAACCCCATCCGTCACCTCTTGCTGCAGTGTGTCTTGTGGCATGCGTGGGGGCCCCTGGGGCTGATGGGAGACTTTGAGCATCAGGTAATCAATGAGCTGCTCTCTGGAAGGGTGGCGGGCCATGGGTGCCTGGCTCATCTGAGGACGAACAGAGGGGCCCATCTGACCGTTCATCAAAGGCACCTGAGAAGCAAAAAGCACACAGATGATTTTAAAAACTGACAAATATTTTTCATCTGCAGCTAAAAGTCTGCAATAAACACATAATATGCAGTCTTCTGCCACTAGGCATCACTAGCACCGCTGTAATGGCAATCAGCTTCTCTGAGTTAGGACTGATTCACCTTTTACTTTACAAGGACCTGAATTACCCACAGAGATTTCCACTCCAAAACAAATGAATGGGGTGATTAAAACCGTTAAAACACTGACTGAAGCCGTTTCACTTTTTGTGTTACTCATATGCTGTTGGTCAGACACTGATCGTCCAGGACGTGCTGCAAGCTGCTGCTGACGTTTGCTCAGCTCGTTTTTCCCTGATAACTTAATATCCTAACACCTGTTGTGTAACATTTCTTATCTGGATAAAACACACAGTTAAAAACAACCGAAGCTGTAAAAACTATTAATGATCTACGACACTGATTTACATGTGAAAGAGTTACTGTGTTTAAAATCATCAGCTCCTCTGTGTTGAAAAAATGTGGGAAACGTTGTAAAGACATAAGTTAACCCATATGACAAGAGTCTGGTTGATTTTAGATACTTCAATAAGGGAATTTTATATCTTGCATATTTAAACATACTTTTCTGTGGGGGTCCAGGGTGTAGCTCTGATGCCCTTGAGGACCAAACACATCGTCCTGGAAAAAAGAACGTGATGATTAGCAACAGAGTGCCCACTCCACTGAAACTCATTTACAACAAAAGGATAATAGACGAGACAGACAATTAGGCAATGACATGAACATTTTTCATGTCTGGAGATGACATTAGGCAGCGACGTGTGGCTTTAGAAGAGAGGGAAGGGACACATCTGATTAAGAACAATGAAAAACTGGGATTAACTACACTTAGTTGCTGTCCACACACTAAGCAGCATGTAAGTTTGAATATTAGGCTTGCTGGAGGTGAAGTTCATCTTAAATGTAGAGGAGGGAAGGGGTTACACGACACTCTCGGACATCTTGAGACAGTACAAAGGACTTTCTTTTCTCCTCTACAGGTAACATCCACTTTCTAAATCACTTGGACGCACACTTCTCCCACTTACCTGTTCCAAACACAGTTTTCAACCCCCCACACAAAGCGAGAGGTTATGAAGGGATTCTGAAGTGATCAAAAGTCAAAGTGAGGATGGTGCATGAGTAAAACCAAGCTTTAAATAAAGTGCAGTGAAAGGAGAGGAAAACCATGGCTGCCGAGATGAAATACAATCACAGGATGTGAGTCTGGCTGGGTAGAGGGTAAAGGCACACTGGTGATGATTAGGATGTTAAAAGCACCCGACAGGTTTAAAAGGGGGGTGTTTTGTACCGTACATGACACTCATATCACTTATCTGATTATTAACTCAGACGCAAATTAATGCAGGTGTTCTTTATGATGAGATTGGCCTTAATTTCCTCAAATGAGCCTGTTACATCACAGTTTATGGTGACACCTTTTAGTGTTGGCTGGATTCTGAGAAAACACAGATCTGCTGTAAATGTGTCACTAGAAATACAAGCTTAGCACGATAAGACACAAACATTTGACTAGTTGGTTATTTGAATGAGCAGCATTTTAAAAAATGTATTATGCCGAACACAGTTTTTTGTTTTGTGATGGGGTAGATTAAGTAGATATTCACATAAAATCTCAATTAGGTTTGATCAATTTATCCTGGAAGTGTTGAATTTACTAATCCAGCTGGATGATGGTACAAAAAATGGTATCCCCCTTTTTAAACAAGTGAAACATTAAGAGGAACTACACAACAAGAAAACGCTGTTAAATCCATCCGTTTGTCACTCATCATCACATGTTCTAGATTGGGGTTGTGGCTGTGAGAAATCAGACATTAGGAGAGACATGCTTTCATTTGCCTATATAAGGACAAGTGAAAGATGGCTGAGGGTCAGTGATCACTTCTCAACATTGAGGAGAGAAGGAAACAGACATTTTTAAAAACTTTCTACAGGATGTGAAACTAGCAGTAATTGGAAGCCCTGGCTTAGCATGAGCTGCAGGAGCTCACGTCAAGGTCACAGTACTCACACAGAAGCCCAGAGCTCCATACGGCTGTCCGTCCCTGGCACTAAAGACCAGGGACCCTTGGCTGGAATGCATATCCCTACAGCTGCCGTAGTGAGACCAGCTCAGCGGAGCATTATTGGAATTATAGGAGCGAGACAGCGCATTCTGAACAGAGGGAGGACATGGGACAACCAGCACCGATGACATGTCAGCGGTGGCCATGCAATCCACCAAATGAGTGTTGACATAAAAAGACACAACAGAAAAGTTTACAGCATATACAGAGACAAACATGCAGCCAATCAGAAATATTCTGCATACAGCTGGGTTAGTAGGCTTTGGTTCACTCCATATCCAAATATCTTTATATCCATGTTATCTAGACATACAGATAGTTCAGTTTTCCATGTTTAAGAGTCACTCAAATATAGGGACAGGTTCTGATAAATACAACCTAGTTGGTAAAGTACCTGGATTTGTAACAATCAGCAGAATTTTAAAGAATTTTTCATTAACGATCTGTCAGGATCAAATCCTTTTACATAGATACACTTACTGACAATGAAACCGCTGAATTATACAATCTGTGGGGGAGTACTAGAGACAGAGACAGAACCTGGTATATTTGTCCAATATGTTGAAGAAGCATTTTTGATAACTTGAAAGCATTTAATTTTAATTCGATTTAACTCAGAGATAACTCATTATTTGCCTTGCAAATTACCTGATCAGATTTTCAGAGGTATTTAAAAGGATTCAGGTTCGACAGCAGATTCAAAAGGAATTCAGATTTGATGCTAATGATGTTATAAGTTACTTTGATGTGTACACTGAAATGCAGTCAATGGGCAATGGGAAACTGAGAAGTTTCTTTGGAGTTTGGGTGAAACAGTCCTTTAAATATGATGTTGTTGGTCATAAATCCATATTCTTGTTCTGATATGTAAGGAGGGTAAGCATACTGTCACATAAGTGTGATCTGAACATGAAGAACTTTTTACCTTTTCCATTTTCTTGGCCTCGATGTGCCGCATCACCTGGTCTCTCCAGTCAGCCGGCACCCTTCCTGCTCCGACTCCCCCGGACACCTGTCCAGGCCCATCCAGCAGCGAGTGCTCAGACTTCACCCTGGTGTTGGGCCTCTTGCTGGGGCTGCCGTGCTGGTAGTTGAAATCGCTGACAGACATGGTCCTCTCTGGAAGCTCATGGGGCTGCGGCCTTGCGCTGAGAGGCCTCGAAGATCCGGGTACGTCAATGCTGTAAGTGCGCGCTGACAGGGGCCTCTGCATGGCCTGGCTCATCGCCAGCGGCCCCCTGGCAAGGGTGTGAATGTCCCTGTATGTCATGTATTCCCCATCGGGTACCTGCATGCGCCTTGGGTCACCCATGGAGGCCGTGGAAGTGGTGCTACTTTGCCTCTGCAGAGTGCTGCTTCGAGGCTGGCCACCAGTAGAATGGAGTCTTTCCATAGCCCAGATGTCCCCAGGGGGTTTGGGACCCATTGGAGGCCCCCTCTGCTGGGGTTGTAGAGGGTAGGGAGGTGCCTGATTACGGTTGGAGTAGTTGGTGTTGGCTAATGAGTGTGGGGGAGGAGGGAGGTAGCCTTGGTGCTCTGGGGGCATGGGCGTCCTCTGGGCCCAGAGGCCCTCTTTAGGCATGGCACTGCTCGTGTACTGTATGTTGTACTGAGGAGGTGGAACACCCATAGCCATGCTGGAGGAGACTGGATATCTGCTGGTGCTGGCAGGGGGCTTGGAGGAGGACAGCAGGTCTGAGGAGGATGCAGAGGAGCTGGGGTAGACTTGGAGAGTCTGATCATTGAGTAACTGACTTGCTGACTTGCTCCTGACTATGCTCTGGCCCTGAGCACCAGGCCCGGGGCCGGCTCCTCCCATCCTCATCATTCCTGCTGTGTCGTAGGAATCACTATCCCCATCAAAGGCGTATAGCTTCATGCCCCCTGTTTCTATATTGCTGACACTGTGAGACTTCATCACCTGTGGTGGATGGCACCTTTTCTCTGGAGACAGTTCCTCTGTGCTGCGAGACAGAGACATGTCACTGCTGGCTGTCACGCCTGTCGAGGCCACATGCACAGCAGATGTCTCTACTCTCATCACTTGGCTTTTGTTCCCGACACTATTGATGCAGTCACTGACCTGCTGGTTTCCATTCAGAAAATGTTCCATGTTGTCGTTGCTAAAACCCTGCTTGCTGTCCAAGTCCTCCCGGGTTACTGAGCCATTCTTGGTTTTGTCAACCTCGTCCAGCTGAACCATGTTGTCGGTTGGCAACTTGGATACGTTCATGTTGATCTGGTCCCACTTGTTGTATGTTTCTCCCATGCCATTGTTAATTCCCTTCTCAATAAAGGCCAGTCTGGCCTCCATGGACAGGTCGTAGTCACCCATTTTCTCCGGCGGGGTCTGCTGGGTTTTCAAAATTGCCTCAAGTGACGTTTGAGTTCCATTGCCATTATGGAGGAGAGGGGTGGTGTCTTTAGGCTGGTTCATATTCTCATCTTCTTGCCTGAAACGTAGTACAAGACAGTATATCAGATTTGCTAATGATGGAAAGAGGAAGACTCCTCTCCACTCTGACAGGTTAAAGAGTGGCATTTACCGGCTTTTTGGTACAAAGGGCATCTTTGCCTCTCTTTCAGGGGTGCACAGAGAGTTGTCCTGACTGCTGTCTGTGGTCAAAGACACTGAGTCAGACATGCGCGATGGAGACGAACAGTTACTGTTGTTCTGGTTGCTGTTGGCCACCGTCTCATCCAACAAAGAGTCTGCGTCATCTGATAATCAGAAATATCTTCTGTTAGCGTACTGCATCCAATTTCCCACAAATACAGTTGCACCGTAAAGTCCTCAAACAAAACCTTTACCTTTTTTGTCCTTACTTAAAGTCACTACTTTGGGCTGGTTGATGGAGATCTCAATAAGAGGCGGTCTCATCTCTGCAATTTTCATCTCCTCCTCTTCATCAGACAGCTCCTCTGAATCCTGAAGACAAACACAATAATTATCTCGAAGCTGTATTTGAAAGCACTTGATGTATTTCTTTTCTTTTTAATAGTGAAATGATTGAGAGTGTTAAACGTTAGATGTACCTCCAGTGTGTCCTCATGGTTCATCATAGAGCCTCCTGATGATTTGAGTGGGACTTTCTGAGAGCTGTAAGACTCTGAATTGTCTTTTGATTCTGGTGCAGAGGGTGCGTTGGTTGATGCTGGGGGCTCCATGTCTGATGCTACGCCGTTAGGACAAGGGGCCTCTATGACCTAGGTTTAAAAAAAAAAAAAAAAAAAGGTTGGTTATTTATTAAAAATGAATGCATGGTTTGTTAAAGAGGAACTAGAGTAAGACAAAATGGACAAGAAATGAAAGTGATACTGTTCTCTCTTGGAAAATTATCTAATTAAGCTGACCTTTACTCCCACGTCCTGCACTCCAATGTGGTTCCTCTCAGTTGGTTTTGCATCTTTCCCAGACTCATCACTTGATTCATCCTCCTTCAGCCTGTGAGCCACAGACTGGGCCGTCTTCACCATGTTCTTCAGCTCGTCTGGGTATGGCGTAGGGTAACGCTTCAGGTTTCCCTCCTGGCAGAGCACAAACACCCACAAACCTACCATTACAATCATGCAGTTTGCAGATTTGACAGAAGCGGGACTTGGAGAGGTGAAATTGTCCGTATTGAATGAGAGTTACATGAAGAACAAGATTCATTTTATGTAACACAGACACTTTTCTCTTAAATAAAAAAGTCAGTGAGGTTGATGAAGAAAACAGGACATTTTACATGAAAACAGCAACACCAAAGTGAGGCTAGCTGCCAGGATAATACTTGGTGATCACAACAGTGCCCTTGCAGTTCCATTAACAATGTCACGACAGTCATTTTTCTTTTCCCCCCATTATCTGAACAACTGTTTGACACTGACCTTTGGGGGTGTTTCTCTCTCATCCTTGTCCTCATCACACTCAAAGGCCACCTGAGCTCGGTGCTTGCGTTGCTCCTCCCAGAGAGCTGGATTAAAGCTCTCTGAGTCAGAGTTGGGGATGTCTGAAATGAAAGAGGAAATCAGAAGGCCCATTTGTTGGGGGGTTTTTGTCACCTCACTCTGTTTAATTGGTGCAAGTCAGATTTTGACCACAAGATGGCAAAAAGACAACATGAAGCATGCCAACAAACTGCAGGAGCTGTGGAGGGAGTCGAAATTCAGAAGTACATCCCGGAAACTCAAACTAAAACATACAATAATGAATTACTGACACGTGGGATCTTTCGTATTGCAAGGCTTGTGTAATGTAATAGAGGCGTAAGAGGTGTAGAATGCTCCCTTCTAAATATTCAACCTAAGGTTTGAGAAGGGACAAATACGGCTATGGTTACTAGGTAAATGACGTCATGGTAGTGGTGATTGTGGTCGTGATGTTCTCCTGAGAACTCTGCACTAGCATCTTACATAAGTGGTCTGCTCTTTGTTGTCTATGTTGGTTTTGCAAATGCCCCATATCTGAACTTTGGCCAAAAACATCAGGTATGCAAATATATTCCAATACAACAATGATATCATTTTCTATCACTTCGACGTATAGTTTAAGCTTCGTGGTGTGATTCAGTCAATTCAAGGTACCTCCTTATGTTTTTTCTTTTTTATAAACTGTTCCAACTTTCCAAAATCAATCTGGATATACTAAAAAACTAATATGGGTTGGCTGTCTGAACAAGGCTGCTAGCTAACAAATAAGTAGAATATTTTCTAGAAAAACAAAACAACTATTGTAATTCATTCTGAGCCAACATCAGCTGAGGACAGACCATATCAAGTACTCTGGTTGTCTGCTACTTAACACGCCATGACAGAGTGTGAATGCACAGTGGATAACATGAGTCACCTGCTGTGTAGCCTCCATATTAACAATTTGTAAAACATAATCACTGTAGTCAGGTCAAATAAAGCTCTTCTAGAAAACTCAATACATCACAATGGAAAATGTCAAAAAGCAGAAAAAACATTTCCTGCTGCTGTGACTGTTAACACTGTCACAGAAAAAGAAGAAATCAAGCAGCTGGCCCACCACCATTTCAGTGGTTGTAGGTAGATTTTGAACCACTAATTACTCTAAAGCGCAGATGCAAGAAGGTCAGTCCACACTGTCTGCTGTAACAGGACACCAAACCAAACTAACAGATGCTTGACAAGAAGACGATGACTAGTGTTTCTCCTGCAGCTTTGGTCTCAGGTAACCAGCTGTCTCATTAAACATGTATAAAGGAGTTCCTGCAGGTGACCTATAAGACATCTACGATAAAGGTGGTAGTGCTAGTCCTGGAGGTGCCTTAGCATTTAATATCATAATACACTCAGTATTAGCTACATGCTTGAAAAAAAATAATAAAAAAAATCAAGTTTCATACCAGGTATGGACCATTAACTTCAACTAAAACAAGCCAAGCTATTTTTATAGCATTTGCTCAAGTTAAGCTGTTGGAATAATATGATTTCCTGGAAGTAAGTACTGATTATACCGGAAATACTGACTGATTAACCAGCATACATCTTTAATATCAAACCCTGCTGCCAAAAACTGATTGGTGGAAACAGGTCAGAGACATTTGCAGTTTGAGGGTTTGCCTGATTAACCATGAAAGAATATAAAGGAGAAATTCAGCCTTGTTGAAAGCACAGTACTCACAGTCCTCAGTTCTGATTTGCTGCGGGAACATGTAGTTGGTCAGCACGGTTTTGTGTGTCTCTGGATCCTCCTCTTTCTGGAGAGGGATCAGGGGCTTTGACTGTGGGAGACAGAAAGTAGGTTTGAGTGTGCTATCTGCAATCAACAGTGCTTTGTCAAAATTAATGTGGGTCTCCCCAATTTCCCACAGTGCTTTCCAGCAGAGTTTCTTCCACTAGTCTTCTCCAAACCACCCACTGGCCTCGATTTGACGGTGGTACAACTCAAGTACATCTCGATGCCTCTTTCTGTCAATCATTCTCCAATGGAGGTGCTAGGTCCTAAGCTCCATCACAATTGTCAACACCTGCTTAACAGTAGCCCCTTGTCTCAAAACAGCTGCTCCTGTTGGACAGCCTCTCCTGGGTTTAATATCTTGTCACACTAACACTACAGGTGCTACACTTTGATTATAGGAAGTGTCAGGAAAAGCCTTACGTGTCAAAAAAAGCAAGTGAAATTGAGATTTCTATACATTAAGACAGCACAAAATCATAAAAAGGCCTCTTTGTGCAAACATAAATCCAGACACAGCTAAAAAACAAAATCTTTTCATGAGCTTCATGAGCTAGAGGGCAAAAGTTTAGTCACCCCTGGTGTTGAACCAGCAGACAACAAAAGAGCCTTGATCATATGACCTATGACCCTAGACCGAGTGTAAATGACAATAAACTGTTTAAATTTTATTCTGTATATCATAGAGAGCCAGGACAAGAGAGACATGGGCTCTACAGCTGATTCTTCTGCAGCACTCAGAGGTAGCTGCAGTTTTCCAATGACAATTTGTTACAGCATTTGAACAGACACTCACAATAGTTCAGCTTGATGATGAGATTAAGGCATGAATAATTGATTTCAGAATGCGGTGAGCATCAACAGACTGTACTGTAGAAATATTTATAAGCTAGAAAAAGAAAACACTGAATCAGTACACTGCAGTACTCTGAGTCTGCGTACATTAAAACTCCTCTGCTTTGCTAAACCTGATATGAGTGGTTCAAGGATTCCTTTCCCATGCAAAACTACATGGCTATCACAAAGTGGAACTGCAAGCCACTTCCAGACACATGAGCTGAACAGACTCAAACGTTTCCACCTCTGATAGGCTTATCTTGTGTTCGGTCGAGGGCCACATTAGCCCAGGCAAAAGTCCAAATTTCAAGCACCACAACTTGCCTGGTGACCTTGATCTCACTTTGCGTTCTTTACATCCGGCTGGTCGCTGCCTCTGCCTTTCCTCACTCAAATCTGTGCAAAACTGTTTCAGGGGTTTTGCCTAGATTATCATACTGTTGTCCTTAGACAAGTATTAGGGTAAGGATTACATTTTCAGACACTCATTAGGATCCTTCTACACTTTAAAAATGTAGAGTTAAGGGTATCACAGAGTCTGACCTGCATTGGCATTTGGCACGTTTAGATCGAATGTCCTGGAAGTGGTTTACTGAATTTTGAATGGGTTTTCCTGTGAGCTGGATTCATTTACAGCTGAATGTTGTCACGTACCCTGTTGCCATTACAGTCTCTGTAGGGCACATCACTGATTTATATTTATTATTTGATTTATACACAAAACATTTGATCTTACCTGATTTTCAGACAACCACATTGCAGTCATCTGGTTCAGTTTAGTGAAACTGTAGGGAAGATTTTTTAACCTGAAATGCAACAGAAAAAAAGATCAGGTACTCTTATCTAGAAAAACCTGATGCACCTGCATGGATCAATTTAAAATTGAATTTTTATCAAAGAAAAAAAAAAAGTTAAGTCAGTGCTGTGGGGTCGTAGCCAAAGTTATTCAGTGAATCTGGCACAGAGCAGACACCGGGAGTGGAAAACCCCTGATTAAAACCTCAATCAGGCCTTAGCCTCCAAACCAACCCAGATTTCATTCAGGCCAGAATTAAGGCTGCTTGCTCATGACGTTGTAATTATCTGGTTATGTTTCAGACTGTGTGTGTGTGCTCGAGTAAGAGTGAGATAAAAACAGTGTTTTTTATTAATTCCCATCTAATTATTCGTAGTGAAGAACTGATTAAAGTGCTTAAAAATCATTGCAGTGGCAACTGAAGACTTTCTAGTAATGGACTTCTTCAGGTTATTTTCCTGATGAACTGTCTTCATTTGTCTGACAATTTGCACAAAATTAAGCAGACTGAGTTTACAAAAACAGCATTTTTAAATGAATTCTGCATCAACAATCAGAAACCCTCAGAAAAAAAAATCTAAATTACTTTTGTAAAATTCTCCTCCAATATGTTTGAATGGTGTCGGTCCAGACTTACTTGTTGTTGCTGAGATTAATGACCTTGAGCTTCTGCATGTCACCCATCTCCTCAGGCAAAGACTCCAGCTTGTTGGAATGTAGGAAGAGCACAGTTGCATTCTTCCAGTTGCCCATCTGTGAGGGGAAAGAAACCAAGGACACAGAGCTGTGAGCAAAAAAGGCTAGCTGCCATAGAAGAGCAGACCGACCTGAAACACCATTCTGCACATCTTCACAGACACACTCATATACAGTCTGATGTGCATACTCACCTCAGGGGGAAGCTGCATAAGAAAGTTGTGATCTGCAGCAAAGGTACGGATGCTCACACACTGGCCAATAGAAGAGGGCAAGGCTTCGATCTCATTGAAACTGCAGTCGAGCTCATCCAGAGATGTCAGTCTGATGCACAGAGAAGCAAGAGGAACATATTAGGACATTTAATCTAGCAAGAAAAACGCTACAGTGGAAAATCCTACAAAAAGCCTGTACAGTTTCCATCACGTAGCTCGATGGTACGTTTTGTTTTTGTTTTTGTAGACATCCTTTCCTGGTAAACACCCATATTTTTCTCCACATCCCAAGTTTGTGACACAAGGTTTGTGTAACAAATTTATAGCCTCCAAGCCCATGCCAAGATAACACAGATCATGTTTTATCAAACTTTGGTGAGTCAGTCCCTGGCCAAAGGAGACATTATACAACTGCACTGACAGGACTTATGTTGAGTGAACTAAATATGATGAGTAGAAACCTGTGGAAATGCCCTTAAATTGGGATACGTTAGGCTTTATGTCAATAAATCTGATGTCAACAAGGTAAAATAGGGACTAAACCATGACTGGGCAATGTAAAACTGTAAAGTTTCCTAAATGTTCAGAAAAAGAGCAATTATTCAATATTCTTTGCCCCCCACCTCCAAATATATGAGGAAAAGAGATGTCTAAATGATGCTGAAAACTCTTTCAACCAAGAATTACAATCAGCTTTGATATATATCAACTATTGTGACAACATGTTAAAATAACAGTGAAGCACTAGAAGACATTTACAACATCACTGATGCATTGTAAAAGCTTTGTGGGTCATAATTGAATATAGTGACATTACAAAATGAATCCAAGTTGACACACAAGTGCTGTGCAGCCGGGGCTTTCTACTGAATGAAAAATGAAAATGCACTCTGGGGATTTAGATGAATGCGACTAGAGTCTGACTTGCAGGAAAGCTGCTGTGTTAGAGTACCATCAAACTGCAAAACACAGGATTTTACCCTTACCTCCTGAATATAAAACAGGGACAAACAGCACAACGCACCAACAGAAGACTGAATAAAGTCAACTACATATGAATGAAAAAAAAAAATCAGTTTGCTTAAGCTAAAATCCTTGCATGGGATTAAGATAAATCATAGGCTTTGTCACCTAATCTGTGTCAAATTACACAAGGAGACACACTGTAACTTACAGGATAATTGATGCTGTGTGTTTTTGTTTGGAAACAGACCAAAAATGAAACTGTGCAAAACTGTAGTTTAAAGTGTTACTAAATGGAAATTAAAAAATAAAAACGATACAAAAAATTCAGAGGCGGATTAAACTGGAGCCAGTCTAATCTTTGTGCTGTACCACAATGATTCAGAGTCAATGAAAGGTCAGAATGTGCACCTGCATCTGGTTTACCTGTCTGACGAGACAGTATCAGTCTGAAAACAGCTTTGACTGATTTAATCAGTGCTGTGTTGGATGGTTATCTGGCCCAAGATTACCATGGACTGTGCAACAATGAAGCGAACCTCCGACGGTTTTCATAAATCAATAAGGTTACTCAATATCATCAGTGTTAGACCAAACAAATCATCGGAACACATTATGTTTAATGGGAATATCTGATTTATCCAGACAGATGTTTTATGCGATCAGTGGATGGAAGATGAAAACAGCACAATAATCCATTGATCTCAGGGTTTATTCTGCCGATATTAAAGCTGTTGCTGTGACGCTCACCCTCCGACAGAGTCTGGCAAGTACATCAGCTGATTCTCATCTACTTTTAGCGCAGTCAGTTTCTTCAGCGAGCCTATAGTAAAATAAAAAGAGAGAGGGAGAATTAAAGAGATGCAGCTTAAAGCCAGTACTGATTATCACTTAGTATCGCACCACAAAGAGGAATATCCATTAACAACAGTTGATTGCATTAATTTATACCATCATCAATACAGTAATCAGCTTAGTTGTAATCAATTCTGACTCTATGGCAGTGCATCTGGTCGCATCGGATTGATTGAGCCTGGTCGCCTTAACTCATTAACATCAACTTTATATACACTGAACGTCAAAGTTTAATTTATTAATTTCCAATGTCCATTCATTCAAAACCACTAAAAAAGGGAGACATAAAAATTTTAAAAAGAATTATCAGGTGCAACTACATTTTTATGTTTTATGACCATCTTTGTGGCCTAATTCTGTAAGTATTTGGTTAAAGCATCTTTTGGGACTAATTCACTGTGGTCGACCTTGTACTGTAACTGGAGAAACAGTAATTGCATCCTCTGTGAAAATGTTTTGCAGTGAGACTTCTGGAAGTGGGTAAACTTTTAGAGTTTTGAAAATGTATTCTAGCTGAGCTGGAAAAAACACAATATCTCTGAAAATGTGATACCCACAAAACAACTCAGGAGTGAAAAATGCATTTGCAATATCTAAAAGAAAGTTAAGGTGTTTCATAATGGATTTTCTTCACATAAAGTGTGTGTGTGTGTGTGTGTGTGTGTGTGTGTGTGCATGCTGTAATATTCACCGATGGAGCCTGGCAGCTGTGTGAGGGCATTGTTGGAAAGCAGGAGGTCCTGCAAATTCTCACAGCCGCAGATTTGCTCATCTACCATCTCCAGATTGTTCTTGGACACATCCAGGTACAGCAGCTGTTTAAGCATGCCGAGCATCTGGATACAATAAAAGGAGACACGTAAAAAAAGTCAAATTTTAACTGATACCTCATTATCCTCTCCAGATTTATGCCAAGGATTAGGCAGTGGTGCACACAGTGTGAACACAGAACTGTAGGATTAAAACAATTCCCAAAACATCCTGAGCAGTGAGGTAAAGTAACTTCAGCAGAAGCATCACAGACATGATATAATCCTAAAGTTTGGCAAATGTTTCTGTTTTGAAAAACTGAACAAACTTTTTTTTTTTTTTCAGTTTTGGTTTATATTCCTGCCAGACGTCATTACTTATAAAAGGCCAGACTGTGATTACAGCTGATGCTGGCAGCAGAACTAATGCTTTAATTATGACCCAGTTACAAACAAGCTGGTCATTTGGATGAAAAATGAATCTCATGTAACACATTCTGACTATCACAACATCATTATAAATTAATTATGTTCAAGGAAAATAATTACTTCACAGCTGCAGATTTTTTCTGTAATTATTGCTGGGACATGTGCAAACCCAACGGTCTGCATTTTCCCCGCCATGTAAAACTGTCTAATTGTGTTCATTCAGCAAGAGAATCACTTCTAAACTGCAGCGCCTTCTTTGCTGGTGTTCAGAGGGCTGAGCGTCTGATGCAAACTGACTGCGGTTCGTTTTGACGGAGATTTAAGCAGACACGTAGATTAAAAGTCAAAGGAAATATTCTCAAGATGATGTTTTGGGGCTCGGCAGCTACTGGAAGTGTGTGTAGTCTGCAGGAATGACAGTAAATTATACCCCAGGTAAAAATGTCAGTCTGTTGCCATCCATCCACAGCTCCTTGATTCCAGTCAGCTGCTCCAACACCTCAGGCTGGAAATGTAAAGAGGAGAAAGGAGGTTGAGTGTAAGATAGAGATGTGTGTGTGTGTGTGTGTGTGTGTGTGTGAGAGTGTATGGCTGCTGTGCAGGGACAGGACGAAATGCTTAACTCATAAACAAGCTAAAAATGAATCACAAGGCCATTTATTTAATCCACTATGATTATCGTGTATTAACGTTTCAGCGGTAACAAATTAGCTCTTATTGTGTGTTCCCTGGAAAAACAAGAGCTTCTATTTTAAAAATTAAAGAGAAGGAAAGGGAAGAGATAAAGGAAGGAGGAGGTGAGGTCACCACCAGAAAGGTAAGAAAGCCCCGGGCATCGACAGACCGACTGACAGATACTCACCACTTCAGTGAACTCATTACTCCCCAGGTCCAACCTTTCCAGCTGTGTGAGCTTGTGCATGCTTCTGTAGACACACAGGGCAGACAGGGAATGAGATGTTAAAATCCAGTAACTCAAAGTACATGTTTTCACAAGTGGAGAAAGTGTGACTTTGAAAATGAACAGAAACACTAAACCGACCCCCTTTGCTTAGACAAAAGCAACTGCCAGGATTATGAGCAATGTGGGCCACGCGCTTTAAAAGGTAAAGCCAAAAGGAGAAATAATCATCAGTCAATTTTCATGTTATATTTTGGATAGCATACACGCTCGGCACCTTTTCTCCTTTTGCTGAATAATTTCAGGGGGAAATAAATACCTTGCAGGGCTCAGGCGTGACAGAAATATGCTTTAAATAATGGAAAATATGACGTATGCTAGCCCTAAGCCTTGCTCCAGAATTTTCTCTCCACATTCGGGTCACAGTCTCACATTCTGTGCTTCGCTGTAAACAAGCAGATAAAATCCAGTACTATTCAACTGCTTACAGTCATTTAACTGATCATCAATGACAGAAAACTGGGAGGTGAAATATTTCTTTTGAGGCTCATTTCACATTCTGAGCAGCAACAGTGAAGACAAATGATTGCTTAAATAGTAGATAAAAAAACCTTAAAATATCTTCTTTTTAAGTGATGTAACACACAAAATCTACAAGAGTTAAACTAAACACACAGTTCACTTGTTCTTCTTTCCATTGTTTCCAATCCTCTGAACTATTAAAAAACCCCAATGGGGTCAGGTGCATAAATTGTACAGTTCTGGCAGGATAAAGAATTATAATACACTTATCAAGTTTAACCAAGACACAGACAATAAATAGTCATGATTTACACTCATTTTCTAATATTGAAATAAGTTCAACAAAAATAATTCCACGCCGAAAACCAAAGCAAAGCAAAGGAGACCACGACTGGAGATGAAATAGAGATGTATGGAGTTCTGTTTGGGAACAGAAATGATGATCCGTCCGCAGCAGGGATGAACTAGGTTGCCTTCAAACATGAGGGAGATTCAGCACAGGAATGAAAAGCAGAGGCCCACCAACACTACTGTGGAGTCTGTTTTGTTTTTGGTTGCTCCTCATAAAATGAGAATTTAAGACATGCTGCTCAAATTATAGACATGATTTAAGCCCTTTGGTGATTTCTTTTTAGCACTTGGTGCAATACGAAAACAATCATGTCGACGTACTTGAGCAGTAGCCAGCTTTGTCACATTCTTAGCTCAAAGTTGGCAAGAACACCAGAACCCCCTCATGTGAGCAGAAAGGAGTGAGAATGAGCTATCTAGAAAGTGAGTTCACAAGTAAAAAAAAACCCACTGTGGCTTATGACCCCAAGTTGTGAGGAACACAAAATGTTTCTTTATAATACAGAGAACATTTGGGGTATGCATGTGCTCGGTGTGTGTCTATGCGCTGAGAGAAAAGAGATTGCACTTTTTATGTGGAAGCCCTGAAAAGAGTTCTCCTGCGCCCCTCTGTGCATGCACACATTTGTTTACATCTCTGAAATGCCTGTGTGTTGCTCTGGCAACGTTCCCGATCATTAGTCCTTTTCTTTGTCAGGGCTCCAGCCTTTAACAGGTCTGGCCTCTGTCACATAAACACAGCGAGAAGAGTGGATCCGCTCTGAGCTGCTGCAGTGCTGCACTTTATACACCGGCTGGCCTGTCAGTCAGTCAGTGAAAAATAAGAAAAAGGAAAGTGAGTGAGATAACAAAGGAAGTCCAGCCAGGGGGAGGAAGGACAAAAAAGGCAAACAGGGAAACATAGTCTTGCTGAGAAAATGGGAAGGACATACAATGGAGTGATAGAGCAAGTGAAGCATGAGAGAAGACAGTAAGAGAAAGTAACTCCCCCACCCACAATCACCTGGAGCTTTCTCAAGTACTCCTGGGACATTCAGTCTCCCAGCAGCTCTGTAACCTTCTCAAATGCTGAAATAACCCCCACCGCTGTCTCAGTAGAGGATTATAAAACCTGCCACAGCAAGCAGCCAAGTAAAGGGGGCTCTTACGTAACACAGTGGAATTTAATACTACAGTCAGAGGTGTGGGGAGTGGATCTACGGTAAAAAAAAAAGAGACTGGACGGAGGACACAGCAGAGGCATCGCAGGGTTGGGGAGAGGAAAGTGACGGAGAGGAAAGGAGGGTAAAAACTCTTGACAGGCTTCACAACATGAGACTGAGACATGAGTCGCGTAGTGACGCTGCTTCTTTGATTAAAATCAGCATTTTGTATATTTGATGTTGGGGCAACATGTGAAGTAAAATGCACTTACTTCGGCAACATCTTTAACTGGTTCTCCCTCAGCTCCAAGATCTGTAGTTTAGTCAACCTGTCAATGAGTAAAAAGAAAACGTTAATATAAATACGTATTAGACACTTTTAATATGTAAATAACATGGTCAAACATCTGATCTTAGTGTAGAAACATTTATTTACCTTCATTATTTACCTTTATGACTTCAGTTTGCAAATATTTACATCTATTGCAACTCTAGCTTCTTCTTTGCAACCTACTATTTTCAGAATTATTCTACATGACAAGGACTGTCATTTTACTTGCCAAAAATGGTCACCCAGTATTTTCTTATACATGTGTAGCACTAATAGATAGATAGATTTCATAGAAAAAAGTAGGTTTTCAAAGAGAAGCATTAGTGAGATGAGCCTATGTGGCTACAAGTTGGCAACTAGCATGATATGTTTTGTGTAATCAAAAGGCTAAGTTTGATGAAACACCCTGTTTAGCCTTTAAGCAAAGAAACAACATTGTAATATGAAAAGTCAGAACCCTAAGATGCCAAATTAAGTACATCAAAAGATTATATTAACATGAGGCACACAAGAGCAAAAGCACCCTTTTAAAATCACATGTACTATTTCACATCAAACACATCCAATAACGAGTTGTGAACATAACACTGATAACATCACCTTTTAGATATGGCAAACTTGTTAGCAAAGAGTTGCTTATTTACACAACCAGCAGTGACTAAGTGTTTTTGAGGGGGGTGAAGTCCAATATTCACTCTTTTTAGCTCTGTGTTTTAGTCTCCACCAACTCCAGTGGGAATTACTTGGCTCTTTAGCTCCACTGTGTTTCCCAGCTACTTTTTAACTTTGTCTGTCTGATGTTTGGTGCTGAGCAGGTTTTGTACATTGTTGTTTTTTGTTTTGTTTTTTTTAAACAAAAAGATTAGATTTTCTGATGAAAAACAAAATGACACCAATAGCTGTGAGCTCTTCTGAGCTGTGAAACAAAGCGGTAAGCGGTAGCTAAACAGTGAACTCTGCTATAACACAGAGTCGGGTAACATTTTAACACTGTGTCTTTTCATATGTTATAATAATAAAAATATTGATTATAGCTGCTCTAAAAGACTGCTGTTATAAAATGAAAAACGTCGACTCTGATCAACCAATAAAACAATGATTTTAGCTATGGGCTCATCTTTTAATACACAGTATATGTCAGTGTTATGACCTAATGTTACCACTGAAACAATGCACAGTCAACAGTGGGTGTCAACTGAGAGTGCAGCAGTGTGTTAGAAACAGTTTCATCCTGACTGTAGAACAAACTGACCTGCCAAAACTGGCTGGTAAGAACTCGAGGAAGGCATCATTCAGGTAGAGCTGTGTCAGACTCAGAAGCTGGGTGAAGCCTTCGGGGAGCCTGACAACACATACAGGAACCAAAATAACATCACTCACACAAAGCCTGACAAAGCTGCTGCAATAGCAGAATACCTTAACTAAAAAACACATCTGCAATATTAAGCCAAAAAGGATTTATTTTAGGGTGAACAGCTATTATATGAGGGTGGGCAGTACTCACTTGGATATTGGATTCACACTGGCTTCGACAACAGCTAGGACTTTGCAGTTTTTGATGTTTTCTGGAAACTCTTGGATACCTTTAGGAAAATAGACAATAACAAAAAGCGCCATATTAAAAAATGTTTGACAACTATACACCATCAATTCAACACATGCATGCTGTTTCTCAACTGTTTTAGAATGGATTCAGATAATCAAACATATATGCACAAAGAGATAAACATTTCAGTATTCAGTATTACCACTGACACAAAACAAATGACTCCCATCAAAACCAGAAAGATGAGGGATAATGCAAGCCATCTTGGTCATGTTTAGTAGAAGAGGCATTTTGAACGTTAAACACAGGTGGACTGTCAGCCTCTCTGCCTGAACTGTGTGTGCTCAAAATGCATTTAGAGTGGCTCCTGCACCTTTCCTCTTTAAACAACCACAGAGCAGAGGTCACATAATGAAAGAGCAGAATAGGAAGAAGAAAAAAAAAGAAAGATCACTGAGTGATAGTCTGCAAGTTCTCATGAAGCGTCCACAACGTGCAAACTGTAAGAAAGGGGCGTGACCACATCTCAAGGTTTATTTTCACCCACTTTGTTTTGTGTCCACAACACTTAGTGCAGAGTGCTTTGAGAAGAAGGATAAGCTACTTTTAATGTCAACACAGCGCATGCAGCTCTGGTTCATGAAAACACCACCACATCCTTCAACATTTGTTTAATCTAGGCTGTCTCCGCACTCATTCATTTATATTAGAGCTACCTGTTTAACCTTTCTCTATCCATGGAAGGGTTTTGCTGAGCATGCATTCTGCTTTTATGTTCCGCTTCTTTTTAAAGTTATACAGTTATCATCAACCATCTTATGCAGGAACCTGCAGTCCTATCACTGTCTTTAGCTTACAAAGCTTTACATCTTTCGTTAAGATAATTTTGGACAGTGCTGTTAATGTTAAAATACTGGCAACTTGTTTGAAGCAAAGCCTTTTGTGGGGAATATGCAACAGGATGTTATGAACATTTTTAAATAGCACACCTGACTGATTCAATGTGCAGCTGAGCATTTAAACAGAAGACTGACAAGCCTTCAGAAACTTTCACTGTGCAGCTGTTTTTTGTTTTAAATGACACCAACAGTGGAAAGTTTGACATCAAACAGGCAAAATAAAAAGATTCTAGTACAGTGCTTGTGATCATATTCTACAGTGTTAGTGTTTATCTTCAGAGAGCTAAATGTCACACAGTAACACACGTTGTCACTTCCCACTCTATGAAACCACTGACAAGCCACTTTAAGCTGAGCACCTTGAACAGATACTGTCAGAGTTTGTGTGAGAATCAGCTTAGATTTGTCCTTGCTACTACTTTGCTCTCGTGAAGATAGTGTCTAGTATACTGCATGTTTGAACCTGTCTACTTCCTTTATCCATCACAGGTTTTGAGTCATGAAGTGTTGTGACTTAACATGTGGTAAATGAGACATGCTGTGACATTCACCTCAGACTATCGTTGAAGCAATCTATACATCAATTGTGCAACTTTTACCTGGTAGTTTCATTTTTTAAACAAGTATTTCACTCACTGATTTCAGCAGCAGTCATGACATCACAAAGACAACTAAGACATTTGAACACATTTGAAATTCACATATCACAGTGAACCTGAACCTTCCAGTCAAAATTACTCATCACCCAAGTGACATTCCTGAGCAAATGACAAAGACAACAAAATAAGCATTCATTTTGCTTACTGTTTTTGCTGACATCAAGCTCCCTGAGGTTGATGAGGTTTGCAATGGCTGCCGGCAACACCGTTAGGTCATTATCTGGCATGCTCAGTCGATGCAGCAACTGGCAGTTAAAAAGTTGCTGGTGGAGAGAAGAGATAACAGTTTTAATTCTTTCTCTAACCAAGAACATACATCATAAAATTTGGCTTTGACATAAATGTCCTGACCATCTTAAAAGTTCAACTTCTTCTCATGATATCTGACATAAAATGATTAGAAATGAAGTAAAGAGTATCCACGCTGCATCATGGATAGCTTCATGAGCCACACGTTTATGTGGTTGGGTAAAGTTTCTGTGCATTTGTGTGTGTGCCTTACTTTAGGCAGCTCCTCGATCTGGTTGGCATCGAGGTAGAGTTCCTGCAGGGTCTTCTCAAAGCTAAAGATCTCCTTAGGAACAGTCTCCAGGCTGCAGTGGGAGTAGTCGAGCGATGTTACTGCCTCCTCCTCACCCCGCAAGCAGCGGCACGGCACAAGACGAACAAACAAGCTCCGCTTGGACATCCTCAGGCACTAGAGAGGGACAACAGAGAGATATGTAATGGTAGTAGAGGACTGGGAGTTGAGGAGGAGGTAGGCGTGTTTCCTGATACCTTCATGCTAATACACACACAAAACGTGTTTAGTGCAGAGTAATAAACATTCACTGAACTTAGATGTATGCATGAGCACAAGCACAGACAAACACAAGTCTTGATATCTGATCTGTGCATCTAATTTCTGATCATGTGACTGTGATCTTAAATGTCACAACAGAACTTATATCTTGTTTTGTTAACTCCTTGAGACAGATCATTTGCAGCACACTGTATCCAAAAACACATGGAGAACAATGACTCAAGCGTTGAGGACGTAATGACGACATAAAAAACACGTTCAGTCAATCAAACCCACATGGGGATGTATTTTTCACTGCTGCACGATTGCAAAAGCGTGCCAAAACAAAGAGTAGCACCAGTGTCAATAACAAGAAAAAAAGGCATAAGGAGGCAAAAAAAACCCCAAAACTCAAATAAAGTGATCATCGTCATGCAAAACCTTTTTAATCCTGATCTTTACTGTTGGATGACAGAGCAGCCACCCAAGTGCAAGTAGGTTAGAAGTGAGCATCAAGGTTAAATATGGCACCTGTATCCATTAGATACTAGCACTTAAAAGGGGGTTGATCTGTATACATAAAAATACAGAAAAATTACAAGCCTTTCTATTAAAAGAAAAATCTGCTATGACTGTTAGACATAATGACATTTTTCATGTAAGCTGCAATGTAGAGATTGTCGCAAGGACCTGTAAAACACAGACATGTGAGGGAAGTAGTAGGAGTTTGTTTCAACAGTTGCTGTCTCTGTCTACTTACATACTTCAGTGGTTGATTTCTAATAAATTTAGGTTTCCTGGAAGGCTTAGGGGGCATGTGGTCTTTGTTCTTATCTAATCTGTGGCTGACATTGTCTGCCTTTCCCCAAATCTCTACAATGAGGGTTGTGAGTAAACTGTCACAATTTAAAAAAAAAAAAGTGAAGAACACCCAGGCTGACAGACACTTGAGCCTCCTTTAACATGGAATTATTGTTTGATTGAAAAAAGGGTTACATTTTTGATGAACTGCACTTAAAAATAAATATCCTATATCTATATAGGTCAGAATCTGGTCTAAAGGAGACCACAGACAGCAACTCAAAGAGAAGAAGGCTTCCAACAGTATCAGTGGATGTGTAAAAGCTCTTCAGTGCAGAGGCACTTCTGTGGAAGGACCTTTCAAAACAGCTGTGGGTCGCTTCATGCACAGTAAATCCTATTATTTCCTCTAAAGTATTGTGCTGCCTCTGTGTTCTCAAATTTGCATATAGATTACAGTTGATCACTGACAATGAGTCACCATTCGCTGAATGAATGCTCAACACAACTGATTAAAAAAAACAACAAAAAAACAGATATGAATTGAAAGGGTTTCACTAAAAAGAAAGAAAACCCCAGAGAACCCAGACATAAAACGTTAATTTACTGGTTTTCCCATTTGTTATCCTTGTGGGGAAAAATAACAGTTCTCCACTTTTGAAATTCCCAGATCCATGGGTCAGATTTTGTCGGTATGCTGCATTTTCATTTGGGTTAAAGCTGAGCACAGCAATGCAAAAAAATGTGGGCCATGAATGAATCATGATTTTGGAAAATCCTTGTACTTGAGTAGTTTTATCCAAAACTCACTCTACAGCAAAATAAAGAGATGTGAAAGCCAGAAAACCTTTTTAGCTTTCAGTCTGGTTGGGAGCTTAAGGGGAGAGGGAAGTTGAAAACCTGTCCATTAGCTTGCTACAGGGATGTATGTATAAACTTTATAGCTAAAGCCCAAGTCAACACCAAGTACAGTATGCAATATGGAATGTGTTCTGATCAAAAGAGGCTTTGTTTCTTGGACCATGTAGAGAATGTGACTTCTCCTCCCCCTTGTTTTAATCTCAGCACAGCCACAGCAGATAATCTTTGAGTCTTTCACTCATTGCGTATCCTGACTGTCCAACTGAGCTGTAAAGTTGTGATAGCCTTGACCTACAATGTCTGTGCAGACTGTGTGCTGGTGATGTACAATGGCATTAGTCTTTAGTAACACACAAAGAAGAGAATTAGTCATAAAGAGATATGCACTTAATATCTCTCAGCTTCATAATAATGAAGCAAGATTTCCTTCAGGAACATTGCAGATCTGACCTAAAGGTCAGTCAACGTAAATGGGTGGACGTATGTACACACCCACGCTCACATGAGGTATGCACAACCCAGAGACAGTTAGCTTCCCATACACTCTTTGCTATAGCAGCAGGCAGCCCATGTATAAATACTCTTACTGAGTAATCTGGTCTATCACCAGAGGGGATGGCAGAGGGCTTGGCTCCATTCACCCCGAGTAATGAGCACCGAGTGTATGGATGACGCATGCTATCCCGGGTGGGAGGAGGGGGAGGACTGGAAGAAGAGGGAATGTGATATGGGTTAACAGAGAAAAGGGGGAAGCTGTGGGTTATTGTAAGTTATGCAAGAAAAAGCAACCAGGAGCAGATAAAATGTCATGAGAAATGTTCCAAGGAGAGATTGTTTCAAGCTTGCCAGAAGAGCAAATCAAAGAAGAGGAGACTGAATGTGCAGAACATGTTAAAGCCGGCAGAAGAATTTAATCTCACACCTCAAGTATGGGTTCAACATGACACCATCTAATAATGTTTGATGACCAGAAAATCTGATTGTTGGCTATGTTACAGAGCAACACAGAGTAGAGTCCACAGCCACACTGGCGGCTCTGTAAGTATGTACTTGGGTTGCTTTGTGCTAACAGCTAATTTCAACATGCTAAAAGCTTGCAATGACTGCTGATTGGCAGTTATGTTTTCCATGTCTACCATCTTGGATTAGGATATTAGCATGGTAATATTTGTAGTAGCACAAAACACAACTGAGGCTGATGTTATGGGGTTTTTGTTTGCTAAATTTAACACAGTTGTTTTTTGTCTTCTCAAAAGCTTTGTTGAAAATATCAAAAATACATAATATTGCCAACCATATCCTTTAAAAAGCAAGACTAGTGGCACAGTATTATCAACATTCCAATTACGATAACTGGTCAACGACAGGGGACCATGAATGATAACCTTGTGAGTCTTTGGTACTTTGGCAGGCTTAGACATAGTCCTTCAAAATAAATAATCTGCTGAGGACTGCAGTAACCAGCAAACAACTCAACAGATACATGTTTACATACAGTTTCCTAAACCATGCATAATCCATGTTGCCTTTGCATAATGCACAAACTGCTAACATTTAGTTCATTCACTTCTGTACAAATAAAGCATTTCTTCCATTTTGATCACTGTTGTTTTGTCTCCATCCCTTTCCTCCCTTATGTCAGCATTGGTTATTCTTTTATGCCACTGGTGTGTTGTTTCTACAGTCTTCTACAATAAAGTTCCTCCTGAGGGAAGCTAAAGAGAAAATGAAATGGGCTGGGTAACCACAGAACTGCTAGGCTTGCTGTCTAGCTGGCTGTAGCCCCCCAAGAGTAATCTGGAAGGCGGCACACTAATGAGAACCTCACTGCCTACAACATAGATAGGCTTATCCACTGACCTACATGTTACTGGAATGATCATCCATCCATCAAGAGCTGCTGACTTTTGAACTAAGAAAGTTCAAAACATGCAATAGAGATTTCCAGACATGTTAAGCTCTTGGCTGAGATTTTCTTTTTTCTTAGCCTACTTATTTAAGCAGCACATTTACTTAAATCAGTGGGCTGGTGAGGGCTTGGCCTGATAGCAGTGGCATTGTTAAAAGCCTTAAAAAACACTGGCTGTATTTATTCAGAAATTTCAAAATGCGTGGGATTGTGTGAATGGTGGACATGTGACTCTGCAGCCTGGCAAGGATCCCTGTGGCTTCCTCTGTGCAGCTGAGAAAGACATAGTCCAGAGGGCAGGCCAGCCACTTTTTTCTCCCAGTCAGAGCCAGGAAACCACTTCCTTGTCACAGCCCTTCTCCATGTAACTTAAGTGCCTCTTGAGCCAATGCTGTTGCTATAGAGACTACGGTCAAGGGTAAGATCAGCTCTCTGACCCCTGAAGTCATATACAAAAAAAACCCAACACACAGCTGAGAGTGTGTAACTGGTTATGAGAATAAAAAATATTAATAAAATAATAAAAACATTATTGAAAGACAGACAGACAGACAGAGATTGAGATGCCTGTGTGCATTTTGTTAAAGTTACTGAGTCCTTCCACAGTGGCCAACTAACACTCACTGACCTACTTCTAGTTTATCCAGAAGAATATGTTTGAATCGAGTCCGTTTCTAACAGGTCTCTGCTTCAAAAACAACAATAGTGTAATTCACCTCACTGGGTGTTTCAAACCCTGTAACCAGAGGGTGTTTGTCAAGACAAGAAATAAGGCAAATGTTAAACAGGTGCTAAGGGACGCATTTAACACGAACCTACAAACATTGTATTTTTGCTGTTTTGTCTCTTTTGAGGTCTGTATGCGTGTATACATTTGTGTGTAGTGGGTTACGCGGAAATGAAAGTGCAGCATTTGAGAGTAGCAAGCAGCTTGTGTTATTTATAGCAAATAGTACTCGTCTGGCTGATATGGCAGAATGTGATTAGTACGGGCTAGCTCTTGCCTTATGAAAGGAGCTTTTGATCCAGATTGCAGTGGACTGTTACAGGATTGCCGGGCCACAGCTGAAATTTTATATTGGAGGTTATGGCAACAAAAACAATGCAGGGGAGAAAAAACAACACATAACAAGTCCTGCAGAGCCTGCGGGATACACTTGAATGCATCTGTCTGAAGGAAGAGGAAAGAAAAAGTCACTTCCTCTAAACAGGGCGGAGTGCCAGTCAGCTGTGGGCTTGTTCTCTCACACTTCCTATAATGCAGATTTAATTCCACTCAAATGGGATCATGTCCTTTATAATTCACTGACAAATCAAAAACCAGTGCAGAAAGAAACCTTCAACTGCTCTTGGCATTCAGGTTGGATTCACAGCATAATAATTTTCTTGGTTAATACATAATCAAAGTTACACAACCTTTAGGTTGGGTGCACACTAGAATGAGATACCGCACTGCTGTGGAATGCTGGTTTGCAAACAAAGGGTTATCTTTACAGGTTTTCCATTTACAGTGAACTTGGACTGCTGAGATTTTGTTAGAGTCCCAAAATGCACACTTAGTACTTGCCAACACATAACAGTGTATAGTGTACAGTGTATGGATAAGCTCATACACAGCAGATAAACAGTAGATGTTGACAAATAATTGCAGCCCTTTGTCCAGTTAAGAGATGACAGTTTCTAGGTGACAAATTATGAAACATAGGAAAATATTACAACTTATACTGCCTCTAAAATACAGTTTGATTAATATGTATAATAAAATGCCTTTGAAACCTTTTCCAGTAATTCTAGCTACTATGGGTTCTTCAATAAAAACAGTAACAAAAGATCTAGCTTGATGATGGTGTGACAGCCTGGGATCATGGGAGTTATTGTTTTGTTGAAAAAGACAACAACAGTCACCAATGAAAATCTAGCTGAAGTGACTTGTGTTCATGAATAAGGTAATGTATTACATTCCCTGACTTTCTTCCTTCCTTCCCTCCTAATCAGTTGTTTCCTTGGTTTCCCTGGATATGATAGCAACTAGGGGGATAAAGTGGAAGCCACTGTATGAAGCCACTGACATGTGGCCCATTGAAACGTACTATGAAAACTAATTCAGTAAACATCGCAATTATTTCAATAATGATCTAGTCAGTTATTGACATTTTCATGCAGAACTGTTACGTGTATCTTAAATCACACATTTTACGTACAGTTGACAAATAATATGTATATATAAACACATATATATGTGGTGGAAGGTTGGGAACATCTCCATATTGTGCAGAAATGTACAACATAGTTCTCAGGGGTGTCTTTCCTCTGGTTGCCTCATTAACAGCATCACATTCAACTCCAGCTGGCACAACAGGATAACTGCTGCTTCTCAATAATGCAGTGGATATTGAGTTAAGAGGACAACAGTTCAGCAACTGACTACTAAACACAAAGTCATGTCTTGTTACTCCATACACTAAAACCTAAAATTATGAATGGAATTGCTGCTGAAATCGGTAGAAACACAACCGTGTTGTTACTATCTGCGACTGGGGTATGCAGCTCAGTGGAACCTGAAGTTCCAGTTTTGCTCTCCCTCTGGTTTTGGTTCTCACCAGCGTTCTTAGGTCTCAGTGGTCTTGCGTGACTCTAGAAAACAAAACCAGGATTGTTTTCTTTGAATTCGTGGTGAAATGAGGGTAAGTAATCTGATCTGTGACAAAGACAAAGTGCCTTTTACAGCATCTTCACAATTTTCTGCTCTGAGCAGACTGGCTCAGATAGACTGATTGCATCATAACAATGAGACTTGCATCCATTGAAGAATTACATGTAGCCTACACACACATTTCAGAATATGTTTAAGAAACATTTGCAATTTGTCTTGTTAAAAATGTAGAACAAAACTGTATTTATTGTTGGAGAAAAGGGCCACTGTACTGCCTCATATAAATGTATTTGTATTTGTATGTATTTAACAAGCAAAAGTTCTAGAAAAAATTAAATATGCAGTTTCTGTACTTTTGGGACAATTGTCCATTTTCATGCAGTACAGAAATCATGATATTAAAACAACGAGCAGATCAGAAAATAAAGAATACTGCTGTAAGTGGTATACACATACCATTGTGATTTAATTTCAAGTGTCCTCAGTGACATCAAAACCGATTTTAATTTAAACCGAAAAGTTTAAATTAAAATTGGTGTCTTGGGTATTTATTAGGCTTTTTTTTAAGTCAGTAATGATATAGTATGATTAATGGTTCATTATAACTAATGTTAAAGACGTGAAAGAAGGTGGAAAAGTTTTCATTTGAAAATGAAAATACTGCTGATATTTAACAGAGGTTAAACAAGGTGCAGCTATGCATTAGACCGATAATAATCTCATTAAGTGAAATGGAGCTTGTACATATTCCAACAAACCTATCATTTAGCCCATTGCATCCAAATAAAACCAACTTAAGTTGTAATGGTATATATATTTCATGATGCCTCTGCCAGGCTCACAGTGCAGAGGATTTCAGGAATTCTGAATCCACAGTGTCTTCATTTTGATTCCCTTTGAGATGACAATCTTAATTACTCTAATGAATAACTCCCACGATATTTCTTTAGACACAGATGGGCCTCAGGCAAATGAAGCAATCTTATTTTCACCACATTCGTTCAAGCCTTCACAACTCTGAGGTCATAGACATGTCATTGATCCCCCAGAGAAGAACGACTAGGAATGAGGCAGGTTGTGTCCTCTCTACCATGCAACAAGAGGATTAATAAGCATGTTTATCTTTTGACCTTCTATGCAAGCTGGAAACAGTCTGTCCTGCAATTCACTTAGTATTTAAATGTCACTACAGTGCAGCAAATTTGTAGAGCAACTGTGGCATTTCTGCACTGTACTGTCGATGCGATAACACTGGAAAGATGAATTGATTCATATACCTTTTATTTAAAAATAATGTAAATTATGTTATGTGTTAGAATGTAATATACATTATTTTCAGCACATTAAGATGTTGCTTGCTTTGTTCATATCTGTTTGATATCTTTGCAAAAAGGTTTTGGCCGTTCATCACAATATGTAAAAAACCAAAGACGCTGTAATAGGTGCAGTCATTATTATAATTACCAATAAGAGAGAAAAACACTTGAAGCGTAAGCTTGCAGTACGAAACTTTTGACTCCCCCTTCTGGTAGTGAGAGTGGAGAGAAGCGCTTACTCAGAATTAATATAGCTTGCACCACTTCTAATTGTTGGTCCCCTCTTGAGCTCTGGGGCGCCTTCCTTTGTAAATGCAAGTAAAATGCATCACTGCAAGCAATGTCACACCAGACAATAGGTTAAAAAAAACTGTATACTGTGAAACAGACTGATTTTTTTGGTGGTGATGAGCTTAACTGGCATTGTTTAAACTTGTTTGACAGTTCCCTTCACTGAGTGAATGGACCAGTTTATTTTTATTGTTTGTTTTACACAGCAAAACATGATTCTTGCATGACCAACTGGACTGCTCACATAGTATTATTAAGCTGTCTATTATGATAATAGCTCACCTGCGCTGCAAGTTGTAATGAATGGACTGGTATAACAGCTTACGACTGAATGAATGAGTGAATGAATGAATGAATAGGTTATTTTACTGGAGACCAATGAAGACAAAAGTCTATTTTTCCGGGGTAATTTTATAACGTGCTTTGTACGCTTCTATATTTTCCATCCTAGTAATCCATCCAATAATATCAGTCAGCGCCACTCAGGTGCTGGACATCAAGCAGCGGTTTATCAGATTACTGCATATAACATACGCATTAAATAGAGAGATTAAACAACACATCCGGCATTATCTCTCCATTCACTGTGTCTATTATTTAGGGATTATTATTCTACTGCATTGAAATGATTAAAGAACCTACATTTGCATGCATCATTGTCATCACAAGCCACAGAAAAGAAGTCACAAGATACGTCACTACAATTTTCTAATAAATTACTGCCAACAACACAAATATACCACAATGAAATGATTCTGCGCACAAACAATTTTGTGTCAACCATGCCCATTATACCCATGAAGTCTGCATATTTCTTTTAAACTAGGAATTGTCCAAACATTGCACTTATTCATTTCAAAGTTGTTCCGGTCTATGTTGCCCAAAAATGAACCAGTGCATCACTACCCTAAATATCACTGGGGCTATTTGATATATAATAATGTTCCATTTACAGGTCAAATACTTTATATGCTAAGTTTCATGATCAGAACTACAACCGCAATCTTTTATGAACTACCTCATTGTGTATCTAAAAGCCACTTCCTGCCGACATGACGACAAAGATTCTGCTGACATGTGCAGCTGGGTATCCTGTGAGACAAACTCACAGTGGCGTCAATTACCAATTTCATTGTCAAAGCAAAGACAAAATTGTTCCACTTACATCCTAGAAAGCACTGCATACTAAGGCCAGGTGTCCTGTGTGGGTAAGCTAATAAAGGTCTAATGGAAAAAAAAAAAAAAAAAAGGTGAGAAGCCTCTTCTAAAACTTGTTACCAACAGGTAATGACAACAGTTTAACTGCTACAAGCAAGGGAAGTTGATATCCTCTACATATATGCAACACAGAGAATTGTATCAAGGGTTAGGCTAATTTATACCTGCTTAGTATCGCATAAGCAACCCAAGAAACATGCTTATTGACAAAAGGGAGCAGATATAACACTTAGACTAATATCTGCTCCTATTAGACTAGACTGTGCGTGAGAGAGCTCAGAGTGTCCTTATCGAATGGACTAGCTGCTTTATCAACTGTGAACTGGCTGTCTTTTGTAGCAAAGCACTGTGTTCATCATTTTGCTGTGTTCATTCCCTCTTTTGCACACACGCATGCCTTTTTCTTCCTTCTTTCTCTTATTCCTTGATGTCCTTGATGTTCTACAATGGTCCCAAAATTTTTGTTGGTGTTCAATGATACAGAGGATGCTACAAACCCAGAGCAATGTCATCGAATTTGTCATCTATTTTCAAAGTGTGATAAGCAAAAATCTGCAACAAGAAGACCAGGTCTACTGTTGACCTGCAAGATGGTTTGCATAACTTTTTGCATAAACTCTGCATCATCTAAACTGGGCAACTTTCATTTTACATAATTTTTCTAGTGATTCTTGAAGTTCCACCTTTCCCCGAAAGGCACAGAAAATTGATTAATGGATTGATTAAAATAACTAGCTTTAAGCAAAGCTGTTTGAAGCCTAAAAAAGCCTGAAGCATCAATATATTTGTTGTGATGATGTTCATGATACATGTCTGGATTTTTGGAAAACTCCCTCATTAGAACCTAAATAGGGTAAGGAGGGAGAGAGCCCTGCTGGTTATCAGACTGCTCAAAAATCCCTTTTGCTGGTAATTAATCCGGTAATTTATCCAGTTAAATATGAGTCATTAAGATTAATTTCTGCAGAGAAGAGATCTGAACAATGACACTAGCTCATCTTAACAATGTCACAATAACTACTGGGGTTATCGAAGAGAGAGTATTTCATGGTATTCAGGTTCTGGCGTGAAGTCGCACAAACATGGCTGCCCTATCAGTGAACATAAATGTAAATGACTTGAAAATTCAAATTGATTTCTGTTGTGGCATATGAAGGGGATGAAGAAAGGCTGTTCATATACAGCATAAACCTTCCTACCAAAGCATTTACCAACCGACACTCATCTCTCCATGGGTATGATACAAAACATTATAAGGAATTATTAATGCAAAGCTGTGACTCGGGCTATATTTTTAATATTTTCCATATAATTTTACTATGGTGCATTGTGTAATAGCCACAAAAACAGCAGATACATATGCCTTAGGGTTTACTGTGCCTGGTATTTGACACCAAGTAAAGTAGCTCATCTATTTTCCATTCAGATCACTCCCACATGACACTTTGAAAACACAAAGTTCCCTTTATGTACAGCAACAGAGTATTTTGAACCATGAAATACAAGAAGTAGCCATTAGTGTTTACAGTGGTATAGGTATGATGATATGAAATCACTGTGAGCTTGAGTGCTACAGTATGATGCTGCTTGTCTCATTTCCAACTCACAGAGCTCAAGAGGACCTGGGGGGCTATCTGTTCATGATCCAGGCTACTCAAACAGATGGCCAAGAATGACAAATGCAAAGGACATCAATAGCCACATAGAAAAAGTAATATCAATATAAAAATATATGCAGCACACAGTGATAGGATATACTTTATTTTTGCTTTGCAGGGTAATTAGATAAACATCTTCTCAAATTTAGCTACTGTATCGTAAATAATAAATAGATGCTGTTTTAGAATTACTTATAAATCTCTGTCAGTGATACCCATGTTTGAAAGATGATGCTTCCCTAGTAAAGAGATATTCAGGACCACATATCAGATGCAGTCACTTGTCTGTGTATTTATCCATGTGAGTGAGAAAGACAGAGAGAGCGAGCAGCAGTTTGCCAAGTCTCAATAACCAGGTCAGACACATTGAGGTCAGAGGCACGTATCCATGCAGACAACTGCCGCATTTTCCTTGTCAGCTTACTGGAGAATATGGAAATGGAGAACATTTCCCTAATGCTTTGTTTAAGTCTTAAAGTGTGCTCACTGAATGATCTTTAAATAAACTAACAATGAAAAGTCCCATGCAAAGATGGGTCAAAATATAGCAGCATCCAATCTCAAACTACTGAAATTAGTGAAGAAATAGGAAGCTGTGCTAAAACACACTAAGAGATGTCAGTTTATTTTAAATGTATACATTTCTTGCAATAATGATCATTTTCACATTAAATGAAGGCGAATATGTGTAGATGGTAAAATACAGATTACTAATCGATTCAGAAGACCATGTTGTTGCTAATTTATGTAATTGTATTTTGTTTGAATCTATAAATACATCAATACTGACCTAGTCAATGAGGCAAGAGAAAGGGATCACCGGTAACGATAAACCTACAGAGAGTTATCACCTCCCTTGGCACTGCAGAGCTTCATAGCGAGTTTCATCTCATTGTTTCACTGTCTGGCTACAACTTTGCTGTTGTTACCAAACAGCAAACAGATACTGTTGGCGACTACCTGGTGAACACAAACAGTGGAGCATTTAGCAGCTTAAGAGCCAAATACTTCCCTCAGGGATTGGCAGAGCTAATAGAGAGTGTATTTTTCACTTATTTTCGCCAGGTGGTCAGCATCACAATGGTAAATAAATGATAATGTTGCTTTGTTACTGCTGATGAATAAATAAGCAACTGTTTGCAGAGAAGTTTGACATTTCAACTTAAAATAATAAAACATGTCAACATGTTCACGACTTGTTTCTACTGCGCCAAAATAGATAATTACTGCTGTTTGAAGTAACTGGGCAATAGCTGACTAAGATGCTGTCAATTTAAGACTAACAAGGATACAGAAAGTTATGTGGGTCTACCAAAGGCAAAGTCTCCCTCAGAGCAAAATGCACAATCAACTGGAGCTGCGTATATGGAATAATCTATTAAATGTAAGATTTCTGATCACATGGTTATTACGTTGTCCTAGGGATTACTTCTCTTGGATAACTAGGGTTCCTTATACTAACTTCAATGAGCATAAGGAACCAAAGTATGAAAAATCTATCTCTAGCATGAATGCTGGCTAGCAGGTTTGATGCAACACAGTTCACATAAAATTGGCCCTCCCTTTGAGCATATTTCAAAATGTTTGGCATATTTTAAAATAAATTTCTTGCTACTGAAAAGATATTTCTCCAGACCTGGAGGAGTCTTGAAAGTCAAAGCAGACAATGCTAGAAAGACTTCCAGCTTTGACTGGCCTTGAGAGATAAAGCTGTAGCTACTTAAAGAAGTTAAAGCAGGAATTACAGACCGTCATCTTCTATGAATAAAAAAACAATTTGTACATTATCACTTTCAATGTTTACAGGATTTTAGCCCACTGTAGGTGTAGGTCTGATGAGACATTAATGCCTACTTTCTGTAAAATTGGTGACACATACAATTAAAGAAATTGGTAGATGTAGCCCTGCTCAGCACCAAATAGCCACTGCTAACATGTGAGTGAATGTTGGGTCTTGTCAGTCCTTAAACTAGCAGGCATGAACTGATCACAAAGCTGTAAGTGTGCATTCATACTGTAACTTTATAGACATTATTTAGCAGTGCATTTTGCAAAGTGCTGTTGATTAATAAGAAAGACAAAAAATATTATGGACACAAAACATTGTGAAATTTCAGACTTGTACGTTGACATTGGTTTAGATCCAGGTATCACATGTAAATTAATGGAAATTCTGCAGCGGTGTGAAAGTTATGCAAACAGAGTGGCTATGAGTTATGGGAAAAGCAGAGTAGTCCGACAAGTAAATGTGGAAATGCAGCGCTTCAAAAATCCTTCAGCTTTGAAAGACAAACCTGTTCCTGTCAGCAAAGCTAGGAAACAAAGCCTCCTGTCATCCAGTCTTGTCTGAACCATCGAGGTCACAAGACATGTGACCCAAGCCATACTGTCCTAGAGACAAACTTACTTTATTGTTTAGCTGGGCAGTTTAGACGTCTACAAGCGTGTTGTCTGTAGTCAAAGTTAGGAACACACAGGTCAGATTAAAAAAAATAAATAATCCAGTTATCCAAGCACAATGCAATTTAGGCTGACCCAGGAAGTATAAGTCTGACTACATGTGTGACTACATATAAAAACGTTCATCTTGGTTGCTCCAAGCATTTCAGCTGCCATAGTGGACAAAAGACGAGCATATCCTGCTGTGAACTGTGAACGCTGTCATTATATATCATTTTAATAGACACATAAAGGAGCAAACACATAACATAACAGAATTCTTTTGTTGCTTCACTTTAGTTCCTCTTCTTTCTTTTTTTTTTTTACTTGGAGAGCTTATTATCTACCTCCTAATATATGCCTTAAAGGCCTCCCTCTAAATGAGTGGTGATGTCTGTGATCTTTCTGTCTCAAACTTAACATGAGCCCTAAAATTTTTGAACTACATTGTATTATAATTGTCAACAACGTCTTAAATGCTGCTATAAAAGCATTTTTTGTACCTTCATGAGATGAAATAGGATGCTGATTGCACAAAGAGCTAGTTTGGCAGGTGTATCATGTACCTTGGCCTCCAGGAGAAAAAGGGTGTGGCGCTCATGTTGTTTCTTGTTAGAGTTGGACTAATGTTTGACGTAAATACATTACTTCCATGAGAGCCAAACTGTTCACGTTTGCGTCTAGAGACAGAAATTTATATCTGAACCCAGAAAACAAACCACACAATAGATTCAGACTATTGCTGATGTGTTTAATGTTGCACATTGACGCCATAAACAATACAGGTGGTTTAGTACCACAAAACAACAAGTCGCCACGTAACCTGTAGGTGTGGTTACTGTAGTAGTAAATAAAGGCAAAAATAGAAACAGGAAATTGCATTAAATGAATGGGCTGCTGTACATACCTTGTCATTTATGACTCAAGCGCCTGGATCCCAGTGGATGGCAGATGACAGATCCAACAGCAGCAATTTGCTTATCTAAGTAAAAAGGACAAAGACAAAAGAAAACATAAGAATAAACAGTATCAACCACAACAGTTCTCTAACTGCTAACCCATTATTGATAGAATGATTTTTGTTTAATGGCAGTTTTACTTGCCCTGATAACAACATCAGTGGGATGCAGAGCCGTGAATTTCATGGTAACCTACAACACTATTTTAATACTTTGATAATATAATAATCTATATTAGAAAAAAATAAATGCTTTCTGTACATTTGCAGATCTTATGCCAAATAAAACTGCCAACGAGACTAATTTGCTGCACTACGCGATGCACTCATTCAAACAAATATCGAGAATAAGGGTAAAATTACATAAAAATATATTTCGTGTAAAGCACTTGTAAAGTGGCACAATTATGGTATGCTATTTTGTCAGTTCGGTACATCTTATGGTACGCGGAATTTACACAGAAACTTGTGACAGTGCATTTGTGGTTGTCTGTCAGCTGTACCATGCTAGTCTAGTCAGCTTAGTCAGGTTAGCAGAGCTCATGAAGTGTCGGCGATATATGAACGTCAAACCAAATTTAGACCAAAGCTGGAAGATCCAGTATAGGAGCATTACCGTTGTAATCTATGTGCCAACATTGCTTAGCTAAAGTTGTGGATGGTTTTTGGAAACACTTAACATATAATTTACAACAGCATCACCCAAATGTGGTTGAATGAGACCGACAATATGAAAATATTTAAGCGTGTTTACAATTACAGCAAGAATTACAATGTGCTGATGTTAAAATAAAATAAAATAAAATATGTTTCCTGAAATTGTACCAAACCATGACACCAACACCAAAGTTCACAGTGACGTTTTTGCTCCACCCCTTAGTGACTTGACTAACCCTATGTGTGTGATGAAGGAAACTGACAAAATCCACACTGAATAATGGGATTAGATTAAGCTCCTGTAAGATCTTTTTTTTTTTTAAGTGATCCATGTTGCATGTTAATAAGCAGTCAAATTTAGGTCAACAGAACATCTTCCTCTCTCACATCACGTTAAGTTATGCTTGTTAGAGGTTGGACTTGGAAACTGTGGAAGCTAATGCTCAGTTTGTTCAACAAAAAATGTGATGCGTCAGCAAATACTGCATTATGTGAGAGAGCTGCTGAATTAAGGTAGAATTTATTAAGCTGGGGCTATACTAAAATAGTCGGCTCCTCCTATTCGCCTCCTCCTGCCTGGGGACACACAAGAAGCACAGGCAGACACACATGCTATTTCCATTTTGCTGCACAGTTAAAGCATCAGTGCAGTCCACATTATAAGGCACAGAGACAATGTTACCATTTTGCCGAAAAGTGTTCATTTTATAAAGGCCATAAACCTTGTTTTTCAAGGACCTTGATCTTCACATCAGACCACAGCACAAGAGTATTGTCCATGCATGTCTAGAAAAGCATTAGCCTTGCCAGCTGATCTGAGACAAACTGAGCCAGCCAAAAGATAGGATCATCCCTCCACTATCCTCATCGAGCACAATAGAGCTATAGAGCAGGAGAGAGGAAGGGAGAGAAAGAGGCAAATAAAGAGGTGAGGAGAAAGACAGTGAGAGAGAGAAAGAAAATTTTTGACTTATTCATAGGGTCTCCCAATCAGCTGCAAACACATTGGACTGCACTGACACTCATTAGTTTCTGCTCCACTTCCCCCTGGGCGCCTTTATCCTCATCTCATCTATTTGGGATGCTGAATCTTGCCAAACAAAAGTTCCCTCCATCACATGCTGCAATAAAGCAATGGAAGCGTCAATTTTTAGACTGGGGGTGTTGGAGGTGGGGGAGGGAGGGTTGCAGCTAAACCAGCAGTCTCTTCTTGCAGCTACTTGCCTTTCATTCAGACAGCCCATCACCACTAAGCCAAACTGTGAAACCAAAAGTAGATGGTAAAGTAAAAGACCTGCAGCTTGTTTACATAAGCTCTATCAATGAGGAAGTACTTCATCCTGTGCACAATAATAGTCATGTGTCTGTGCATTGGGGAATTGTTTGCTCATCAATTAATAAACATTTAAACAGTGCAGTTGATAAATATAACACTTTGTATACATGTATACATTGCATCCATATTTTCATTTCATTCTGTATATGACTGCAGTCTGACACTGTGCATCGATCCGCTTTCTCCAAACTCATTCCTGGCACAACCATTTCAAGGTATGATGTGAAAAACTCATGTGCATGCTGATGTGCAAAAACAAATGCTACACATGTATCTTTGGCAAACAAATGGTGACACAGTATTTATGTCTTTTTTTAAACAAACCTCTTGCTATTCAAATTTAAACTCACAATTGTAATAACAATAAGATGGTTATAAAGCCACATACCGGTGGACCAAAAGGCATCTGATTGACTTCCTCAAAAACTTTTAAGAACATATGTTCCAAAGTCATATATGTTTTTATATACCAAGTATATATTAACTACTATACAAAAATGTGACTAGCCTTTATGAAACTTGGTAAAAAGGGCAGGGCTTATTTCTGCTCTTCATACAGTCAATCACAGATAAGAAGCCAAGTAATAGAGCTGCTTGTTTGTTTCGTTCACTATGGTAATAATGTCATTAATTTTCATTACTGGACTAATTGAGTATTAGTAATACCAGTTTCTCTGTTCCTTGTCCTGGCCAGTTTGTTCCTTTGCACTGCTAATAGACTCTGCAGAACAATGTAAACTAAAATCTAATTTGGCTTGTTCTCAGACTGCTGTCAAGCACAACCCTTTGAGCAAACACAAAGACTAGTATACACGCTGCAGTTAAAAGGTGGTTTCGCTTTAATGACATCAACACTGAAAGGAGATGCTTGCAGGTCAAGTTCTTTAGCACTACAGGTAAACACACAGATATACTAAAACTGCCATCTTTCACATGACATCACAGGTAGGCAACAGTGTATTGGCATAAGTGAACAAGGTGCTGACCAGCCTGTACCTGCACAGCCTGTTTAAATCGCAGCACACAGCTACAACTGAAAGCTAGTCATGGAGCTTTTTTATGGGTCCAAACCCACCACTGTGCCTGAGTAAACAAAACAGGTTTTTATGTCATTTGAATAATACAGACGTCCAGAGTGACAGTGAGCACAGAGCTCCAAAAAGCGAGTGTGTTTCAACACCCCTCCCAAAAAAACAAGTCATGTACGCAATGACTCAAGCACAAATTGGAGGTACTTAAGAACATGTGTCCACATATGTGATCAAACACATGACAGACCGCACTGGAGGGCCATTTAGTTAAATTTGCAGTGTGTGTACGCAGACGTAAATGCCATTTCTGTATCAATGCTGTCACATAGTGCAACAGCAAGCCACAATCTCCTTGTGCAACAACAATAACATTATGGATCCCTGTATATGGACTGTAAACAAGACAAGTTGTATAAAGAATAGATGTCTACTGCTTTGTCTTGGAAGGTGGAAGGTAAATATGGATGCAATGTATACATGTATACATGCCATGTATATAGTCTTTTATGCGTAAAGGGTGGGAGGTCTGGATGGGACCAGTGACCTGTCACAAGCAGGATACTGAATCAGATTAAATCATTTAGGGTTCCGATCACTGTATTGATCTGGCATGTGGTACTGTGTCAATAGGAATATGAATAGCTGGAAAAGGGACTCACAATTTAAGAACATCAGTATCAAATATTAAAAAAATGAGGTATAGTGCACAATATTCATAAACCACCTACTATGGTGGCTGCATGTTTTTCTAATGTGAATATTAATAACCATTAATATAAAACCAAAAGGTCTGAATTCATTGATAGATGACTAAAAATAAGCTCCTCTACATAATAAAATACATAGTTTGATACTGTATCTACACAAGTATTGCTGTCACAGGTTTTGCCACATTTCCTTATGGTTGGGACCCTTGGCAGAGAATTACTGCACTGATCTAGGATATTATACTTTTCCTCAGCATGAATTTGGCTAGCATTATTTATGATGTATTGCTGTTGTGTTGAGGTATTGTTGCAAGCCCCAATGCGGAGTTAAGCTCAGACTGCTTATCATTTGCAGACAGTCATAAGAAAATCCATTACCCAGCCTACTGCATATAAAATCAGTTATACAGTATGAAGGCAGCTTACAGCAGAGATATGTTGCTTATCTGATACTACAACAGACCTTGTCTTATTGGGTTTATGTCTACATAGAACCTTTCTTCCCTCTTTAGTAATTTAAACCCTTCTTCAATTGTACATTACAATTCTTGCATGTATTTCTTAGAGAAGATTGTCACTGCATGAGCAGCATGTACTGATGTGGTGTCTTAATCAGCCAGTAGACACCAAACTAAAGAAGGATTCAGCTTTATGAACATATTTGCTGATAGACAGCAGGACTGTCAGAGGCAGAGACAGACTTTTCTCCTAACTGGGTCACAGAAGCAGAGAAATCATTAGGGAGAAACTGAATGCACAGATGTATATTAAAACAGAATGCCGAATATTATGCAAATATACTTTTTCCCCAAAATACGGAGTTCAAATAAAGACTCACAAAACTTGTTTTGGACATAGTGTAAGAGTGGCCTTCACTGCACTTAACAGACTATTCATTCAATATTGATTTCCAGAGTTACTAATGTACATTACCTGCTATTTGTTAAGCCAGCTTTAATAGCTAGTGGGCAACAGACCAAGAAAAAAAAATCCATAAACACAGGCTTATATCATTGACTGATTTATCATAATGAAAAACAAAATGGTAGTTAAGCATTATAGACCCAGGGACCTTTGTCACGTTGTAAATCAAAATGGCAAACCACATATAAATCAATTACAATTAAAGAGTAGACATTTTTCACTAAGAGAACATTCATGGTCAGTCTCTTAAAAGAGCAGACAAATTTAGTATAGCAAGATGCGTCAGTTCTTTTTATACAGCCTGAGTAAGGTCAGTGGGACTGAAACATTTGCTATAAATTATAAATATCAGCCCGGGACATCCCTGGTCTGAATATAGCCTGCTCCAGATCAAGTTAGCTATGCAGCTTAAGTTACCATGGTGATCTACCCTTATGAAGACTGTGCAGCTATTGTGACATTAAGTCCCCTAACCCCACGGAATCATCAGGAGGCGCACACTTGCCATAAAATCTTTGTTGGTGCTTGGCAGCAACTATCATAAAGACCAATGCCTGCACACTACCATCTTATTCTACTTCTTTTATGCTATGTAGGCATGACAATGGTTTGACCACCAGTGATGTTTAGATGGCTCACTGACCCTGTGACCTTGCTATGTCACATGACCACACTTGCAATGTCAAAAATGAAGTCACTGCCTACATCAATTCATCTGTTGTTTTGAACTCTGCTGCCTGCATTCACCTGCTCTGGGGAGCAGGACAAGCACTTCTTGGCAGCCAAACACTTCTATCACTACCCTTTTCAGATAAACTTCTACTGAAACCAGTCAGAGCACCTGCATAAACACTGCATTTTACTAATAGCTTAAACAAAGATGTCACACCAGTTCAAACACCGAAACTGTCTGTAGAGTGGAACGCTGTAACAGAAGTTGGCTGAAAATGCCTACATCATATTTACCCTCTATCTGTTGTAACCAAACTGGAATAGACGTGACACACCAGAAATGGAAGAAGAGGCCTCTGTCTGCCTCTCAGTAACTTCTTAAAAGAAAAATGTGTGGTGTGGTGTTATGTTAATATAAAACAAAGTGCATTAATAAAACATCAGTATTAACAACTGACAGATCCTTCAGTTCTCCCAGTGTTATACAATGGAAGAGATCATACCAATTTTTGTTCCTTGTTTTAAAACCCATCTGTTCTACAGGTACAACTAACTTCCTCAATTACTCATTTGATCTGAATAATGGTGAGAAATGCCCATCATAAGAGTTTACAAACTATGTTTGGGCCAGTCAACAGTCCAAAAATAAAGATATTTCATTTATTACTACACAGGACAGGAAGGCGGCACATATTCACAACTGAGAGGCTGAAATTAAAAAAGACTTTAAAAAGACTTTGCTGATAGCCGAAGTAGTTCATTTTCAGTTGATTAAGTTATCAATTAAGGCCCTAATTTTTTCATGTCTGTAAAAGGATTACTGGCACAGAACACTCCGTGAGGCAAGACCATTAATTCAAAGTAAAATAAAACACGTGCAACAGCTTGCTCTGCACGCACCTGCTTCATGGCGGAAGGGGACTGGGTTGCTTATGCCAGTTTCAGAGTACACAACATCAGCTCTATCATATAGCATGATCCAGTCAGTGAAGGGCTTGGATTGTTAAAGACAACAAGCAACAATAACTAATTTTATCCCAAGTAGTCTCATAGTGGACAACAAACAAGTTGCATCTTTGATACCTCACAACTTCACAAAGTGTTTATACTGTTGTTCCTAACGTTGATCCTTAACACCTTCCCAGAGATGTCACACACTTTATGAAACACAGCAAACGGTTAGATGTTGTGGAGCAACACTGTATTGTGCCAAGTCTCTCAACTAAGACATTGGAGAAATTATGACCATTAAGTGACTAATAAGACAATGTGACTGCTACAAACAAAAAATATCATGTAGCTTAAACCCTGCATAATACAACAAAAACTGGAAGAATGTATTTACTTTAACGTAAAAAACAGCATTAGCAAAAAACAAACATATCAAATCCAGTATAATAGAAATCCATTTAACTATCAATCTTACAGGAACCTATTATGTTAAGAGCCTAAACAAATTGAAATTTATTTTGGCTGAAACAATAATTCAGTCAATATTTCCTTTTATCAATCATCTGCCACTTGCAGCATATTACAACCACGATACAAACTGGCACATTCACACAAAAAAAAAAACTGCTACTGCCCCACTACGCACTGGCATTTTCCTCATAGGTTTGCTCAACCCTATCACCTGCAACTTGTCAGCAATGTCACATGGGAATTTAGTCATTAAACACGTGTTCCATGTTCCATGTCAAGAACTTCATTGTTTACACATTGCTCTGGCATATTTCTCTTTCTTTTTCTCCACAAATACTGCGTCTGAATTACTTCAAGGCTCATTTTACTGAAGTTGGGAGAGAAACTGTGCAGTGATAAGTATTGCAGTATTGCAACCAAGGAAAACTGGGTATTGAACTGTTTAACAGGACAGTTTAGCAAAGTAAGCCTAGGCTTACTTCTTATAGAGTTTTATGTGAACTACCCAAACTATGATATAGAGATATGGAAGTATTGTATCCTTAAACCATAAACCATAATGCAGCCACAGTAAAAAAACAAACAAACAAACAAACAAACTCTGACGCACAATTAGGATAAGGAAAAAACACACTTTTGTTTAAAGCTATTGTTAAGCTCAGCAGCACAACAGCACAGCACAAATTGTTTTCTAAGTATATCTACAACAACACTATACTGGCATTAGTGAGAGAATAAAAACAGTGCAGTTGATGGCTTTTAGTGTCAACCTTATCTTCCTCTCTAGATACCTCTGTTGTAAATGATCATAAGAGGAACAAGGAAAATTAAATGGTCACCAACAATGGCTTTCAACAGCTCAATGCAAACATGCAACAGGAAGAGTCACGACATGTTTCTGTGATTTGTGCAGTGTATTTAATGAAGACTAATCCTGCACAATACTTACTTTTAATTAAATGAGTGTCACAAAAATGGCTATGTTGAAAGTAAGGTAGACAGAATGTATGAGAATGTATTAGGATGTTAGAAGAAATGACCACTGTAATTATATTATGCATAGCATAGTCAATATTATTAGGAATACCTGGATCATCACCTACAAACTGATGGTCGTTTGATCTTAGATACCGGGCCTGAAACAATGACAAGATGCAGCTGATATCTTCCAGCTTTCCTTTACATTTTATTGCAGCAAGGACGACTTTTGATGGATAGTCAGATACTGTTTTACTACATGATGATGGCAGTCATCTGGGTTTAAAGGGAGCTTCTCTGTAGCCTCTCTTCACAAGCAAGCCAGCAGACATTTAAACTTGTTGGCTATCATGCGTCCTCTTTTTGGCAACATAAAGCAGTCAGATTCAAAGGGTTTTTTTTTTTTATTAGAACCTCAAAGATCCACCTATCCACTTAAGAGAGACAAGACCTACACTGCAAGCATAACATCGTGCTGTCATTGGTGTGTTAAAACCACAAAGCATTCACGGATGTAACTCAGGTAGCTTGAAAAAAAAAACTACAGGCTTGCTGTTGTTTTCACCTGAGTGTTACTCGCATCATGGTTTCCTGAGATTTCTCTGGACTGCTTCTCTTGACAGCATTTCCCAGAGATGGTGGGAAAAAAACAACAAAAAAACCATGGGGATGGAAGAACCTTGCTGAAATCCCTAAAAATCAAACCTGGAGATTAGCACCGCCGTCTATCTCAGATCTTAACAGGATTAAATTACATTAGAGTTAAGTGGGGACAGTAATCTGATTAGTGAAGTGGTGAGAAAATGAAAACGCCGATATGTTGAGTGTACAGCACACTAATCCCTCGTCCGTCGAGGCGCTGAAGGTGCTCCGCAACAAAAGATGTGACTGCTGCTGTTGCTGCTGTTGCACTGCAGCTGTTGTGTTAATGACTGAAACTGACACTGGGATTTACATTTTTAAAAATCCAGGTTTTATATATATATATATATCTTGTAACGTTTACATGAAATGTTTATATTGGATATTCTGACGACTGCGAGTAGACGAGAGACATTCAGGAAACACTGCAGACAGACCATGTACAGCTGTTGATGAAACCTTCCCAAAATACAGACAGCTGCTTAAATCTCGTTGCCGTTAAAAACCCCTCATTCACTACAGCAAGAATATGGTCACAACCATGACAAAAGTGACGACATTCAATGGCGGGTATAACGTTGTAATTTCGCTGTTAAACTTGACTGGATCAATGTAAGACTCGAGTCGGACAGCACCAGAAATGGGACCCCAACGACGCTAAGCTAGCTAGCTGTGATGTTAGCATGTTGTACGGGGCCCCCCTCACACAGTCAAAAAGAGTAACTTGCCGAAACAAAAACACTTACCAAAATTACTGTCGACTCAGCGTCTCATTTACTGGTGTCCAGGTTAGGAGCCTATCGAGAAGTGGGCATTAGCTAGCTTCGCGGATTCACTTGGGGGTAGTTCAATAGGGTTTTGCTAGTGTTAGCGGCTAGCTAACGTTAGCCACTTAAAGAGCGACTCGAAGCTGGCCCAGGAACGTTTACGCACACTCTGCTCGGCAAGCCAAGTTGTTCAACGTTGTCGTCTCCAGTTGTTTTCAGACTTTAAAGTATTTCCTTTTAAAATGTTATTCAAATATACTCGTCGAGGGCGAAGACAGGCGAAAGCTGGTCCTCAACTGGTGAGACTTTATGACAGAGTATTTTAAAAAATCCAAAATGTCCACGACATTCAGTAAGGAAATACAAAAGGCAAAAATGCGCACGACCTCCGGCAGAGCGAAACCTTTTCATCAAAAGTGTGCCGCACCCAGGTGTTTTCAGTCATAATATCCTTTCGTTTAATCGTGCAGCTCTGGCAGAGTCCGTGTAGAGCTACATGGAGGCTGTTAGTGAACAACACGATACGGTGGGTTCCTTCTCTGCGACCTCTGTGCCTTACATGTAGGAATGGGCTGTCCACAAGAAGTCGCCTCTCCAGCTACAGCGAGCCCCCGTGATGATGCTTTCACTATCTCACCCAGACACTTCTCTCAGTTATTCCATTTGCTTTGGGCTTTTCCCCCTTATCTAATTATGGTTATGAAAGGTATTCACACAATCTGCAAATAATGAGATATAGACCAGGTAAAAACGAGACATTTTAATAAGCCAATTCTTATGTATACATTAATGTGATATTAGATACAGTTCGGCCATTTATACCAAAGTCGACCAAACATTTATTTGAATAAAAGTAACAGAAACTCGCAAAACATTGTTTTGCCGACGAAAAGAACTATTTTTCTTTATTAAGTGTACTTCACTTACAAGGATTACCTATCTTATGGCGCCCCCTGGCGTATAGCTAACTTTTTTTTCCTTGTTGGGGAATTTTTAGTCCTCCAAATTATCAAAATCAACCACAATATGGATCCTGCTCATAGGAAGATATATCTGGAGATGTTTCATCACAATAGTCTAATGTATTAGTTTTGTGAGCCATTGTAGCAAAGTGTCCAATTGCTACGAATCAATATTTATTTCTGTCTGCCTCAGAAAAAAAGGTGAAATGACCACTTTAGTTAATAGTAACAGCTTTTGGTTAGATTTGAAAATATGATATCACTTTAAAAAAAAAACTAAAGTAGATGACTGGCATTGTTACAAATCACATTAAGGTGTAGCTGTGCAAACAGAGCTACACTCTCTTTAATGAAGATGTTTTGACATGTCAAAGAAGGAAAATGGCATGTGCAAATAATGAATGCAATGATGGCTGAATTTCACTCAGCGGCTTAGTTTTCCTGGGTTGTGCATTCTGGCTCATTGACACTCTCCAGTGACTTCATGGGACATTTTAATAAAATAAAACCATAGAAGTGGTGTGATTACTAACACTCGTGCTTTTCTCCCTTTGACAAGTTCATCATCACGACCCTCCATGATCAAATGTACATTTAAACAGGTAGAAAAAATTGAGTAGAAAAAGTTATACCAGCATCGCTTTAAAGAAAAAACAAAACAAAAACGACTCTTAAATCAAATTACAGTGTTTGTGTTTCCTGAGCCTTAATCAGTCCTTTGCACTGAAAGAAGGCATCCTGGCAGGGAGCACGTCCAAGGAAGGTTTTCAACATGTCCATACCATCTACAGAGCCACCGGCCTCCAGGATCACCATTCTGTATTCTTTTCCAACCTGTATGCAAGTACAAATAAAAACATTTTCCACAAAAAGTTAGATTTATGTTGAACTATGGATATAATGGATAGAATATATTTCCATATATAGCACTAATCAGACCCACCTTAGGTTTCATAATGCCTTCCTTTTTAAAACGACTGAAAAAAATGTCCATGGAGTAGACTTCACTCCACAGATAGCTATAGTACTGTCCATCATATCCTCCAGCCAAGTGACTAAAACTGGCTGTCATATTGGTACCTGTACGTAACAGATGTGCATCATAAAAAATTGTCTTTATTGCAAATCATTGACACACATATCAGAAAGAAAAAGTTTACTGCATATTTTGAAAATGGGAAATGAAACAAAGAGTGAGAGTGAGATGTATACGTTGTATTTATAAATTGAAAAAAATGTGGGTATTTAAAAATCTTCATATGCAAAAAATTAAATAAATAGTTCTTTGCTGAAAATCTTCATGGTCTATAGCCACCATGTGTCTTGCAATGCTGCTGTTGTTAATGCTTCAACTGACCTGGTGTTGCAGGAACACCCAGGATGTCCTGGCAGTGCTTTGCAAACAGCTCAGTTGTATTTGCACAATGGCTGTTGTGTAGCGTCTGGTCCACTTTACTGAGGACAACCTGACGCAGATTCATCAGCCCTGGAGAGGATAAACAAATCAACACACCGACACAGACTTTTATTTTCTGTCCAAATGTCATAGTTTTATTTTTTTGAAGAAAATTCAAGTGTCTTACCTGTGTTGGCAACTCTGGATGCAATCAGTTTGTCGAGCAGGTTGTCTGGAATTGGGGTGCCATCTTTGTAGTGGCGAGACATTCTTCTCAGAGGCTCCTTCTCCCAAACCCAGTTCTCAAGCATCTGTGAAGGTACCTCCACAAAGTCTGTCTCTACCTGGGTTCCACTGAATTCTGAAAATGTAGTCTAATACAATACAGAGAACCATTAAGCGCAATCAGCTTAATATACAACACACTGTAAGGAAACATAATAGAAAAGCTGATGCCTACCTTAGAACACAGCTCATGCATAACATGACCAAACTCGTGAAAATAAGTCTCAACCTCATGGTGCTGCAGGAGAGAGGGAAAACCTTTTCTAGGTTTGGTAAAGTTAGCCACCATGGCCGCCACTGGAAGCCTGCGTTTTCCATCAGGTCCTCTGCAGCCGGGCTGGAGCCCAAAACAGGCAGCATGTCCATACTTTCCTTCCCTGGAGGGAGAGAAGGCTACGAATGTAACAGGGCTACACTGAATCTGAACATTAATTAAAACCTCCAAAGATCAAGAGCTCTAGTTGCCACTAGCTTTAATCTGAGCTAAAAAAGCTATTTGATCAATTAATTAGTTGACTGACAGAAAATTCATCAGCAGCTATTTTGATCAAATCTAATAAATGTATGAATTTTCTACATTAAAACTTTACATTTATGGCGAAAAAAAAGTATATTCTATGAAGTAATACATTTATGAGAAAAGAACTAATCAAATTATACCTCGCAAGTATATGTTGCAATTAGGAACATTGTCATTTTACTTCACAATCACCATGTCCGTGCAAGCACAACTTTGTAAAGTATGAGTATTCTGCGATTAGTCCTCCATCTAAAGTGAAACTTTCTCTACCTTGGATGCAAATCCAGGTAGAACTGGCCAATCTCCTCTCCCGTTTCAGTGTCCTGGGCTGAGTAAAGCTTAACATTTTCATGCCACACGTGTGCATCCTCCACCTCTGTGAACGTGAGACCCAGCAGCTCCTGATAGATACCCAACAGTCCTTCTGTCACCACGTCGAGCGGGAAATACTCGATCAGTTTGTCCTTGTTCACGGCAAACTTGCATTGCTCCACCTGATTCATGTAATATGGTAAATCCCAGGCGTTGATCTGTCCATCAAACTGGTAGCCCTTCATCAAGCACTCCCTCTTCTTTAGTGCAAGAATATATTTCCTCTCTTTGACTCCAATGGGCTTCAGTGTTTCATAGAATGTATCTGTAAAATGAGAAAACATACATCGAATTTAAAATGTTTGCGTCATCAATTATATCCCTAATAATAAGATACTGACAGTCGTTTGCCGTCGTCGCATGCCTTTATGAGCCATTAATTACTGTGTGTTACACTACACGCAAGAGGTATGTATTGCAACATGCACAACATTACATGCAACAGGCATGAGGTGTAGCATTTCTCAATTCTAGCTGAGTTTGTATCAACTTTCCCATCCATCTATTCATCCAATGGGGTTTATTTTTCTACTGCCAAGCTGTTATCAGATGGTGCGAGTGTTCATCTTAAATCGCACAGAGGCTTTGTGTAAGTGCATGCGTGCCTGTGAGCTGTGATGTCGAGAAGGCTCATACCCAAAAAGTCAGACACATTGCTTGCATTCTTGGCCATGTTAATCTCCAGCACATAGTTTGCATGGCTACTGTAACCAAGTAAGTCTGCGACCTTTGCCCTCAGTTGTACCAACTCTTCGAGAATTGCAGTGTTTACCTGGAAAACAGAGAGACTGTAGAATAAGATATGCAGATCAGCTAATGATTGTATTCAAAGCATTTAACAAAATATCTGATCTTCCTCATTTAAGTTATAATCCTTTAGATTTCAGCCATGGTTGATGTAGCAACATCAGATTTCTGGCGGAGGCAAGCAGCTACTCTGAGCAACTGATGTATCTGTTTACAGCCAAACACAGTCGTATTGTTTAAACCAAAAAGTCAGTCAAAAATCCATCATGCCATGATGACGCCGGATCAGATTTCATGCTGCACATAGCGCATATCACTTTCTACACAACGGCAGGAGTTGTCGGTGCGCGGCTGCTACTCCACGTCCAACAGCTCGCTGAGGCTGCTCCATCCCGTTCCACCTCGGGTTTCACTGGTTGAACGCTTTTACAGGTGAAGCACCGGCAGGAGGAAATGTTTGGTTTGCATTAGCAGTAATTCAAAACAACTCTGACACGGCTGTTTGGAGAGAGAACAGTAAACAGTGCGGCTGATATCAATGCGATAGAATTACAAACAGCTGGAATCCACGCATGAATCATCTCCTCTGATATATTTGTTTGTAAGCATGTAATTTGAATCCAGTGCAGGAATGGCGATCCTACATATAAAAATATCCATTTAGTGGATGTAAATAAATCAAATATTTCTGAGGAAAACCTGTCCATAGTCTTAAGGACTTTAAGCAGAATATCTGAAAATAACAGCATTATTTCTCCAGAGCGGGCTGCAGGTGTATAAGCACGAGTTAAAAACAGAGAAAACTTGCTGTGGTCAGGACAAGTGTAGGATGCAGATTTATTATCAGACTCAATTTACCTCTTTACACCTGCTGTGAAAAGCTGTCTCCATCTTCCTCCTGGTCTCCGGATTGTGACACCTCTTCATCAGGGGGTAGTAATGGGGATATTCAAGTGTCACTTTAAAACGCCCATCTCCAGTCTTGTCTAGTCCATTAAGGTAGCTATCAGCCAGCCCACCTTAACAGAAGACACAAACAATCAAAGCACGTCCATGGTGCCAGGCAGTCCATCAGAATGAGCTTCGTGCATATGAGCTTACCCAATTCATGCTCAGAAAAAACAAGGTGTGTGTTGTCCTCATTCAGATTCTTGTTAAACTCTATGGAGAGGTCACTTATAAGCTTGGAGGTTCTTTTTATTTCCTTGGGAGATAAAATGAGCAGTGTGTCAGAGGAGAAGGACAGTTGAGAAGACTGAAAATTAAAATCACTCCCCAGGATGTGATATGATTATTCAAGAATCAGAAGCAGAGTTTGCAGTACAAGTAGTCAAACATAAAATAAATAAATAAATAAATCAAAGACTGGTACTTTAGACGTGATTAATGTCTTTTAATACGGACACATAAATTCTATTAACACTGAGTAAAATATGCTTATTTTTTTAATTACAAAAAATTGAGCAAAGAGAACCAAATGCTTATATTTCTAATAACCAAAATAAAATTGTTTTTTGTAATACACCATCATCCATATGGCTTTACCTCTTGTATATCTTTAGACAGATGCAATCCTTTCCGCTTGCCTAATGTAACAAGCCTGTCTAAGAATCTCTTTTCTTCAGGTGAAAGGTTGTCCTGGACCTTTTTCTGTCACAAAATAAATAAATAAAAATCACAAAAGAGAAACGTACTTCTTCATTACGGCAGAACTAAGGCTAAATTTATTCAGCTATGTATGCTGCAGGGCAGCCAACCAGGCCTGCATGCAATACAATACAGCTTTGGCTACCACTGGTTATATCAGATTAAATTTCTTTCCCAAGCTAAATAAGAACCAGTGGTAGGGTCAAATGTGAGTGTAGATATGAAAAACTTTAGCTCTAGATTATATATCATTTCTTGCCCTTTGGCTGACATTAAATATCGCTGGCCTAACGACTGTGATAAACGAATCAAATCCTCACATCATAGATTTAATTAGCTTCAAATTAATCTGTTTTATAGCTAGGATTACTTTAACACTTCATTAGCATCTTAGCAGACTAGAGACCTGATTAAAGGACAGTTTTCATGTCAGCCTTTCCATTCCACACGTTAAAGGCGAATTGCACATTCAAGTAGATGCAACTTGAGGCATACCTGCAAAGCAGTAATTCGCTTGAACACATCTTCCCTCATACTTATCTCAACATCGAACTCAGACAGCTTCTTGTCTGCTTCTGTGCTTGCTGTGCGGACCTCTTTCGAGGGACAAACATACTGGGGGAAATCGAGAACATGGCGTGACGCTACGGGAACAGAGTAAACACAAGAGAAACGGTGAATGTTACTCGGATTTGTTCAACATTAGACATTTTATGGAGAAATATAGCACAATACAGCCGGTGGATCTTATCTTTAGGTACTGTGCCATTAAACCATTGCATAAGAGGAGTGCACAACATGATGCGAGTGACTGTAATTTCTATTTTCATTTTAAAAAGGTACAATGATCCATAAAGGAATGAAATTATCAGTGCATCACTGCTTTTGTGACAACAGTAATGCACTATGGCACAGAGCATTTGGCTACTTGGACAATATTTGTTAGTGGGATCATTTCATTGACCGATTTGGTAGTTGAATGTAATTGTTGACAAAAAACAAACAAACTGTGGATTAACACCAGACCTATCTTTAAAGACTTACATGCATAATCCATCTTGACATTAGCCAAGGCTTTCAGGGTGTTTTCAACAGACACGTTTTCTATCTTTAGAGATCCAATGTCATCATAGACCTTCTTTATTCTGTTAATCAAGCTGTCTGTAATGGTCCTGATCTCAGCTGGTGACAGGTCCCATCTCAGTGGGTTTCTCTTGTTTCCTGCCTGGGAGCAGTCTCTGGCAGGTATCACAGACCCGTTCTGGATGGTCATTCTCAGGTCAGGTTTGGGGACGCTGCAGAGAGACAAACTAGTTTAACTTCAGAGGTTTATAATAACATTTCACACCAAACCTGAGTCGATAGAAGACGGAGCAGGTGGCACTACTGTAAGCCATAAATTCTTCAAGGTCACACTTGAAACGTGCTCTACATTTTTTCCACGCTAAGCGGTGACCTTTTCCTCAGTGTAAGGTTTCATTGCATGGCAGCGGAAGCCTTTCAAAACAAGTCCATAAAAGCGTGGGATAATTGCAATGGCAGCCAAAAACTTTAAAACAGCCGAGTGACTTTTTCAGAGGGTCCAGAGCAGGAAACGCCAGCTATCATTTATTGCCTCATTTATGATAAGCGGTATATATATATAGCACACAACAATTACCAATTACTTGAAAATAGCTGGTAACCCTGCACTTTTCTGTCACACAGGTGTTAAATAAACAGATTACACAGAGCAGCTGTCTGACGGTGTACTTATACTGAAGCATACCTGCAAAGCGCTCTGCAGACCACAACTCTTAACGCACACATGCCGGTGGTTTCATGCCTTTTTTTGCCTTACTGTGGCTCAAGCCGAGAAGCAGCAGCAGCAGCAGTTGCAGTAGCACGGTCCTCCCTCTCTCTTACATGTGGAGAATGCCTCTTTATTTCCGCTGTGAACGCGCATGCGCCGAAGAGGATGTGATCGAGCTGACACAAGTCCTCATGACGCGGTAGCAGCAGACAGCTGGATAAGACCTCAGGTAGGTGGGCGGGGGGACACACACTGAAAAGCATCCTTCGACACTATGTTATTTATAAATTGGCTTCATGGTGTTTGGAGGGATCTGGCGTTGCCCTTTCTTTCCTGTCCTCGCTCTGTTTCGCCGCCTCGCTGACAGAGATGTTGTGATTGTTTTAGCCAGCACCACACAAGCTGCACACTGCGCGAGCCTTGTTGTCCGGAAGATCAGTGTTGGCAGGTTTTTTTTAAAGAAATCATAAACATCTAACAGTGTCATTGGTTGTATTTTCTTGAATGCATTGAGTTTTAAACAATACAATGCCTGCATAGTGAATAAAAACACATCTCGCCTCCCATTATGGTAGCTATTACATCACAGCTTCTGCATCACTGCATTTACGTGTGTCAACACACACTGAGGGAGGAGTGGCTTTGCCAGCCAGACCTAAATGAACATAACAACGAACGGCATCAGCACGTGATGGAAATATGAGGCAATGTTTGTATCTTCAATCTAGTTCCCATCTCGAGTCAAATGACAGTTAATTTGGTGGCCTTTTTTGGCCCCCGCTGCACTGAAATGTTTGGACCTGCTTTGGTCAGACCGAGAAAAAACACATTTCAGCAGCCAGCTTTTAAAAAGCAAGAATCATTTTGCTTTTATCCTCCCTTGAGTTGTCTTGGAAACAAGAAAATAATGCACCACCAGCTGATAAGAAAGATGATGGAGATAATACATACTAACATGGGTCGATTAACCAGATAAGAGGGCCCTGGGTAAAAAATTGCTGTCAGGTCCATATTGTGGTTATTTGATTTACTACCACTTCACTTAGGAAGATGTACCACATCAGAACAAGGTCCACAAAATAAGTTATAATTAAAGTATCAGCATGAGCTTATGTTGTATGCAAATTCCTTAACAAATGCATTTAATTAAATTGCCAAAAAAAAGTCTGAGACCTGTGGGGACTAAGGATACTAGTAGCCCACTTTTTCTGGTTGATGGTTGGTTGATAGCGGTTAATGCAGTCTGGGATATTAACTAGATAATAACTAATGACTCAGGACAATGTTATAGACCTGCAGTCCACACAGATGGTTGAGATTTGACATAATTCAACAAACCATCAAACCCCCTATCTATTAATGCATATTAAATAAACAATAATACTATCTCAAAATGAAAGCAAAAAAGAGTTCAAAACACATACTTAACTAATAACAAATGATAATTTACATTAAATTGAAATTGATAATTGAAATAGTAATTATTAGATAAATTGAATTGAATTAAAATGAATTACTTACTTGCTATGAGTTTTGGAGTACTACACGAACGCACATTTTTTTGCCAGTTACACCCACACAGTCTGGATAAAGCAAATTATTACTAGTTTTTGACTCTTAAACTATCAATTCTACATATTTAGTCATTAATATGTCATGCCGAGAGATACTAAGCCAAGTTTTCAGAGGCTTCAATACGATAAGCATCATGAAGTCCTGCTGCTCATCATAAATAAATAATCAGCTGTCTACGTGATTAGTTAATGTTTAATAGATAAGCATGTAATGATTGTTGATTCAGCTAATTCATACCAAAAATTAACTTATAGTCTATGCCACCAAATCAGTCAGATTTAGATACATAAAGCAGACCCATTGCTTTTGATCAGCCTCTTTGAAAGCACAACAAACGAAGCCTTTTCTCCTGGAAATATGAGCCGGTTTTCAATCAAACTAGCAGTCAGATGCAAACATCTATAAGTTGCTACATAATAAAAATTGTATTTATTTATGTCAAGATTACATGCTAGTCTATTGAACAATGAACAACCCCTAAAAATATTCATTAAAAACCATGCATTAATTCAGCATGAGTCATGGATTAGTTATAGCATGCACTTCCTTTTTTTTTTTTTTATCAAGTGTCAACCAATGAATAATATAGTCACTGGTGTGTGGGTGCCTTTCTGTTTCTCTCCTGACAACTTCCCAGCAGTTTCTAGGTAAAAATGGCAGTGGAGAAGCGTCTGGCATTCTCTATTGTGCAGTTCCTACGTGATCAAACACATTGCGGTGCTTTGAATTCTGACGAGCAGGAGAGCCTCGAAGGTAGGTCAGCGCTGTGCACTTATATTTTGGAAAGCGGCTTTACAGAAACAGGACATTCTGCTTGTGTCCAGTACACTTCAGAAAAAACCAAATGTACATATATTCATAATTCGCTATCCCGATATGGAGGGAATAAACAAGAGTAGGTTTTATCATTAAGTGTTTGAGTGTGATGTACAGTATTTGTTTCATCTAAAATGAAAGTAGGACAGGACTGTTTGAAATTCTCTGTCTGAATTTTCAGCCAAGTTCTGACTCACCATGATAATACTGTTAATTCCAGCACCAATTGATTAGCTGTTGTCTTGTAATCTCACAAATGGAATTTCTATCATTTCTACAGTTGCTATACAGTGTCTGGAGACTACATTTAAGATCAGCTCCAGTGACTGCCATCTTGCTGTGCCACAGCCACTGACTGAGATATTCCTGAATTCCCTGCTCAAGGTGGGTGCTGCACTAAACATGGCACCAATGGTGTATCAGATAAAGGATGTATGGTTGTATGTATGTACGTCAGGGTCACATGAGCTTATTAACTCAGCCTGTACAGCATCAAGATTTGTTTAAGGCAGAATAAATGTATGCTGCATTATCCACTGCAGACATTTAGTCTAATATCAGTATGGCTACATTCCATTAAGGTGTGCCAGTGCGTGCTGGATCACTGGCATTGGAGTCAGCATTAATGATATCACTTTCACCTTTCTTTTTCTCCCATCAAGTCAAAGTGTCCATTCTTACATTTTGCTCATACTTAGAATGACAACTTAACCATACCAGAGACGTCCCCATCTCCAGAGGATATTGAACGAGCAGAACAACTGAAGAATGAGGGTAATGTTAAAACCTTTTACTGTAATATCATTTAGTGCCACCCTCTGTGACATCACTGGCTGCAGATAATTGTCTTTTGCCCAAGCAACATCATTAATACATTGAGCCTCTTTATCAAACTCATGACTATTGCATGGAGGACTTAAGTATAGAGAGAACAGAAGACCTGGTACAATAAGTGATGTGAAATGTACTGTACATTTGTACAGAGAAATCTTGAATTATAGTATATTTATATTTATTTCCCTTTTCCCCTGCATATTATGTGTAATCTCTGTTCTCAGTATTTTATATATATTCTCAATAATTCAATTTATTTGTAGGAAATAATCACATGAAGGAAGAGAACTACAGATGTGCAGTGGAGTGCTATACAAAGGCCATTGATCTGGACCTAAGAAATGCTGTGTACTACTGCAATAGGTATTTACAACAGCAAGCAACAGGATTTCACACTGTCATTGTTTTATAGGCTTTTACTTGCTGACATGATGTTATGTTTTAACTGTACTGCATCTGAACACAGTCAATTAGACTGTGAGACAGAAGTAAGCATGGGATCTGAATGTAACATTTTGCAGGGCTGCAGCTCACAGTAAACTGGGAAATTACACAGAGGCAACTGGTGACTGCGAGAGAGCCATTGGGATTGATCCAAGCTACAGCAAAGCCTATGGGAGGATGGGGTGAAATAAACTAAAACATGCTTGTTTCAGATGCTATAAAAATAAGTTTTAATGTTGTTTTTTTCTATTTAATCTGCTCCATAATGATTCAGTATTTATCTTTTATTTGTGGCTCCAGTTTGGCTTTGACAGCCATGAACAAATATCCAGAGGCAATTTCCTACTTTAAGAAAGCTTTGGTATTAGACCCGGAGAATGATACGTACAAATCCAATCTGAAGATTGCAGAGCAGAAGCAGAAAGAAGCAACCAGCCCAGTAAGTAAAAACAAGTGATATCCTCCTGTCCGCCTTTATTTTGTTATGTAACATAATGTATATCTATATGATTAGAGCACACATACATTTACCTAGCTGTGGTTATTTTGACCTTTGTCTATGAATGTGTGCCACAGATAGCTGCTGGGTTGGGATTTGACATGGCTAGTTTAATCAACAACCCTGCTTTCATCAGCATGGTAAGAGCATGAGTCCTGATATCTGCACTGTGCATTAAAAGCCTTGCTGACATAGGTACAATAGAGCTGTTAAGTAAACTTACCATTTGTCCTGGAGACAGGTGTCTTGTGCTTTATCTCTGGCAAGGTCAGACCAGATTTTATCCCTTAATTAGTCCCATGAGTGACAGTTTAGCCTGTTAATCAACTGAGTTTATTGTCTAGTGGAAAGGACCTTGTCTGGGCTTGGAGAATCCTGACATGTTAAACGATGACATGCGGGAACTGCTGCCAGGCCAGGAACACTCCCACAAGCATGCCAGAGTTTTATTACAGCAACAATGAACATCTAAATCAGATAGACATGTCCACTCAGGGCTACACAGCACAAGATAATAAAGAGAGTCCTTTTTTTTGTGAGAGACTGTGGATTTCAGCTCGAGTTCTGTTTACAGGCTGCAAGCGTGATGCAGAACCAACAAGTACAACAGCTGTGAGTGTCAAAATGAATTGATTGCATTGTGGGTTCCTTTAAAGTGCAGTTTTCAAACATGCCTTAACTCACTGTCACTGTGTGGTCAGAATGTCAGGAATGATGTCGAATGCAGTCGGGGGTCCTGCAGCAGGAGTGGGTGGACTGTCGGACATTTCCAGCTTGATTGAAGCGTAAGTGCACTCCAATCAAAATTAAAAAGGCCAAAAGGAGAGTTTGATTATTAATCATAGTGAGCTGTCTATGCATTACATATGATTACATACCCAATATGGATAGCAGCTTCTTGGTCTCTGCGGTAACTATGAATCTACAAAAGTCAGACAACTGCTTGGCCTTGACCAGTCACTTCCTGTTGCCGTTAGGTATTGCTTGTTTGCAGGTTAAGTTGCCTTGGACAGAACCAGGCTTTTTACTTCTGTATATTTCCATTCATAATGCTTAGTCAAGCTAACCAGCTTTTCGCAAGAGCTTCATATTTGCAAACATAAAAGTGGTGTCCATTTTTTTTTCTTGGCAAGAGAGCAAATAATATTTCAAAATTTCATATGGCAAAGTTGAACCGACATGTGCCTTCTGTGGCACAAACCCTGTCTGTGATGTCAGAGTTCCTCTGTGACATTAATTCCTTTCTTATTCACCCCAACTTTTTTTTGGGGAGTGCTTGAAAAGACTAAAACACTGATGTCAGACTTTTTTCTTTAAATTAAAATTCATCTGAAGAGAGCTAACATGAAAACCTTTTTGTTGCTTCTGAGTATCAACTTATATCTGTGCTGTAAATATCTGCAGTATGACAAGATAAGGTCATTCTCTCGTGGGTTATTTTATTTTTTTGGAAGCGATTTCTCATCTTGCTTAGTGAGAGTTATTGTTGTGGTACAAAACAATTCAGCCGGTAAATAGAGTTATCTCATCTCTTTGTTAGGGGACAACAGTTTGCCCAGCAGATCCAGCAGCAGAACCCAGAGCTTATCGAGCAGTTGAGGAACCACATCCGGAGCCGCTCCTTCAGCGGCAGCGCCGAGGAGCACTCATGATCCTCACAGGTATATTTGAAGCCAAAAAAAAGCTGATCATCTACACATTTTTAAGGTATGTAACATGTTTTTTTTTTATTTTAGTGTCACATATTTTTTTCCAAGGAAGGGCAACCATAGGCGCGATTACAATCTCTACACCCATTTCTTAAAGTCAAATCCCCGGCATAGCTGGACTGAAGAGACAAGGTTGGGGTTGAAGGCACTTTACTGTGACTAAAGGCTCTGGAATGAAGAGATGAGGGCCTGGAGACTGGACCGTGAAATGAAGCACCCCACACATCTAGGGCAAAACCTATTGTAAACACCTAATCACAAAAAGAGCCAAGAACTCATGCAGCCTACTGAGAGAACATGAGCAAATTCTGTCGTCAGAGCTTTTACATTCTGCAGAGATCATGTTTTGTATGTGCTGAAAATAGTGCCCTCTTCATGTTATGAGTTAAGAATTCTTCTGTCTTGTCATGATGAATGGAGGGTGTGGGAGGAATGTACTTTTACAGCATTGCAGGGAACATTTCCGCTTTTTCTCATACAATAACATCAGGTTTACCTTGTTAAAACTGCATACTGTTTAATATTATTTTTGTAGACAGAATAAGGTCCACTTGTTTATTGGACAATAAACACCATTAAGTCCTTCAACACGTAGGACTCACATCACTGCTTTTCAATGAACGCCACTTAATTTTTGGATAAGACACCTGTTAAATGGTATAGCAGTGTTTGCAGCCTGCATTATGTTGTTATTGCACTTTAGCAAAATTAAATGTCCCCCCCTTTAAGCCTATTTAATTGTTCATTAACTAGTAAAGCATTCGGATTGTTCATTTTGCATGCTCTTAAATCTGGTATTTGAGATCAGATGCTTTATGGAAACAAATAGGTATGCTAGGGCAGCACAATGTTTTGTCTAAAACTTGTGAATAAATGTCTTGAACCTGAGCAACTACTCGCACTCAATGTGTATTTTTGCCTTTGTGTCCTTACTGTATGAAAATATTATGTCTGAAATGTTTTTTGCTAAATAATGTATGTAAATAGTGGGCAAGGCTCAATTTGAGTGCAAGCTCCATCGGACATCCCACAGAAAGTTTTAACAAGCTCAAAATTTAAAGGGCAGTTTCACAAATACCCCTGTTAATATCATAGTGCTGTTATGCAACCCCAGCTTGGGCAGCAACAGAAAAATATAGTCTTTAAGAACGAATAATCCCTCATATTATCTCTGGGAGCATTTTTAATGACAAAAGCCACCATGGACGCCATAAAATACGTTTTGAAAAGCAATAGGAAATCAAAGATTACAGAGATTTTATTAACATTTATGCAGATTTACATTTTTTTTCAAAGAAAATGATTTATATTATTCACAATTCATTTTAAAATACAGTAATATCCCATCAGGTTGCAAAAAGAGTGAAATGTCAGCTTTATGTGCAGAATTCCACTGTTGGTCCATTCATATCTAAAATGCAAAAAAAAAGGTTCATAAAATTCCTAGCACTCATTACTCGTGTATGGGCAGACGACACACACTTGTGCGATGTCGTCATATTCGTACGTCCTCTTCAGAAATGTGTCTGTGAGTCTCAGTCCAGAGATACTCTGAAACAAACAGTTGGATGTGATATTGGAAAGGAAGAGCAGCATGAGAATGTAAGCTGACAGTTGTCCTACAGGTTTGTATCTTACCTGCAAACCCTGGACAGATGAGAGGAGTGTGAGGGGCAGAGAGAGGAAAGCACCAGGACTAAGTTTCCCCAGCTGACGCCCTGATATACCACACCAGTGGATCGACCTGGTGTTACACATCTCCAGCACCAGATCCATGGTTCTTTCACTACAACGGGTCACAGAAAAGCTGGTTGTAATTCAATAATTTCAACACGTAATTAAGTTAATGATTAAACAGTATCAGAAGTGTTCTTGTATGGGCAGCAAATCATTAAGTGGACTGTGGATTTTTACCTGCAGTTGGTAATTTTACAGATAATGTCAAAAGGTTCTTCAAGGTTAACAGTGTCAGGAATCATCTCCAAAGACAATCTGATATCCCCATACCCTGGAGCCTGCAGTGCATTATAAGGATAGGAAAAAAAATAAACCTAAAATGATAATTGTAAATGATTCCCTTTGACTTTTACACGCCCATAAAAAACACTACCATTCTCTGAAGCTGACTAGTCTGTAGTCTCCCTCTCTCTCCAAGATTTGTCTTCCATACGATGTCAAGCTTGCCTATCACTGTCACACCCTTGATGACGCCGGCCTTCTCTGCGTACTCCGGCTTTGGCTTCAGGCAGTACAGGTACTGCCGTGTGTCCATGGGCTGCAGGTAGGACATCTTCCCAAATGTGGACTCCCTGGCGTTGCAAAGTTACGGAAGAGAGGGCAGTGTTAAAGCTGACAGACAATACCATGATCCATTTTTGTAATCTCTCCACACTAACGTGGTTTTACCCTTCATCTCCGGATGTGACCGTGTTGAGCTCTGTAACATTGTACATCATGGAGGGCTCAAGAGAGACCTTCTCCATGAACATCGGTGAGGTGGTGATGTTCTGTATCTGAGCCTCCAGGAACACTTCATCTGTCTGGAGCAGAGAAACTCGGAGTCAAAATAATATTTGTCGCACACATTTAAGCTCAGGAAAATAATCTCCAAGGTGAACTGAGCAACACATTAACAGTATCATTACGTATTAAAAAAAGAGTTAGACTTGCGCAAAAACCTACTACCTTGAAGGAAAGGTTCACTTTTTTTTTCACGTGTCTTATTCACATGCTGTGGTTAAAGAGTTACTGGTTTCTGTAATGTTCCTCCTGTCCAAACTGGCTATGGAGACATAACTTCCTTAGAAGATTTCATAATAAGAGATGGGGGACAAAATCTACAGTTAAACCAGAGCTAGTAGACAGTCAGTATGTCAGTAGACAGTTACTGTTTTTAGTATGTTTCGCTTTCCTTCCGCAACAGCTTAGCAAGAAAACAGTCCAGCAAAACAAACAAATTGTACTAAAAAGACAGTAACTTTGGGTATTCTGTTTGAAAGCCTGACCGCTGAAGCCTTATATTTGCTTCAACTTATGAACGCCTTCTTGCACAAAACGTAGACTTTGGTTTTCGTCCCCGATCAGTTTCATTGGAGAAAAAAATGAACACGGAGTCTTTTTAAGGTCAGTAAAAGCATTAGCTTGCAGCTGGATTTGCAATATCAAGCAAAATCACAGGAGCCGAGAAATCATCTTGTCAGGCTTCAAGTTCTACGCTCGTGGCCAAACCACAGTGGATCGAGTTTGGATGAGCCGCCTATGAAAAACTACTGGCAGCTACGGGTGTGGTTTAGTTGTGATGACCGCAAGGACCAACTGTTTGAAAACAATGGTGGCTCTTCAAAAGGGTTAGCTTAGATGCTGCTACAGCCTCAGTTATATTAGAACAGAAGAGTATTGATATTGGCACTGAAGGCTTCTCGCAATGTTTCCTCTCATTCTTATTTCCTCTCTGCTCAGAACGACTTTACCAAGAATACTTCCACTGCATGATATGCTCCATTGATCTGATTGGTTGCAGTTAGCCTGTAAGAGGCATGGACAGACAAAGGATTCATTCGATCACATGCCACATATTTCTTTAAAATGCCTGCCCTTTTCCAAACAGTTTCCAGTTATGATTTCCTAGATGGTTAAGTGTAAGACACCCCCTGGAGTGTCATGCCAGTATGAACAGGAGGAATGATTACAAACAGCTGCAACTCTTTTAACATACACATGGCCAAGTGAGTAATGTCTTGACATAGACTTGAAAAAATATGAACTTTTCCTTTAAACTACTCTTTGGGTGATGTGAGAGTCATGTGATGAACAGCATTTATCAACCACACAAACATTAAACACATGAAGGCTAATCACATAAATTGAATTCTCTAAAGTTTGCTCAGTGAACCTTTGAGGACATAGTTAGTACAAGTGCTGACCAGCAGGGTGTACAGTAGGGGTTGCACGATGTCAATCGACAAGTCAACCTGGTCTCTCAAACAAACATCAACTAGCTGTGTGTTTTGTTTTTACCTATCAGGTTATTTGAAGCAGCCACATCATCTGAATTTGAGCCTCTTAGAGGGAATTCATTACTATTATGTCCTCCAATCACCTTTCTAGTTTGTTATTGAACCAGTAGATTTACAAGTATCTGAAAAAGGTTCATGATAGCCCGAAAGCAGCTGCCTGCTACACTTCATTACCCCAGCTTGTACAAGCCAGCAGAGTGGAGGCCTGGCAGAGCTGGTATCATAACCGCTATTCTAAAATGTTTCAAATTCACTATAATTATTACTGATGACAATGATTAACGCCCATATAGAAAATGTGTTAATCAGATATTACTATTTAAAAAGGAAAGTAACTTATGTGTACAGGAAGGAGGAGTCTTTAAGTTAGAATAAAAGTTAGTTATAATAATGCCTAATTTATTTTAAGACTTAAATTTCTCTATAAATATCATTTTTAAGGTTTTTTGTAAACAACTAGTTGATGCTTTGGAAAAGTTACACTCAGTGGTCTTTGTAACTGTCAAAACTTCAGTGCAACCTCTACCATAGAGTAAGATACAATTAGAGAGAAGCAGAGATTAGTTCATGCCTGCAATTCATAATACAACAACTGACTGTGAACCATTCTGAATGAGGTTATTGTTAAATCACAAGCTTAGCATTTCTGAACCATGCAAAGCCATTCCAACCGATCCCTGAAACCCTGAAGATCAAATACACCTGTTTCATATACTCAAAAGGAGTTAAGACCCAAAGGTAAACAGCTGAAGTAATTTTGTTCCATAATCACTGATAACCTTAATTGGCCTGTTGTAACACAGTGTAGCTGTAAAGCAGGCAAATAAAAGTTAAAAATAAGATTCATTTCAGCACCATCATTCATGTTTGCAGTGTTACATAAATCTTTAATCTGGACAAATGACAGCAAACAAAGGGCATACTCATAATTTCTCCAATGATGATGATTAATTGTATACTCAACAGCGATTCCCACCCACAATTTGACACCACAGACTTCAATTAAAAAGTCCAAGCCCTGTGTAGGATGAGTTTGCAAGAAAGCATGAGTGTCCAAAGAAAGGGCAAAAGAAAAATAATGGAAAGTTCATGTGATGTGTTTAAATAACATGTTTAAATTGGACACGTCACTTGTTTATCTATAACAGTCGAGCGGCCGTTTTATTGTCCACACATCCCTTTCCATTCTCCTACTTTGCACCTTTCTATTGGCACCAGAAAGACAAAGCCTGCTGCACAAAAAAGAATTAAGAGAAGCTAACGTTCAGTGATGAAAACAGAAGAAACAATTACCACAGAACTGAGGTCACTCTAATGGAGAAAATAAAATACAAGACATAATAAACAAATGAGGTTACATGCCAACGATGATGACAATGAATATTTATTTGCATACAGCAAATATAAAAAGCTACTAGTGTGAAAATGAGAAAAAGGAAAAAAGCTTGTTGCCTCCACGAGGAAAACACTTGATGTCCAGCACTTTGTAGCATGTTTTTCTCTTAAGTTGATATTTGTGGAGGTGCAAGTGTTTTCCAAAGATCTGTCCAATACTATATGCCCTTATTAGCATCTGGAAATGTCCCTAACTATGAAATGAAACATGATATGAAGCATGTTATTTATGCTAAGTAAGAACTTGCATGTCAGGCAATACAGTTCTTCTATTGGCAGAATGAAAGAAATATGAGTAAGAAACAGGAGCGCACGGAGTCTGTACGTTGACAGCGGCACTTAATATTGAGCTGCTGGCGTTATTAGAGAGTGGCTAACTTACCTCTGCATTGTAGAACTTTGTCTTCACATCCAGCGGCTTCAAAACCTGATTGAAAATAGATTGCAAACTGAACACGGCACTTTTCTCACACTGAACCTCCATTTGGCAGTATTTTTTTTTTTTTGCCTAATCAGGCAGAAAAGGCAGAAATGGGAATCTAAGGATAATATAGGGCTTACAGATAATGCTGCTTGAGGGACGGTAACAGGTTACATTTACTTCACAAAAACTGAGGGTGAAGGACTGCGGGATGCCAAAACTATAACTAGGATGGTAATTGCATTTGCTCTGTTGTGGACGTGTGACATTTCTCAGCTCTCCTCCAAGCTTACACATGGGATTACTGCTGTCGTCTAATGAGAGCACTCATATAAAACTCACCTGGAATTTGAAGAACTTCCTAAAATAGAGCTTCTCCCCGTACTGAGTGGTGTAACTGACAGCACAAACCAAGCTGCAAGTTGAAAGAGAGAAAGGGAACAGGTACTGATTTTTTATCCGTGTTAGGATGTGAGCACATTTTTGATTTTGGTGGCAGAATGTGGCACAATAACAAAATAGGGATGCGTGCATACAGACTGGCGAAAAAACGCTCACATGTGTGTTCCAATTTCTTTGACTTCGTGATGGATGACATCATCAATGCAGCACTCGGGTTTAAGTTCTGCTACTGCAGAGTTTGATGCTGAGAGGTTCAGCCTCTGTGAGCTGGTCTGTAGGTCAGCCTGTGGGGAATCACATCACGCAGGAAAATCATGGGCAAAGCAGTTAAAAATGTAGCGTGTAAAAACATTTTAGACATTTAAATCATTCTTTTTTTTACAGTACCTTCACAAGAATGTCCTTCACAACTTGGTTGCTGTCATTGTGCACACTTATGTAACTGGAGAAGGTCTCACCGAGGAAAATATTTCTGTGTAATTCATAAACAGTCAAATCTTAATACTTAAAAACCAAAGTGAGCTCCACAAAACACTTCAGGGATAATTGGTTTACCCTCCAGCACCAGATTAGAGTTTACCCAAAGTTCTGTGGTAGTGTAAGCATCTCCCCCAGCATCAAACTCTCTGCTCCTTTGATGGTGGAAGGGTCCTCCCTCATAAGTTGACCAAACAAATCCCCTGTAGGGGGAAAAAAGTATGTACATCAATGTTATAACCTCTATTATGCATTTTGCTAATGTAATGAGCAATGGAGCATAAACAATACTAAAAACACTAAAATGTTTAAAAATGCAACCGTGTATACTCAATAATTATCTGAGGATGAAACAAACACCAATATACACACATATGTTTTGGTTTTTTTTTACTGAAAAAACCAGTCTATACACCAGATGATTTCTCAAGATTTAGAAAGGATCATGTGCTCAGAGGCAAATAGCTTCAGCTTTGTAAGTTAAAAGTGAATTTCTTTCAGTTAACTGCAAGCAGTCAGTATTGCCTATCTTTAGCTTTTGCTAAACCAGTGAACTGTGTAGACAAATATAAGTTGTGGTCACTGTTTGGCAGTAGAAGTGTGTGAGGATTTAGTGAACTGCAAAAAGCATCAAAGAAAGAGAGAAAGGAGGATCAGGTTTCAAAGCAGTCTGAACCAGAAGAGTTTTCACTGGGTCAACTTTCTGCCCTGCAGTCCAACAAGTTACTAAATCTGTCAGTCCATCAGTCCAACTGGCACGCTTTAGTAAGACAACCCATATGATTACAACTCCTACTAATGCATCTTGCTTTGTTTTTAACTACAACAATATGTAACAACAATAAGACCAATATGGAGGAATCTGCAGTCAGCATGGCAAAAAACAAATAGTTTTACTGTTCTAGTCTCAAATTCTACCAATTCAACTTTATGTACTTTTAAAATAAGCTGTCACTTCATTGCTACTCCTATATAAATAGCAATCCTACCTAGACGTGTCAGTGTGATTTATGGTTTATAAGGAGTTCAGTTACCAGTACTGCGAACACATCTCTCTGTGTTGTACTCTGACCGAGGGGAAAACAAATACTAAAATTCTCTGAGCGGTTTCCATCTAAACTTGGGAGCAGGATCTAAGATTGTTAATCTCCAATACAGATGTGCACTGGATCCAAAGGAAAGTCTAAATGTAGTTCAAAATTGATACGAAATTGGCTAAATTCATAATGTTGGGGCTGTTTCCTGCTTTTGGATTATAGTACATATATTGTCTCATGTATAGAGATCTTTATAATATTAAATAAATGACAGATTTTTGAAGAAATTCCTCGAAATCCTACAGGTTATATTTCACGACTACAATATATAAACATGGAAACGGTGTCTGCTGTCTTCGGTGGAATGTTTGTTTAAACATGGCACAACCACAGACAACACTAACTACTGACTTTTGTTTTAGAGAAGAGCACTCAGAAAAGAAGAAGCAATGCTCTCAGAGACTCAGAAAGTGGAAGAAGACATCCACACTGAGACTGGTCTCAGTCCATATGTTGCTTCCCATTGCACACACTGTTATGAAATGGTGACATGGTGGTGGTGAACTTGTCAAAAACTGAGGCATTCATATTTTGAGTTCACATTGGTGAAGCAACATGACACAGCCTGATGGTCAGTTTCTAAATCACAGTGAATTCACTGGAATTGGAAGTTTTTGGAAAATCCTTTGTGTTCTTTTAAACCAGATGTTGCTGTGCATGTATGCAAAAACTCACAAATATGACACTTTTAAAATATCTGTCTTTTCTAGCTATCAAGCAACACATCTTTGACGGAATCTCTACCATCTGCAGAACATTAACATTAAAGACAAACTGCACAAAATTATACTATTGTCACAGAATAGATGGATTTAGAGATGTGCTTAAGTTTTTTCTTGATCCAGCAATAAATCCAGTCAGTTAGACTCGCTAATGGTTTGTGGGTGGGTATTTTCAAAACCTCCCCCACCATGTGCTGTTTGCTGCTACACTTGATCAGCCAGGAGCAGAATTATTAACCAAATTCAATTCCCTAACAACATTAAAATGGCATAAAATAAGCCATTAACAAATGCAGGTATATGCAAACAGCAGTAATTCTTCACTTCTGCTATGAATCTATAAACAGAGAACCAAATTGGTTCAGGCTCTGTCTTTGAGACTGAAAGCTAAACAGGCTTACCTGGCAGGTCTCGGTCTTCACATGTCACTGGCAAGTTTGTGAATAGTGTTGGTTTTGTTAACCGCATCACTGGAAAGTAAAGTGACACTGGTTAGTGATTGAACACACAAGCAGATTAGTTATTGTGGGCTTGTCTCTGAAAATTAAAGTAATCTACTGGACCCAACTAACTACGTCATAATGTTAATAACCTCAGTATTGTTGGCAATAACCCTGTCATGTGACAAGAGCATGCAGGTTTTCATTCCAACGTAAGACTCATGTATTGTGGTGTTTAGTAAATATCTAATTTTTAGTGTGTTTCAATGAATTTTATTCAATTTAAACGTTTGTCTTCTATGGTAAAAACAAAAATAACCAGAAATTACAAGCATCTAACAGGATGAATGGTTGACTGCTTAGCCAACTATCATTTACTGGTACTTTTCAACAGCTGTCAGCTTACAACAAATAACAACAAAATTGTGCACCTGATCCACATCACTAAACAAGAGCTGTGGATAGTGTCAGTACATTATACCTGAAAACAACATTTAATTGGTGCAGAGTGTTAAGAGATGAAGCCAGTTTTATTAGCTTAGCTGCCTGACAGGTCATTTAGCTGTCAGTAGCGCTTCACAGTGCCAAAAACAAATTTACACACCACAATACAGATTACCATGATGATAAAAGATGTGGGTTCTTCGTGACATTAGTTACTCACTGAGAGACTAACGTTAGCTAATTTAGCTAACAACACCACAGCAGCTATTGTGCTAGTTGTCATAGTTCTATCTACTGCACATTGAAGCATTTTCTTCCTTTGTCAGCTTTGAACAATTGAAACGACAACAACTGTACTTTTTATCGTCGCCACTGTCACAAAAAATAGACATTTCCCCAAATGTTTAAGTTTACTACTTTTAAGCTAGCGTTACGTTAGCGCTTTTAGCAGCTTACAACAACAAATGACAGCAGCCGGTGCACTGACAAATTCAACGCTTCTGTTTTATCCCTAAAACAACATATGAAGTCATTCTCTGATTGTTGTTGTAATGAGCATATGCTACCTTTTAACGCGAGCAGATGCTCCTGTTTCGCCTGATTTACATCCATTTTGATAGAGAATAGGGTTTTTTGAGGTGATAATAGCTACGATGCTAGCTGGATATTGACTAGGCTAGCTAGTGAACTTTGACATTACAGGAAGCATTTTTCTTCTTCGTGTTTTATTTTCGCTTTCGAAGATGTAATACTGACGCCTACAGCCCGGAATGACTGATAACAACAGTAGTGTTTTTCTTTTCTTTTTTCTTTTCTTTTTCCTTTTTTCCATCTAATTTTCTAATTTCTAATCTAATTCCAGCTTGATGGTAAGGTGTCTTAAGGTGCCGTGGTGGTGGAGATCACTTGGCCTCTCTCTTGGCCTCATCCAAAAATAATGAAGTCAGGTTGAAGAGAGCTCCGACGTCACAGGAGGTAGTCATAACATCCCAGAGCTGTCAGCAAAATCTGAGTGTTTTCTATTGCTTTTTCTGGTTTCATATTTTTATTTAGTGTTTCAATTCTTTGTATTCATTTTTTTAAAATGAACTGCAGAAGAATGCACTCACAGGAAGAATAAAAAATGGTATTAACCCAAATTAAATAAATAGTTCTTTGATATTCTCTTATGTGACTTATAGCATTTAAATGACTTTAAGAATAAATGAAACATAATCATTTTAACATTAGAATACCATTAGAATACCATAACCTTTTTGTGAAGCTCACACAGGTGAACATGCATTTCTGTCATTTAGTGAGACAAAAAGACAAAGAAGGAAAGAATAAAGATGGAAAAATAACCAAAAACATATGGAAATGTAAATACCAGTAGTTCTAGGAATAGAAGTACTTTCAAGAAAATGTTAAAAACAACATCAAAACAGATTGCAAAGTCATCAGTCAGTTGTGAAATCTAGTTTTCATCTTTTCTGAGTGAAACCTGTGGGATATTGGCCTTTTTCTGCTGTGTCGCCACTGCTCTCATGTGCTGTTTTCATGAAGCAGAAGCTGAAAGAGAACAACATCTAGATTATCTCTCCCACAAATCCATACAGGGAATGAGGCAATCATGAAAACCTGAAGTACAATTAAAAAGAATGAATAGTGGCCAAACAAAGCAACATGTCCTATTTCAGTGATGCTGCCCAAAGGATTTCTGTTGCATTGATCAACAATAATATGATCAGTGTACAAATCCATACTCACATGAACTCTTTCACAATCTGTTTCCGGACGCTGGCATTTGTTTTTGGACAGGATGCCAAGTACACCAACCCAAACGCAACAATGAAGACGCCAAGGGAATTTGCAAACTTTGCTTCCACAGGCAGTGAGCTATAAGGTTCACCGTTGCCTGCATTACTACAGCAGAACACAGAAATGAAATAAAGTTTTTTTTTTCAAGATACTGGTTTATAGTGCAGCAACTCTTGCACCGTGACTTAAAGATAAAATATTTAACATTTGCACATTAACAGATCTGAAAACGACAGGACTTTTGTTATATATTTTGGTGAGTTGTGCCCTTTCTTTGACCAAATGTTTTTAACAAATGGGTTTTTAAGAAAAGGTCATTTTAATCACAGTAATGAACCTTTTCATATTATCCCCTGTCAAGTGTGCCTTTTCCCCTCTGCACATGTGACAGTCTTGTGGTTGTCTTTGTTAAACTGATGTTATATCCAGTTTTAAGCTTCATTGTTTACACTATATCGTTAAGATCTTGGTTGTTTCTAGCTGCACATCAGACATCTGGATCTTACTTTACAAGTGAATCAAGCTGCGCAAACATTAGCAGCAGCTCACAGCTCCTCCTAGATGTCCTGCGTCCACTGATTTTTAATCTGTCTGTATGACCTGGTCCATTTGTTTTGGACACCTTTGACACTAATTCGACTTCTTGTAAAAACTGAAACCGATGCTTGGACTAAGCTAATTGGAATGACGGCACTCACCGCACAACATCACGACACTTCATCCTTTGATATTGTTATGATTGAGCGATATATAGCAAGCCATATATCGTCCTACTTAAATTGTGCAGATTATTTGTGATTTTGGCTGTTTTCCTGCTGAAATAAAAACGACAAATAAAGCTGTGCTGCCATCTGCTGGATATTTGAGTACGTACAGAGCCAGCAACAGTTTCTCATTGATACCACTGATGCAGGAGGTAAGACTGAGGATGAAGATTGCTTTTCCCATCCAGATATGGGCTGGTTTCAGGGTGCTGCGGAACCACAGCGGAGAACAAGAAGGGAATCATTCAGCGTCTCTTATGGCATATTACCAAAAAAATCCATTGTTTGTTTACTTTAGAACAACAGCAGACAGCACTTAATAGACATAAACAGTACTGTGTGAAGATATATCACGTGTACCTGAGCTGTAAACATCAGCACAGTCGAGATGCCCCCCCCCCACAACTGTGCAGGGAGTACAGGTCAGGGATATGGAGGCCTCTGTGGAAGTCAAACACAGCACACAGACCCAGGACAGACAGAAGCAGAGCCAAAAGCAGCAGTCCAGCATGCACCAGCTTCTAGGTGTGCGTCTCCTGCTTCCAGGTGAACGGGACACCATACACAACCACCGCTGCAGACACGCAATGAGAAATAATTGACATTCTATTAATAAAATGCTTCAGTCTGGTTTTTATTTAAATCACCCAATAATTGCTTGACATTGCTTTTGTCAATTTTGCATAAAAATTGAAAAGTCAGATGATGTTTTCCACTTACATCTCACATTCAAATCATCCAGCTGATGCACTCATCCAGGCAAGAAATGTAATGAGTTTGGTGTCTGCACAGAATCATTTCAGTTTCATCTCAACATGATGTCTAATTAATAAAATAAAAACAGTTTCACTGAATGACTATACCTACAGGCTCAGTCAGCCACAGTGAAAAATCATTTTAGCTAAGATATCTATTGAGAAGTGATGTTGCAGTGCTAAACAAAACCCAGATCAATTGCTGAAACTCTAATTCCTTCCAGAGATGTTTCATTATTAAATGTTGCACAGCGCATCAAAGCAGCCCTGTACACTAAAATGTACTGAAATATAGCTTTTAATATACATTTTATTATTACATATATATGTTTTCCACCCAAAGTGTTTAAGGGATGCTACAGTGACTTTCTATGGGGTGGGGAGTTCAAGGGAGAGACCTAAATGGCTAAAACTGAAGCAACCGTAATGGACACACACACAATTATTTTTTCTCAAAGTTGAGTTAACTCACACTTTTCAGGCAGCAATTGAACTTAAAGGTGACATTACGAAAAACACGTTTTTTACTTGACTAGACTAGACTAGGCAACGTCTCTACATCCCACCCCCTGGTAAATTGGGTCTCCTACAGGCCGTTCAGTGATTTACATAGCCCGTCCTCCTATGAGTGAGGCCACTGAGAGGGGACGTTCATCCCGCTATGTGAAGTTCGCTGTTTCCAGTAGTAAACTAGTTGTGTGCCGTGTCGCATGTCAGACATGCCGATTCCCAGCCCCAGAAGACAAGAGGACGTCGTGGTTGCGTTTTAGTTTTTTATGTTTTTTCAACCTCCGCTGTTCGCCGTCAGATAGTATAGTGGACAGCCGGAGGATGTTCGTCGGGAGCGCTGGCCATGTTGGATACTGGTCCTGCACCGCTCTGCGTCCTCCCCCTCCATACGTCATTCAGGCAGCCAATCAGCGCAGCGCCTTTTTATCATAGCCCCCGCCCACTCAGAACTCCGCATAGATAATGAAGGTAGAGAATGGCAGACTGCAGACCATCCTCAGAGGCTGAACTTCTGATTTTCTTTGCAAAAAATTTCAAAAGCTTGTTTTTAAACTACACATTGCTATGAATTATAAAGTCAGTATCTGTATCTGTATCTGGTGTGCCATTATGCGATATTCAACTTGAAAAAGATTTATAGATGGAGGGTAGAAACATCCATCATCCACAACCATGTGGATGATGGAGACCCCTCACCGTGTCACTGAATTTGGCAAACTCCCATATGAACAAAGCCTCCACTGTTCAGCGACAGTCCTGAGCTCTGAAGTGGAGCAGATGATCACAGAGGGCCAGTCACGCAGGGAGAGTGACACCAAATCAATGTGGAATCTCATTTTGCTTTGTAATGACAAATGCACAGGCAGGAGGGCCGTGAAGCTGAGTAGCACTTTTATTGGTGGCGTTAAGAGAGATATGTTTAAAAGCAGCTACAATTCCACAAGTTAGATAACATTTAGGTGTCAAGTGTGTAGTTTGATTAACATTTGAACAGATCAGCTTGAGAGAGCAACACAATGCAATATTCTATTTAGTCATTGTCTGGATGTAGAAGATAACAGTCTACACATCATAGAGCAGCACAGTAACTGGAGCACTCAGTGACATGTTATGCATGATTTGCTTGGAACAAATGTTTTCATCATCTTCATCCTCCACGAAGATGGAAAGAAAGTGGTCAGCAACCCAGGGCACCTCCTGAGTCTGAGAGGCCAGCACACGGACGCTCTTGATGTCTTTCCTGAAGGTGAACTTTTTGTTTCCAGGAAGCAAAGACATGCTTTTCCAGGTCTGGTCATTATCTTCGGACTGGGAGGTGATGAAAGCATCAATCTTCAGAGCCTCCTTTGTCAAAAATACACGGACGTTCCTTCCGCTGTAGTTGCTCATCTGGCATGCAGCGTTGATGTTTCCCATTTGTTTTTTTCTGGTTATGACTGGCGGGATTGGTCAGGACTTCAGGTTTTGCTTGATGCTATTATGTGAAAATAAACAGTGAAAATCCTCATAACCTGAATGAAAAGCTAACTATTAAATACTAAAAAAAAAAGCTACACATGAACCAACCAATATTCACTTTTTCTCCATTTTAATACTTATTATTATTCATGATTTCTTTTTATCATTTTTATTTTCACTCCAATTATCTTTGTTTTTGTCCCACAAGCCCTTTAGCACAGACCACAGAACACTGCACTATCCTGCAAAGGAGCATCTGATGAATAAAACATTTGAACGTTCTTATTTTACTGCCCTGACTGTGTAGTTTGACTGAAACTTAATCAATACAAATTAATAATAATAACATAATACAGTTTTCCACTCTGGTGAAGAGGAATTATCAATGCCAAATAAAGTTTAACATAGGCATTTGATATATTGCCTATGACAATATAATACGACTGATACGATAATTTCCTATGATACAATAATTTCCACGTTAATAAATCTGGTTGTTCTTTTAGCTTTGCTTGAGTGAAAGACAACATTTACAAGTTTTATTAATAATATAGTTGCACTTATTTGTATTTAACACAGATCAGTTAATAAAACCAACTTGTTTTCCATTTTAGTCTTTTCTTAACATCTAACCAGGTTCAGAGACAGAAGGAACTCTTACCTGCCGCCACGATGAAGAGAAGGTAACAATGATATACTGTCGTAGTCTCCCTGACCCAAGCAGTGTGTCTCTGATAATATGTAAAACTTTTTAGCACTGCTGCCAAAGTCAATATACCTGCTTTATTATCCCCATTGTGCACCTGCTTCAAAAGGGCAGAGCCAATGAGGTGTCTTTTACACACAGGTCTAACATGAACACACGTCTGTGAACTGTTTATTTCTGTGAAGAAGGATTAAGATTATAAACTAACATCACTAACATCAACTATTATTAAAGTTTGTGTACTTATTTAGAAAAAGTGTAGATGGCTTGAGAGAGGCTGGTGTTGTTCTTATTTTCAGCAAATCGGGAAACAGTGGTGGTTCATCTCTCAGTGCTTTCTGACTTCTCTACCGTGTCTGTGGAACATCTGTCCTACTGAAGCAGTAAATCTTTGGAGACATGAAATATTTTGTTTTACTTTCAAAAAAAGCTTTAATGTTTTTCTAAAAAAGCTGGGCCCTCTAGTTTTTAGTAAACATTACTGCAACAAGAGTTCAATGTGCATCTGTTTGGGGCTATTTTCAGCTGTGGATTAGTCCACAATTGACGCTCTTGTGAGTATTTCCTGCAGCAGAATGGCATATGTTGGATCGTCTTAAAATAAACTACAGTACACATGTTCACGGTAATGAGTGAACGTGACACCCAGTGCTACACAGTGGGTCATTAATATATTTTTAATCATTTGATAATTGGATAGAGATGAAGCCTTATGGCACAGAGAAATAAGACATATCTGACTGTTAACACACAGAACACAAACAATGCTTCATCAATTCACTGTTGGTCCTGGTCTTTTTGTGGGATAATAGACTTCTAATTTACCCTGAAATGGGATGTGGCAATTGTAGGAACCAAAAATATTTGAACTCAGGGACATAAAACAGCCATTTAATTTAAGGTAGAGGAGCTGCATAATATGCTTTCCTATCAGCTTTACCACTGTGAAAGAAAGTTGCCTCTTTGTTATAGCAGCACCTTGTTAGACAGAGTGGATCCTTTATTCACTGCACAGTTTGCATATTCAAAGTTAAAATGGAGCAACGATAAGAGCATTACTGTTGGGTTTATGTTGCCTTCCAGCACTCATTCTCAGCACAATGAGGCCGTGGCTGCTGCTGGCATCCCTGCTCGTCTCTGACCTGAGTCCCCTTGGAGACAGGGACTGGGTCATGGAAAACCACAGCTGGAGTTTATACAGAAAACTGCTTCTCAATGGACAGATGACTCCCAAAGGACTAGAGATACTTCAGACCCAAAATGAACACCACTGCATTTGTATCCTGAGACACTGCGTGTATGTTGCTCTGCAGCCCAAAGAGAGGACCCCTTCCTTTTACTGGGCAAGCATAGTTCATGATGATCAAGGATGCAGTTTTTCTCACCGGGAATCTACAGCAATTATCCGTGGGAATCATATTCCAGCACTGGTATGCTTATTTCAATCAGTAGTGTAAAGAATCTCAAAAATGCTGTTCTTTTTCATTGTGTTGCGTAGAGTGCCAATGTACTGAACTACGATCACAGTTTTGATATATTATAACTCCTGTAAGGTGACTTCCATCATGCACATGAATTATCAGTATAACAGTTGGGACTGACAGTTTGTAAAAATATTACTCCGACAGTTGTGGAGATGTGAAAACAAACTCACCCCAGAGATACACCCCAGTATCAATAATACTACATGATCAACAGTGTTTGTAGTTTTAAAGTAAAAGCTGAACATAGACAACATGAACAGTCCTTTACCACATGCTAGCAGCCATTGGAAGCTTTGCCTTGACTTGAATGATAACGTCAGCATGCTAACAAGAGCAGAATAAACAAGACTAGCATGCTAATGTTAAGCATGTGTCGAGTTAACCATTGTCACCATGTTAGTTTAGTGTGTGAGCTTATTGCTTGTTAGCTCTAAAGAGAAAGTACAACTGAAGCTGATAGGAATGGGAGGGCATTTGGCTATAAGTTAAAGTAGTGGACACATTTTGCCCTGCTTATGGCACAAGATGGGGCATTTCAGAGAAATAAATGAATGCCTGCACCAAATGGCAATCCATCTCATGTTGGTTGTTGACATATTTCAGTCTGGACCAGAGTAGTGAACTGACAACCTAATGCTGCCAGCATGGCAAATGATGTATCGAATATGATGTATTTGAATAATTTTTGTTTTTTCATTTGGCTCGTCCATTTATCTGGTGGTAACTAATTTTACTTTCACTCCAGGTTGTTTCGTTCCTTTACAGAGAGGAAAAAAGTGCTCCAGCATTTCTGGTGATGGCAGATACTGTACCAGCACTGCATGTCATTAGTGAAATCACACCATCTAAGGCTGGTGGGGAAACCAGTCATATGGTGGATATAATAAAAGATCACCCACATTCAGGGTCTGCATGGTTACTCCATTATCACAAAACTGCCTTGGGACACAATTTTAAGGCTTTCTTACTGGAGAAGTCCAAGAGCTGGGCACCCGCCACCATTGTTCAACTGCAGAATATGCTGACAAAGAGATGCTGCTCAGTGAAAACTGTGATTATTTCCTGCTGCTTGAAAAAGGGAGAAATAAGATCAGCGCTGAGAATTAAGAAAATATCCAAACAACAGATGGCACATCCAAAAATAAGACAAATAGAGAGCACACGGCGAGCGACAAACATTAAAGTTCTCAGCGAGTATAACGGACAACGGCCTTCAAAAGCTGGAGTCAGTCAACGTGACATTTTCCAAGCTGCTACTCTGCACCTTGGCAGCTCTCCAATGAAAACCTCAGATACATCACAGTTAGAGATTAAGAGACATGCAGTCAGAATTATAAAGAAAAATGAACACTTGAACTCTGATGAAGAGTCTTTGTTGCAAAAAAGTGTCCAGAGGCAGCGATCTTTAAAGGCCACATCTAGTGTGTATGATGATGATGGATTTTATGTTAAGAGGCAGCTCTTGTTGGTATCCAGAGAGAAGACAGGATCCATAAATAGAATGCAGCATGAGATGAGGGCTACTCAGGACCATAATAAAGAGGATTTCAGTGGGAAGATAATCACAAAACAAGCAGCGTTTAGACACCAGGGGGAAGAAAGTGAAACAGAGCAATCGCATACAAATACAACTGGAAATGGAAACCAGAAAAGATTAGCATATGCCCGACGAGCAGACTCTATTCATAAAGCAGATAATAATGATGTCAATCACAAACAAAAACTTTCCGTGGTGGGAGAAGAAGGGGTCTTAATCACATTTTTTCCTGCAGACATTGTGAGGGAGACACAAACAGAGCCTTCATCTCAAAGGACACTTGCTTCAAACACTGTCACTAGTTGGAAAACTGTAAATATACCCATAGAGCAGCTGGATGACCCCCTACCCATGACTCAAGTTATAAAAGGAAACTTTATTACTGAACTAGATATCTCAAAGTGTCAATGTTTGAAAGAAAGCCTGTTTTCATTTGAACTTAAGGCACAGGATAGTGCAGAAAGAAAGGATATTAAACCTGCAGAAAGTGCAGCTAAAGTAACTACACTGTCTGCATATACTGAGGAACAGGTCAAAGAAACAGTGAAGAAAACAGAAAACACAGGGACTAACAATGCACCTTCTGGAAGTTTGAGCATAAATCACACTAAACAAGAGGAAAATGTGTCATCAAAGGATTCGGTCATCCCATCACTCAAACTGATGGAAACAGAAACAGCAAAAACAGAACGTATAGAAGAGACAACTACAGTAACCATGGAGATAAAAGAGACAACATCAAGTATGGAAGTCTTCACTCAAGGCAGCACAGAGAAAGCAGTCAGACTGCCAAGTTTAGAGGAGACCCCAACGACCACAGCGAGTACAGAACTGGAGACTGCCACCGAGCCCAGATTCATAGAACAAAAAGCAGCGGTGCAAGCTACGACTCAAAAGTCATTCTTTGGCCTCAGGATGAGAGAAGACGTCCCAGCAGATATGACCAAGCTTCATGAGGACACAGAGAATGACGAAAGAGTGTCAACAAACAGGCACGGAAATGAGAAAAAAGAAGATCAAAATGATCCGAAAGTGAACTCGCTGACATTATTGTTGCAAACAATCCACAAACAAGCTACAGACAAGCTTCCAAAAGTAAGTGCAGTTGCAGTACCAGAGCTCTGTGAAAACTCTGTTTAAAATAAATGAATAGTTTGACATTTTGGGAAACACTTATTTGTTTTATGGTTGAGACGTAGATAAGAAAATGAATACCAGTCTCATACCTGTCCATTAGGTATGAGGCAACTGTTAGCACAGTTAAAGTAACACTTGATATCTCATTTGTTTAATCCCCGTTCAGGGCCAAGAGATGAAACAGAGTTTTAAATTAAACAGTACATAATGTGTTAATTGTGAGCTCTAGAGGTCAGCAGATTTTACCCTCTGACAGTGCCAGACTAGTAGTTTCCCCTGCTTCCAGTGTTTGTGCAAAGATGACGTAATTGGCTGCTGAAGCCTGAACTCTAATGGACAAAAATGAGGTGTATGAATAATTTAATATAACCCTCCACCTGAAAACAAAGATGCATATTTCCCAAAATGTTGAACTTTTTTATTTTACTTTATTTTACTTAATATTTACTTTTTTATTTTAAAATGTTACACTAAAAATTGAGGGAAATTGGTGTTTTCACCCACTGAAAACCCCTATATCAAATAGAAAGGGGAATGGGAATGTACATAAAACTGATAATGCTGCTAGGATGATAGACATTTTAAGACCTTCAGTCAGAAACCAATGTGATCCAGCATCGAAAATAGAAATGATTAATTAGAGAAATGGTAAAAATGGTACACTGCACAATAATACACCCCTTAATATATTAAATAATAAGTCACATTTTACTGCTGATCTAGCAAATAATGAAAAGTTCTGCTTCACAGACGACAGACAAGAATATGCCACTCTGCAGGGGCTTAATACATCGCACTGACGCTGGGAGGAAACACTGCATGGAGAGATTTGCAGGAACTGGATCAAAGCTGTTTTTCTCAAGGGACCCCGCTGATGCATCCAAGGACACTGGCAAGCAGGAAAATGCATCTATAAGAGAGAGCAAAGATAATCCTCTAAATGATGACGAGTATGATCATTTCTATTATTTTGATGGGGTACTGAGAAGAGTTCAAAATAATTTTTACCCCTATTACAGGAGGCAGAGACGTCGAAAAAGGAGCCATGATAACACAGAGAAAAGTGTCCTCACAGTGAGAAAAAGACGAACCACTCATGAAAATCTTCTTAGTTATATCCACCGTCTTGCTTTAAGGAATAAGGACAGTCACTTCAAATGATCAGACACTGAGGATGATGTGCAGAGAGGTACATCCTGACACAGGAAATTAAATACACAAAATGACTGAAGGACTTGAACCTTGCAAATAATAAACAAAAGCAAGGCTCAATACAGAAACACCAACAGAGAACACTGCTGCCGGTATTTGCCAGTATATGAATGACAACATCCTGATTGGAGAGTCACATCTGAGCAGTCTGTGAGAACATCATCAACCTAGCACATCAGATGGAGTGTGGAGATGCTCACAAAAATGAATAACTGAGCAAATAAGTGGGGAACATTATGCTTCTATATGTGTCTGAAAGTACTGACTGTAATGACACTTACTGTTGATATGGCTTCAGTAGATAGTGCAGAGAGGACTCCTGTTGTGTGCTTTTGCGGTATACTGAAACCCCCTTGGCCATGGCTGTCTGTTTAGCTTAAAGGTAAACTTTGTGCTGGATTATGTCCGTCAAAGTAACTCACACCTTCTACCTCTGAATGTATTTCTAATAGCTTTTTGCAGAACTCTTAGGTTTCGTGGCCTCAGCTGTCTACGAGGCATTTCAAGTGGCTGCAGTAAGTATGGTATGTAATGTGGATGTGATATCTCTTGAGACAGTTTGTCAGACTTAACACCGCTCTGGAGCCACAAATGGTTTTATACAACTCTGTTGCCCTCACATATGCAATAACACTGCCCAAAACCTGTAAACAGACTTTGATGTGTAAAATCCGTGGGGGTTCTCTGTTGTTGTGTAGTATACATGTACATAATAATCTTTGTATTTGTGTTTTGCTTTTATGTCAGGTGACTGTACATACACACTGATTATTGTTCTTTTATGTCCAAAATGCCCACGTGTAGGCTTTTTGGCAATTAAAAAAAAAGGATCTCAAACATGTTTTATTCTCATAAACCATTTATACTTGTCTGTTATACATGTCTCATAACCATTAGTAAATCATATGAAGAGCAAAATGAAAATCACGTTCTTATTAATATTATTTATCACACATGTGGCTTTCCCCAATCTGACATGTAAATGTCTGATTTTAAATATCTGTATATAGGCTGTATATATCTGTATATAGGCCGTATTGAATTTGTTTTGATAAATATTCTCTCGTGCTGCACAGAATGCATAAAAGAGAGAGGCCTGCAGCTGATAAAAACTGCACTCGTGTCCATGTGGTGGTGCTTCTCTGGCTCAGGATATAGGCCATTTGTGATCTGTCTACTTTTAGTTTGTGGTATGCTTCAAAAACAAATCCTACTTTCATCTTGACATAGGACCGATATGTATATTTAACCATGGACAATGTATTGGCAACAAACATCAGTTTTCATTTCAAACAATTCCAAGACATGTCATCTGTACAAAACATTTATTTAAAATTGACATAAACACAGCTTTGATGCATTTGCATAATTTATATCTGAAATCCATGACAAGCAAACAATGACTAAGGAGAAAATGGCTTAATGACAATGCTGATCTGAAAGTTTTTACAAAAGTAAAACAAAGTTAATTGAACAGCTTAGGACATGTAATGAAATATTTAAAGTAAAAACACAGAAATTCTATTTTAAAAAAGACATACACTCACATGAACTGCCAGAGTGAACAAAACATGCACTGAAGCCTATTCACTGCTATGCTACTTCAGGAAAGACCAAGAGGAGTTCGAAGAAATGGATGTGCTAAAAAGAAGGTTAAGGTGAGAACAGTGAGTCAGAGAGGGTCCCTAGAAATTGATGCAGGCTGTATTTTCATTGTCTGTCAGTAGATGGCAGTGCCAGCACTGTAGCATCACTCTTCAGCAATAATATATAACTCTGTAACTCTTTCTTTTATACACAAGAGACTGCAGAAAAATGGGCAAAATCTAGTTTAAAATGGCACACCCTCCACAGCCAACAACTCTGGTTGGTGTTCCTGTTGTTTTCGATAACTTCATACCATACTATATTCATTTTGGTTTGTTAATAGAACTGCATATATACACATACACTTGGTGAGGCTTGTCTGCTCTCTGGAGGTTTGTATGTACATATGATAGAATAAGGGAAATAAATTTCAGCTTCTTTTAATCCAGAAAAGGTTTCCTTCATCTTGTCTGAGTCTAACCAAAACAAAATAACCCATACCTGCAACTTATGTCACTGCTGACATGCACAGAAGGGAGTTTTTGCTCACTTGGTTCACTATAACTCAAAAGGTCGGTCCTTATTTCTTTTAAGCTTTTATGTCACATCAACTCCAATTTGAAATGACATAGTCTGCATTTAGTATCAGGGCAGCTTTAAAAACATGCTGAATGTGGTCTCAGTGGAACCTCACTTGTGAAAAAAACTCAACAAAATAACAATAAAAGGCACACGAAACATTGACACACTGACTGAGGACCTGAGTGCTACACCACAGTGCAACAGACAGGAGGAGCAGAGTCCAACTAAACGCTGCAAGTTTCAAACACACCTTGAAAAATATGATGTCAGTCATTTTGCCCCTTAAACATTGTCACAACACAAAGTGTGTGCTTGTTTTCCAGGGTCGTTTTTGGCAATGGTATAAATAATGAAAGTTAATTATTACTCATTACAATAAATATGTCAATAAATAAAATGACCTTGAAGTTCTCCTAGTTACATGGAAAAATGATGGAAACATCTGACTAAACTATTAACAGTTGCTCCGACAGAAACAGCTTTTGAATTCCTTCTACGTCGTGTGTGTGTGTGTGTGTGTGTAGTAACACTGAACATATAAAAGACTGGACGACAGAGACTGAAAGCATTCCTCCAATGTGACTTGACTGTACAAATATGGATATTTTTGAATCACTACGCTCTATGAACATAATGAAATCATAATAAAAATGTATACCATAATAAACTTTGATGGCATTGAAGAGGTAAGGTTTATGGTTAGTAAGGTTGCACATTGTCATTACAAATATTTTCCTATCATTAGTCGGGAAAATGTTCATGATCTATTACATGTGGTTTCAGAGAAGCCTAACTCTACAAAAAAAAAAAACAAATATAGCATGATTGTAGTTTAAAATCCTACATGTGCCAGAGGTCAGTGCAACATAGAGGCACAGTATTAGTGGCACAGTTAATGCCACTCCTACAAACCAGTGTATATCCTTGTCTCCAGGTTGTGTATTGTCATCTGGGTAGAGGACCAGATGAGTAACGAACCCAGAGACGTGTAAGCTTTCAGTATTTGGATGCATGTTACTTCATTAGAGCCTGTAACATGCAACCATTTCTGCATGTGGAAGTTGACACCTTCACGTTACTCTGCTCTTTTTGAAACCACCTCCATGGCTGTCCTTGACGGTGAGTTGACCGCAAAATTTATTTGTCTTTTTCATGACTTCACCTCCGCATTTGGCAAGTAGTCAACATCCTCAGAGCTGTGATCAATTCGGCTCAAACTTCCCCTTTTTGTGTTTTTCTTTTTAAAACTACTGGCTTTTGAATACGTGGCTGGATGGCCACAGAGAGGTAAGCCTGTTCGCGAGACACAATGTCCACCGAGTCCAAGTGTCTGTGTGCTTTTAGTTTTCTTGCATTAAGTACTATGTGTTTTTCTTCATTTGCAGTCCCTGGGACTTCGGCTCTCAGGGTGTGTCTGCGTGCTTGTAGTAGCCTCTCTGCAGGGCTGCAGAGGCAATGCACTCAGCTGAGCGTCGCTGGTCCATACTTAGCAGAGCCTTTAACAGGTCGTTGATGTCTGCTTTTAGTCCCTGCCTCTGCATCCAGTTCTTTAGCAGTTCATACACTTTGTCAACAGGGGCGCCATTCTCCGCAATCCGAATGTGGTTGTCACTGACTCCAATCATCCTGAAGAACTTGTTATGGATCCGCACATCCAGGTACTCGTCAAACAAATCAAAGCTCTTCTTCAAGGATTTTTCTGAACCTTAGAAAAAGAAAAAGAAATATATAGATTAAATTAAGACTGTTGGGCACAAAGGGCACAATGTTAGCTGCTCAAACAGAAACAATGAGTGAAATATGTGTCTCTTTTGGTTTTACTAATTTGTATTCTTTTACAATGTGTCTATAATGGATTGTTAACACAAAGTAAAATGGTTTTAAAACTCAGACAGCCATTAATGCTTGGACACAGTACGGACACATTTTCCTTTGGGGGATGCATATGTAAAACAATTTCAGTAGGAGATCAAATAAACCTGTTAAGCCATGTCCTCTTTAATTTAGCATGAGAAAAAAACATGTTCCAACCCCCTGAAGGCTCAGATATGGCCTGACTGTCATGAGATTATTAATCTATCAAGCCGCTAATGTGAGCTCTCGAGGAGATACTGTTTATTTGACTGTGGACTGACATGAACCGTGGTAAGCGATGCTGGTTGTCTGTGTACTGCTGCCTTTCAGGGCAAATCAAGAGAAAAACAGCTTAATGAAATGAGTTAAAAAAATGTCTCAGAGCAGAAAACTCTCCCTCCGACAGCAGGAATCTTACCTTGCAGCGGCACCAATCGATGTCGCAGAGGATCATCCTGCAATATGAGAGAAATACAGAGTGATTAAAATGTGAAAATGAAATATCAGAATAAAGGCAAATTATCTGACTGCCTGAGATCTCTCTAGTGCTTTTTTAATTTTTCTTTCTTCATACAGTTTCCCCTCACCATGTCTGCAGGTGGCAGCCTGAAGGCAGTAGGGCTCTGGCGTGGGGTGTTACCAGAGGAAGCTGCTGTTGGCAAGGCGGACAGGCTAGTTTGAGACGAACTAGTGGTGTTGGGCAAACTGTCTCCTAGTCCTCGGTCCTCATCTTCAAGGGGAGGGGAGGCCTTGGTCATCCCAGCCTGGGTCTCCTGCAGCAGGGGCCGTGACTCTGGGCGGGACTCCTCCCCCTCCAGACCTGCGTTCTGATTATTCTGTCTCTCCTCTGCTGTGGCTCCACTCTCATCCTGAAACAGTGACATATTGTATCACACGTCACCTTTGTTGATTGTCACTGCTAACAGACAAGAATAACCACAAACTTTCATAAAGCCCTTATAAATGGTGCACAACATGAAGGAAGTCGAGCACAAAACAAAACAATAACTTACAATAGGTATCTTCACAATTTCACTGGAATCACAATGGCTCTTTGTACCTGTTTAAAGGTAAAATAAATAGCATCAGGAATACATCCTTACAAAGACAAACAGCATTGCAAAAGCAGTGGAAATGCTTGCATCAACTCACATGGTATTTCACACGAATGCTGCTTTATGAAGAAACACCACACAGCCAGTACAAGAGGAATGATGAGGAAAATGACGAGGGAAATGCATATCGGAACAACTGGGAAAGAAAAACAGAACTCAATGAGTCAGAATATGTACTTAAGATTAAAACATTCAATGTTAAGCCAAAAGGTTTACATGAAACAGTGATGTGAAGTTACCAATGTCTGGCGGAGAAGTAGGAGTGGGTGTGGGAAAGGTTTCAGAGGTTTTGGTAGGCGACGGATCCCGTTTTCGACACTCTGTGTTTGAAAAGGGGGTGCACTTCTTCACCTCCTCCTCTCCTGGTTTACACCTGTAATCGTGTAGAAAAAAATATTTCTGTGATTCAGGAAAACATTAACAAAAAGAACCAAAATAACAATCGTAACTTCAAGGTGGTCCTTATGCCAGTCGGGGACTGAATCTGTGCTGGTTTGCAAGAGAAATGAAATTGATTAGCTGATAAAGATGAAAACACAACAAAGCAGTGGGCTCCAAAGAGTCAGCCTCAAAATTACATTTATATTACACGTGTCAGTATCTTGGATTTGCAATCAATGCCAATGTTAGCTGCTACATTATATATCTTACACATAACTTTCCCCTAACCCTGACCATAGGGTTTAGAAGTAAAACTGAACTGAACTGAAAGAAGTAAATGACACTTACTTGGCACACCGTTTGCAGACTTCACAGGCTTGATCTGGGACACAGAAGGTGCCAGGTCTGCACTGACACCTGGTGTCTGTAGTTGTGGTGCAGGAAGCGGTTTTAATTTCATCTGGAAACAGGAAACGTTGTGGAGAGAGATGAAAAAGCAGACACGAGTGTCTTTGTGAAATGTAAAATACAGTCATATTAAATGGCTAAAATGTGCACAGAGATGAACACGAGACCAATCTAGTCATTCCAAAAAAGTTTATCGAGTAACATAATCAAACGATCAGTCAAATCTAAATTAGTACACAGAACAAGTGCAGCAGATTAAGGTCTTTAAAATGAGTGGTTTAGTAACTTTAAGAAGCGTGTAGTGAGCTTTATGAGTAGACCTGTGACAACGGGCATGTGTTAAAAGACAGAGAACGTGTTCAACTTCGACTTGTTTTTTTTGTCTGTGAGCAAATTATATGAAAAAGATATGCTGATAATTGGGTTTCCAATTTGGTCTTCTGCAAGATAATAATTTGGTATGGTTCATTTATTAAATTGAGACCCTGAAAAAGACAGTAGGCCTTTAAGATATGAGCAAAACTGATAACAAACCAGCATTCCACCTCCACAGGATGACCTTTCACAGAAAGCTGATGTCTATACCATCCAATTAAGGAAAAACTGCCGTGTTTAGGTTGATTTGGTTGCTACATGCGAGTACGACTTTTAGCATCTTGTAATCTTCTTCTCCCAATAATTCTACAATTTTATCCTGACATTTCAGCTCTTTTTGTAGCAACTTATGAAGATTTTAAAAAGTGCCTCTGTGAAGTATTTTTTTTATATATTAATTTCTAGAACAAATTTATGGCCGGAGGCAGCAACATTTTGCGACCGATATGAGGACACAAGTTTGATCAATCTTTCCACAGGTGAGTATTCCACCCTGGATACAAAGTCCAGCCAGTCATATGATCACAAACACTTAGTCATCTTCATTACAAAATTGCAGAGAATGTGATTCAGCAGCACTGTGTTGATTAACTCAGAATATCTGTGTATTTTATTGAGAGGAGCTCTGTCCTTATTCATCCACACATTTGAAGCGGGGCACTAAATGAAGTTGACTAAATCCCAGCCAGCAGAGAGAGGGAAACACAGTCTCTCTCCACACTGAATGCTTTGTCACTTTATCAATGTGATATCAATTTTAATGATCATAATGACCTGAGTGTGGCTGGGTAGAATGGGCCTGTTGATACTGCAGCTGTGAATTACACTGCGGTCACATACTGTAAATGGAAAGACTTTAAGACTTAGATTGTCTGGATAAAGATTCTGTCCTACATACATACCATAGATTTGTTGCTAAGGAGACACATGATTTGTTTAAAAGGGTGCCTCTTCTGGTTTTACTGTAATTAAAAATCATTGTATGTATGCTGTTGTTTTACTTACTGAGGCAAAAAAAGTATATTTTGCAGAGATTTTTCAAGGACAAATATTTGTAAAAGTTGCATGAGTCAAGCAAGAGGCTTTACTGTTTATGTAACTTGCCCATAGTGTGTAATTCTGGCACATATAATGAATTACTGTGAACTCCTGCTTGTCCTTTCTTCTTGTCAGTGGTCTTGTTTTCCCTGGCTAGTGTCTGCACTCACTGTGCACACACAAAAACACTCCCTCAGGGACAGCTACTAAGTTTATCACAACAGTTCTTAACTGCTACTTATGCCAAGTTATTGGGACAATGGGTTTAATTGTTATAATTTCAATGTGCGATTATCAAAATGTGATGACAATTTTCCAATACACAATATTTTCTCATCCTTTTTAAATGATTTGTTACCGCGGTAGATAAAAGGAATAGTTACAAAACAGCAAGAGAAACACAAAGACAGTGAGGAAAAAATAAAGATGGGGCGGCAGTCACGATGGGCAGTGTGTTGTTTGTTTGTTTGTTTCTGAGGACGTGGTGCAGGAACTCTGGGGCAGTTTCATTTATTGCATGTCTGTTAAACCTGAGAGACTCAGCTCCACTGCACACCACTGTCGTAACTACTATAGACCACACAAACATTGGAAAATAAAAACTGCTAAACTGTGAAAATGTCATAAATGTTAAAAATGTTCAGGGTTTGAAGTTTGTGTAGCTCCTCACAATGATCCTATTGATTTAGAAGTTCCTGTAAGAAAATGCCTGAGAGTATAATTTGTACAAAGAGTTAAACTATAATAGTAGTTAAACAACACGGCCTTTGTTGAACATGCTCATGACATTGTTCAGTGACTTAATCTGCTCCATTTTGTCACATTTGTTTGCCGTTTCTTTAATTTGATAAAGATAGAAATCGAGTTTTGTTGTTGTGTGTTAGTTTTATCACCAGAGGAGCCATTTTGCACGCCGCTGACAGCACAGCACTCTCTGCGTCCGTCATGCTGTGCTGAAGGAAACTAATTTTTACATTGAAAATGTGCCATGTTGGATACGGATCCTGTCTAGGGCCTGTTGTTACATAATTATGCTCAGTGATAATTGGAATGTAACACATGCAGCATAGAGCAACAAAGCTTTAAATAGGGTCTGAGTCACAGTAACCCCAAACCTCCATTTTAAAAAGAACACATTCAAGCGGCAGACTGGCAACAAGTCAATACTCAGCCACCAGTCAGGCAGCTGGTGTTTTCAAGAACACTCTATAATTTCTTTATTATGTTATTTTCATTAAACTGGCAGGTGCTTTGTGTAAGTCTGGGGGGGGGGGGGGGGGGGGCAAAATCAGTATGAAGTGCCTGAACATAAATAGCTTTTAATGTGTACTTCCTGTCTATTCCAAGTAATTTATGCAGGCGACCTATTCTGAATCAAAGCGTACATGTTCTGAATGATCATTTTCTCCACGACATTTGTCATTAGGCTTTGTTTTTACAGAGAAAACGTATGAAACCATGGCTTAAAACTTAATGAAAGCTAAGCTCTGTGTGACTCCATTAATGATTCATTCAATCCACAGCAGCCTGGTCAATAGAAGATATTTCCCAGCAGGAGCTTCTTAAGTGTGGCAGATAGCAGCGCAGTTCATTTCAAGTGTAACTTTTCAAAATTTAATTCACATTTCCTTCGGCATGTCCCAATTAATTATTACATGGTTGTTAAAAAAAAAAAAAAAAAAAGTTAAAACTGCAGCAAAACACACAAAGCTCTTTCTTAAAACTACAATGAATGAGCTCAAAACACATCCTATGTAACAGTAGTCTCTTTTCTGTAGCGCTAGCCTTTCACTGGACACAAAGACGCCCAGTGTGGGAGACAATGAGACCCAGCCACACCCAGTTCAGCCAGGTAGGACAGACACACAAGCTAATCTCCTGAGACAGGTAACACGCTCACATTCAGCTCGTGAAACAAAACAACAAAGACACGCCCTACTACTCCGTGTAACATCATAAGATCACATTTTCATGAGTGGACCTGAAAAGGCGGGGGCACAGACAAAAAGGTATTAACTTTCCCAAACAATATATCTTTGACTGACTGGATTACAGAAGGATTTACTTTGGAATTAAAGGGCAATCTTTTCTTTCCAAACAACCTTGGATCTATTTTAAGTGTTCGGATTGAACAAAGCTGATTTAACCTGACGTTTACAGTACGGACAGGGCAATGATCCCGTTATTGTCAATCGTATGTGTCTTTCACACAAATGGCTAAGAAGTGGGTACTTGATCAATTATTAATCAGGTAAATCAAGGAAAACAAACTATTTTTGTTATATTTTAACAATTAATAGTGAATTATGTTTTACATGAAAATGGTTTCTGCTTTTAAAATGTTTACAATTTCTTTGTCCAGCGGTGACTAATTGAGACTCAGGGCTTCAAGTAACATCCACTGGATTTTTATTTATTTATTTATTTTTTTACAGATTTCTTTTTTGTTAAATTTCATAAATAAAACAAATAATAGGTAATGAGAATAGATGTTAGTTGCAATCATACTGATATGGTTACGTGGGAGGAAAAGTCTCATTATCTGATTGGCCAAATAGATGCTGGCTCAGGTGCCAATCAAAATTACATTATGAAGCACACATCAAGATGCAGACAGTCTGTTTACCTGAGCGGCAGTGCGTGCAGGGCAAACAGCGGTTCATCCCGTTGGAGTGCTCTGTGTAGGTCTGGCCATGTTCACAGGAAACACAGGTCCCTTGTTCTCGGTCTCTTTCACATTCCTTCTGCACAAATGTTCCTGCAAATAAAACAAGAAAACAGTCAAATGACAAGTCGGATAAGAACTGTACACAAAACACAAGCAGTTCAAGCCCTGTGAATGTTGACGTCATTAATGTGATGTGCTTCCTGTTCAAGTAGGATGTTGGGACAGGACATACCACAGTGAAGAATTACACTGTGTTATGTTTGTTTAAAATATAAACCACTGGGATAGAAGCTAAGAAGAGAAGCAGAGTGGGATTTTTTAAAAAGTGCATATGGATGGGATTATTTTTACGGTTTTACAGGAGATGTCCAGAAAGCTAAAGTCCACAGTTCATGGAGACAGGACAGGAATCATTTCACATGGTAATTTCAGCTACTCCGCTGGTCGTATGTCACGCTTAGAGTTTTTATACTCTCAGTTCACACATGAATAAAATCACTTGATTCTCACGTGTTTTCAGAATTTCTCTGATGCACAAATTAAAAAAGGACCGAGTATAGAATGGGAAGAATGCAACAGAGGGCCAAGACATCTTTGGTTGAACTTAGTGTGTATTAAATAAAGACAGTATCGGTATTCTGGTTGGTTCAGTTTGTTTTAGCTCAAGTAAAGTGTAGGTCAAACTAATATTCAATCTGAATTCAGAGCGTTTCATTCAAAGCATGTCTTGTTAAATAAAAGCTCGTGCTGACAAAAGTGAATATTTCATACCACTCAGTGGTTAAAGTGGCTTTTATGGATGTGGTAACAGCTGACCAGCTGGCAAGAATGCAAGAAAACACAATCTCAAAAGCAGGAAAAACATAAAACCCAAGAGAAAAGCATTTTTTCTGCAGGACAGTGTCACAATTGCTTAGTTTTTAATAAGTTAATATCTCTTAATTTTGTAATTATAAATCACTTTAAGCATTTTTATACTACTATCTTTAAAGACATCATCAAGGCATCTGTTGATGCTGTAAACTGAGAAAATTTGACAAAATCAAGTTGATTTTAAAGAGCTCTTGCTGAACTAGGTTTGTGGGCCGTAAGGTTTTCTAAGTGAATCTGACACAAACATGATAAAAATACACTTATGGTGCTACATTCTCGTCCACATATAACCTGACAAAGGGCTGTTTGTTTTTAAAAATAAAGCATTAATTGATCATTTTCCAGTGATGAATGTGAACCAAAACCAAAACCTGAGGTAATCAAATAAAAATATTTCTTAGAATGGCAAATGAAATAATTCAATCAGCTACCAACTGCATGCAATAATTGCATCTTGGCTAAATAAGTGTTGAGCTAAAAAAAAAAAAAAAAAAATAATTGCTATGAGCCGTACAAAATTCTTCACATAATAAATTAAAAGGGTAGGTACTCGTAATTACTTTGGACTTAAAAATAACCTCTGCTTCATATTCTGCCCTTTTGTGCTTCACACTTGTCTGCTGAGATGGAGCAGTTTGCTTTCCACTCCTGGCCATCACACATTCTTTCCAGTCCAGGCAAAGAATATTTGCTAAACTCATTTGGGATACAGTTCAGGTTTTGGGTTTGACATTTGACTCAAGTTTTTTCACATAAAACGCCAGTTGAAATGTTGGCTCTAGCTTGCACTCAGTTTTTGACACATCAGTTTTTTTAGAATACAGGAAATTATATCTACACAGATCCACATTCCTCATATGTTTGGTTGCGAACGGACTGGCTGTGATTGCTACTGTATATTTCACTTTATTTGATTTTCCTTACCAGCCTGGCAATTGAGGCAGCAGAGTCCCTGGTGGAGGTACTGCTCATTCTCCACACACTGTCTGTGTGCGGTGAGGGTGCGGTTTTTGTATTCATCACTGGACCACTGAGACGGTGGAGGTTCTGCTGCGTGACAAATCAGCCCAATGAGAAGCGTTGCCACCAACACCTGAAACATGGTTGGGGAGAGAAAGAAGGAGGCAGATGTGGTGAGAAGGGGGGGGGGGGGGCAATAGCTTTGCATTATTTTTGCGCACCCACAATATACAGATATAAATATACAGATATATACAGACTCATCCACTTAAAGTCATTAGATGAAGGACAGTAAAGAGGAGAGTCTATCTTCATAGGAAACCTTGTGTAAGCAATCTAGGACTTAATTTGAACCATCTGATCTGAACATCTGCCGTGGGAAAGCAATTAAGCGAGCCATCCAGCCGGTCAGAACTGGAGGCAAAACAACCCCGTGTGCGCAGGATGCAGAGCTATACACTAACTACATGCAGCGCAACATGCGACTCAACTTAATTACAGCATGGTCTGGTTTTCTTGCTGGAAAGGTTTAAAAAGCCGAGGCTCCATTTCCTCTGCTGTGGGTGTAACAGAAAGGGTTTGATAAGGTATCTCAGCTAACACCAGCACGGTGCCCATATCAAATGTGATTCCAGAAATCCATTCATGTGCTAGATAATAACAGGCTTGTATAGGTGGGGTACTGAGAAGAATACAGCCGAACACTTTAGTGTGGCCCCCAGGCGCTGGTGTTTATTCACACGCTTTTCACCATGTCAATGTGAGAAGGCCCCATTCATTGGCAAACAACACACTTTAGTGCCTCTACTTCAAATGACCCACATTCTTAAACCCCGGCTCTTTGAATGCCACGACATGTGACACCGCCATGAAGCGCCTCAAACGCAATGCGACACCTCCTGGGTAAATGAGAGGCCTAGATTTAGAGGTTTTGTCTCTCCTGTGCACCAGGTGCCCCCCCCCCATCTCCACGCACACAACACACACAGTCGGACACACACACACACACACACACACACAACTCTATCTCTGCTAGACCTTTAGAGAAAGGAACGGGTTAGGGTGGAGAGGGGCAGGTTGAGAGGGAGAAAGAGAGGGAGGAGGGCCGATTCAAAGTGAGAAATTGAAGACAGCGAGTTAAGGATGGGATGTTCTGCAGGGAATAGGTTGTCTAAAAAGACAGTGTGGGAGAGTGAGAGGAATAAAGACTTTGAGCTGATAGACAGAGGTAGAGAAAAAGGGACAGGCTGGAGTGGAGACTGACTCCTGACGTTAGACTTTGCTCTCTGGAGGGCCGCCATGCCTTGTTGTTCAAAAGAACTTTCCCCCCTCTCTCTCACTCTCGCTCTGCCTTTTCCCTTCTTCCTCTCCCTCTGCTCACGTCAGACTTTCCAAAGACGCTGAGAGGCAGACGTGGAGGGGCAGACGGCCGGCAGAGCAGTCACAATCACACCATTTAGATCTATCCAAACATTCAGGAGAGGAGGGGGGGACAGAAGAGCGAAGGAAAGGGGAGGGAGACAAAATGAGAGAGGGGGACTAACAGCTTGCATGACACAGGGTGAGTCTTTTAGACTTGAATACACTATGTGTATGACTGCAGGGTGGGGGAAGTAGAGAGACATGGATTTGGGGAAAGACTAAGAAGAAGGCCGTGTGAAAAGGCAAGAGAGAAAAATTTGCCTATAAGCACGTGTACACGACAAAAGAGCGGAAAAAAAGACAACTGGGAAAGAGTGAGCCGCACCGAATGTACTCCTACAGCCCAGAAGAACTTCAAGATGCACCGAATGTCAAAAGGTTTATTTATTCGGTTACATAAGAGGCTAGTAAGCCAATATGGCTGATCACTGGTTAAAACTCAGGTGTCTCTTTGACAGTGAAGATGCATCGACAGCACAGAGGTGACATCACTTGCAGCCTTTGTTCACCTCAAGCCTGTGATTCAAAAAGCTCCCAGGTGCAGCTGCCCTCAATAGATAAAACTTGTTCCTGCTCAGCAACTGAAGGCCGCTACTGCACACAGAAGATCTGATCTCATACTATAAAGAGAAATAGGCTCCTATTGTTATTAACTGGATTTTTCATAATCTATTATCATTTATTCAATTAATGAATTAATTGTTTGGCCTACAAACTGTATTCGTGAGAAATGCCCCAAAGAGACATCTTCAGATGTCTTGTTTTTGTTCCGTTCAGTCTAAATATTTAGTTTACAAAGATATAAAACAGAAAGTAGCAGAAAAACCCACATTAAAGAATCTGCAACTGGGCTAAGTTTAAACATTTTCAACTGTCATTGCCTGGTGAGAAACTTGAAACTTATCAATCAAGTGAGTAAATTTTGTTTCAGCTCTGAAGAGTATAAAAGCAAACAGCACAATTTGCCATTGACATTGATCGTTTTAAGGGGGATTCTAGGGATCTAGTGTTTATAGGATATCATAATAATGCATAATAACTTCTCCATGTGGGAATAAAAAACAATTACTCGGCTTTTATTTGGTAAAAAAACAGTGTTTCTTGAACACAGCCTGCTTGCAGACAGGCAGAACTTACAACGCCATCAACATGTGTCCACACTAATGCCCTAAGGCTGCTCAACTACATAGGCTTAATGCGCTGTATACATAAACACATGGGGCAGCCACAATGTGGCTAGTTTTACCTCCATAACCAAGCGAGGAGGAAGACTGGAGTGACCGTAACCTCAGTGCAGAAAGCCCTCCAAACCCACAATCCCTGGAAACTCTCCAACCCCAGGCTGAAGTGGTTCAGTCCACTTCACAGTCCTCTCTATCCTGTGTACAAGTGGGCTTGGCCTTGGATTACTTGTTAAAACAGTGTCTTATTGTCATGCTTGCAGTCTGCATGTATAGTAGGTTAGTACTATGATTGTGTGGATGCAAGTTAAACTAATAAAAAGTTACAATAAAATAATGAGGGAGCCTCTGTTTTTCTGAAAACAGTAGTTCTCCTCTCCTTCCTCTAAACACCCTGGGTTCTTCCAAATTGCCTTGGCACAAACTCTACACATGCCATGTACACTGAGAATACATTTGTGACTAAATGACAGGACATCCTTTCAGTTGTCTTAGGTTATCAATGGGCCATTTAGAGGGTTGTGATCACTCCTTATCCCTGAGGGGATTACAGCAAGCTCTATTATAACAAAAAAAAAGGGGGGGGGGGGGGGACAGAAAATGTGATGAACATTGCACATACACAACACATTACACAGAGATTAACCAAGGGAGAGTCTTCATTTCATATTAAACAGATGATTTCAATCTGAGCCAACTGATAAGGGAAGACATGATGCACCTCATTATACTCCTGCATCCGGAGTAGGACCTGAGTCTCCATATCATGCTTTTCTTATTAGCCAATACTTTCCTGTGGTAAATTGGGACATTTGTGACAGTCACAATACTGTACATCTATACTTGGACAAGACATGACAGAGAGAGAGAGAGAGAGAAAGAGAGAAGTTTCGGTCTTAAAGTATTGCTAAAGTTGTTAGATTAAAGGTTCAAAAGATGAAACTGCATTCATAAATAACTAATCTCCATTCTTGCAATCAATTAAAAAAACTTTGCAGATTATGCAGTTGATCCAATCCACTTTTTGAGTGTGACCTAAACTGCAGAGTTGATCTAACAACAATGTAATCTGCTCATCAGATTGGAAATGGTGAGCAGCTGGAGGGTTTGGTTCAATAACCAAGTAACTGATAACATCCACTACTACTTTATTTCCATGTTCCCTTGAGCAACTCAACCACTTTACCGTGATGATATTTAAAGACTCATTAACATCACAGGCTAGAAGATGGAACCAACACGGGTCAAAGCTGGTGATTTAAATGCGTCATAAATGACTTAAATATCAAACATTTACCTCTGTTTAAATGTCAACAACATGCCTCTCCCCCTGACTTTACCACAACCAGAAACCACAAAAACAGAGAAAACACCCACTCTACCACACAACTCATACCGAGAGATGTGACGTAACAGTACCACTGTACTGTACAGCTGGCTCTGTACGGTCCTGTTGACTGAAGCATAACTGATTTTAAAATGTATTTAAATACATGTTATATATAAACCAAAGGCGTTGACTTATCATTCTGCCTCTGTCAGTTAACAAGAACAAAGCTGATGCGTTGCACAATTTGTTCGATTTATATTTTCGGCTTAACTGGACTTTTCAAAGCCAAAAAAAATAACGCTAATAACCAATGATAACTGTTAAATAGTGAAATCTAATTATCTCATGAACTTGTCGTATTGAAAAACTATTTATAATTTACGGTCTTATGTAGTAGTAAGATGCTGAGCCGCAACTAATCGTCATTCTAATTACTGGCAATCTACCAAAGATTTTTTCCATTAATTAATTTTGTCATTTAACCATTTTGTCTATATAGAGTCAAAAAAGAGAAAAAAGGCCTTCACTTTAAAGATATTTTTCTGTGCAAGCAAAAGTCTAAAACCCAAATAAATTCAGTTTACTACATGACAAAGATAAGCAGCAAACCCAGACGTTTCAGAAGTTGGGAGATAAGTTTTGTTTTACCGACTATCAAAAAGATTTATCCTCCACTGACTGACTAACTGATTTATTGACTGATCCTTTGTTCTCTACTGCAGTAAATGATGCGCTTTGTGCTAACTGGACTTTTAAAAGGAAAAAATTTGCAGGTCAAATTGTTTATGGTATTCACCGTTACCTTCCCATAACTGCTCAATTGTCTTGTCTAATTGTGACTAACGGCCTAATTGTCTTGTCTAGTGAGCTCTGGCTGTTTGACCTAAAGGAATGCAACTGATGAAGTGGAATCTGAACACAAGGTTAACAGCAAGTGTCAAACAGAAAAGAACCACTGTCCTGCAAGAAACGTTTATCAATTGAAACGTATGTCCAAAATTATTTTGCATTGCTTTTTTTAAACCCAATTCTAATTTAACACACCCATCTTACCATTAATGAGCATATATTTAGCACACTCTGTCCTAAATTAAACTTTATTTTAACATGATCCATGTTTTCAGCGAGTATTTTGGTAATCTTACTGAAACAGTTGGGAATTGTACAATTAAAATCCCTCAAGGCTGACCTTGACAGGACAGTGAGTGCTCTCTGCTTCACAGATAAAGTCTGGCATTCCCTGGAGACAGGGGGTGACCATGGATGACTTTCCCTGAGTGATAAATTACATTGACATTCAGTGTTAGACGATAAAGACAACTGTGCTACAGTACTGAAAATTAATCCAAAGTTCAGCCAAGCTGGACACATTCATCGTTGTAAATCTGAGCGATATAAAATAAGGAGAATGACTCCCATGTCAGTTTAAAGTAGTTAGACAAGAAAGTGCTCACAAAAACTGCACACACACACATTGAAGAAGACACACATGCATACACATACAATAGAGAACACGAGCACACATACATGCATGCATGGGAGCGTGTGAAAAGCGGCTGCCCCCTCCTCTCAGGGAGCACAGGAAGCTCAAGACAATACAGAGGCTTCATGCAGGGTTCAGCTCCAAACTGTTCCCTCCACAGCAGCCTGCCTCCGAGCAGGCCCAGCACCCGATTAGACCCACAACATATCCGCTGGGCTGGATATTTATAACTCAGGGAAGCTGCAGCTCCACGACACAAATTCTTCACTTTACTCAGGAGGTATGCTTCACATTAGATGCATGTGTCACAAGCAGGTTAGGTGACATTCATCTTTGCATCAGAGAAACACTATGAGAATGAAAATCTGTGATGACGACAGTTTTAGTGTATTTCCTGGCAGCTGTTACTTAACCACAAGTTAGTGAAATAACACCCTGACGTGGATTGTTGACCACATGAAAATGGGCTTATTGTTTTGATGGCAATAAGAGGGAGGGCTGCTGAATGTTCGAAGCTTTCAAAAGTTTTAAGCAGGTGCAGTTTGACACACATTTTCCGATTTGTTTGTGTTGTGAGGTCTGTGGTTTCTAAGGGTTGGCTGTTACCCACAAACACAACATCACTGTGAGTCATACTGCACGTTATTGAGGGATAAGCACGGACCTTGAATTTGAACGTCAATCCACAAATTGAATTTAGAGATTTGTGTGCAGGAGTGCTATTAACTTAGCCATTTCAAATTCTGATTAGGCTCTTCACAGTGACTCTGAGTGCCCACTCACAAGACAACTCCAGGAGGGGGAGAATGAAAAGAGCAAGAAAGGATGACTAATAGATTCAAGTATGTGCAGGAATCCATCACCTCGCTTTAGAGACAATCACATTAGCTCCATTAAAGCTTGTCTTTGTATAAAAGGAAAAAAAGCCCATGAAGCAGAGGCAGTTTATAGCCTCTTCTATAAACACATCACAGCAAAAATGTAGAATATGTGGCTGGTGTAGCAGGGCAACGAGGACTTAAGTGACGATCAATAGCGGGAATTTATGTTGGATTCATGTCTTTGTAAACAGAGGTCCATTTTCTGGACAAAGGTTGAGTCTGGATGAGATGCAACAGTTCATTCTGGAGAACAGGAAGTTAGAGGTTAAAGCGCTGACGCATACCTCATACCACTACTGTTTCATATTGCGTCATGTGTCTGAGAACCCATGTGGTATACCTTGAAGACAGTGTAGAGCTGAAATTCCTACGCTGATTATTTGACGAGTCAATGTTCAATTTAGTCCTCTTTCTAATTGTAAATCGAATATGTTGTGCTTTTGGACTGTTGGCTGCACAAAACAAGCAATCTGAAGATGTCAACTTTGTCGCTCTCCCAATTTGTGAAGAGCATTTTTCACCATTATCTCACATTTAAGACATGAAATGAGAAAATAGTATGCAGATTGATCAAAAATGGGAGGAAAGAGAGAAAAATCACCTGCTGCCCCTGCAGTGTATGAACATACACATACACCTTTTATTTTCAATTCACCTTCTGGTTATTCTTTTTTGATTCATGAATCAAATGTTAAGTCAAATGTTTTATTAAATGTCCAAACATAGCTTAGCAAAATCTACCCCAATATGGCATCTGTAAATAGCCTTTTTCTACAGCCCATTGTCCAAAGGATTTAGTTTACAATCATGTAAAACAAAAAAAAAAAAGCAGCGCACACGCATACTGGAGAGGCTGGAAACATTTTTGCTTGAGAAACAACTGAAACAATGAATAGATTATTAAAATAGTTTTGGGGTAATTGACCTATTGTTACAGCTCTACTTGAATGCCGACATTTGCCTTAGTCGAATTTGGGTTGAAAAGGGCTTTGTAATAGTGATTTCCTTTTAAATCATTATTGTCTCTGGTTTAAACATGGTATGAATACAGTGATTTAAGTATATACTACATCATTAACTGCACTTCTATATAGTTGCACACTTTTGCTTTGCATCTTAAAGCATTGTATAACAAATGTAAAAAAAAAAAAAAAAAAAGACAACAAAAACAAGAAAGAATCTGAGAATAGCACTGCACCCTTTGGCGATCAGTGTCCATTCTTCATGTCCCGAGAGAGGACAATAAACTCCTAACTCATGTGATTTGACACATCAGCTGATGTCAGTGCACATGGAAGAGCTATAGCACTGTTTGTATGAGAGACCACTGCACATCAAGGAAGTTCAAAGCAGTTCACAAATTCCAAAAGAAAATGTGTGTGATGTGGAAATAGTTGCTACTGGGGTCTAACAAACACATCGGAAGGAGGACGGGTGTGAAGGTAATCTGTTTATCCAGTGATGACATACTGTAAATTATCCCCCCTTATCGCGATGCTGGACTGCTCAAGTGTGAGCTCTGACTTGCCTCTGTAGGTATGCATTACGTGGGTGAGCAACACCTGAACAGGTGGCACTCCCTGAATGAGTCAGCAGGTCTTTGATAACATGACAGTGATTCACAGAAACAGCAACAACTAGTTACAAGAATCGAGCAATAAAATGAGACCCCGTCTGCTCTCTAGAGTTATACCTTGGTGGAAACTGTGACAGGCCAACACAAAAGGCTCACAACCACCTGGTGTCAGACAGTGACTTGGTTTCACCCCATTGCATCATTCAGTGTCCATGCAGGCTCTCTAAGCCACAGGCTTGCTAAGAATTGTTCACATGGTCACGATGCAGAGCAGCAATACGCAGCAGTTACAGTATTAAGAACTCTAAAGTGGTCAATTTGTTGACCACTGCTCAGTCCCAAGTGACACAGTTTGGCCCCCACTTGTCCCAGATGTCAGTCCTGCCCTTGTCTGTGTTGTCCATAGAGACAGAGAGGGATATTTCCTGTGTGAACCAACACCCAGACACACAGTTAGCAATCACGGATAACAATCTAGTGTACATTTGCATGGGCATGACAATTCTCAGAAGTAAATCGATGCCACTAATATCAGCATATCTGTGTACTCTAGACAGGAAGTTTACTGGAGGGACAGGCACGTACACTCTGGCAATTTGCAGGGGTGTGTGTTGGAAGGGGAGGGGGGTATTAAAGAGGGGGGATTCGGGATAGGAGAGTGGGGGTGAAGTTTCCTCATAGTCCCTTAGCAACAGGGCCTGCTGGCGAGGCCTCCAGAATGTACTGTGGTTTACAGAAGAGATAAACATTGACTTTGCCACCCGGAGAAGTAAATCTCAATTTGGTAATGGAGGACTGCATGACTTGAAACACAGATCAGACAACGCGGAAAACAAACACTAAAGCTCTGAGCACATCAGATGTTACATTTACTTTAACAGCTTTAACATTTATGGTGAGCAAAGCTACAGTGGGCATCTGTGATGAAATGTCACAATATTTAACAGTTTAATCACTAACACTGATGCCCTAATCAGCCAAATTAGAGTCATTACTTCATTTGTTCCGTCATTAAGAACTCAGATTAATTTCCCAGTTCACATGTCATGCTGTAAGATAATTCAGTAAACACAGAGTTTGAACACCTACCTAGTGATCCATTTCAAAAACAATCACATATTAAACATCAATTCAAAGAACCCCTCATAAATTTAGGTTAAGGCGTTACAGTGAGCAAATAGAGCACTTTTAGTGTCAGGCTATGGTGCTGTACAGCTGGAAAAAACAACAGCCAAGGAATGAAAAGACGTCTCTGTAAAGGTCTGAGGGTGGAAGAAAACTAGCTGGAAAGTACTGTTGAGAGACACGGTGGCTTTAATTGACTAACTGGCAAGGTGAATAACTGGCCTTTTTAAGGGAGGGGGTCAAACTGATTACAGCTTCAGACATGTTACTAACCCTTGCCTCTCACTCTCTTCACGCAATTTGATTTAAACGCCTGTCTGAGTAGAGGTGCACTCCACATTAAGCCTTTGCTCTGCAGTGCACACTTATTAATAGTGCCTATAGGGAAAGCTATATCCGCTGTGACAGCCCAAGAGCCATCATATGCTGAATGTCTGAACAATATGACCACATGATGTCCAACACAGATGGTGGATGTAATGTTGGAGGGGGTGGGGGGGGGTAGATGAGTGAATGATACAGCACATGTACTGTACCGAGCGCGGAAAGCAGCAACAGAGGTTTTTCATATGAGCAAATGCTCCCTACAGAAATAAACACTTTAATCAACAACAACAAATACGAGTTGCTTCCTGTGCATGAGCTCGTGCGGGACAATGAACGCGCTTGTTTCATCTTTAACAAGTTCACAGGCCTGACCGTGATTGCTGCTCCCATGCCACAGAGCAGCTTCCCGAGAAAGTCAAAGTTTGTCTCGTCTGGGCTTCAACTCAGCGACAAAGTTGGTATTTTACTGAATTAAAACAGCCATAACTCACCCGTGAATCAACGAGCTTGTTTTGTTAACTTGAACACATTCACTGTCCCGCTGCAGCGTCGCGAACGCGTCCGATAAGAAGTTATCCGAAGTTATGTGCACGTTTAAACCATTATAAGCGCTTTAATAAAGTCTACGCAGGACAGATGTTAATAAAAAAGAACAATGTAAAGTCAAAACGGTGGGTAATTGGAGAGTTACTGTCGTGTTTACTTACGGAAACTTCCACGACCACCGGACCGAAGTTCATCTTGGGAACTTCGAGATGAGAGGAAATCCCGGCGACTTGAACTTCGCGTTAAAAACCACCAGGGTAAAGTCTCTTGAAAAATACAATTATAGTGGAAAAAGAAAGCCACCGCGCAAATCCAGCTTTGAAACTATCCGTCGTCCGGGTTGTTTCATGAGTTTACTCTCGTCAGGACAAGACTTTCCGGCGTTTTCTATTAACAGAGGGAGACACGGTCTGTGACTGTCTGAGCAACGCTGATTTTTTTTTTTTTGGCCCCACAGCTATGGGTGACGTCACAGTGCAAACGAGCCAATCACTGCGCGCCTCCTCGAATAATAATTAAGCAGCAAGTTTGCAACTTTGGGCGCAGATGGAGTTCTTTAAAATGCAAAGCAAGATTTATTTTTTTCTTTACCTCTGTATTTATTTCCATAGAGTGGTTTATCATTTAAATGGTTCACATAATGCTTTGATCTACTTTGACTCATAACTAACCCACTCAAATCATTACAGCCATTGACTAGCATATGTAATGTGTAACTAACTAGTAATAAATTAATAATGTACAACAAGTTCAAGCGAGTGAATGATCCCAAATAATGACCTTTGGCTCAAGCACACACTCCAAGCCTGTAGATATGTGTGTAGACACAAGTGTAGACACTTCATTGCGGAGGAATAGTTTTAGGAATAATTTTACAGAAATTTCACTTAGTTGAGTTTAACACAGTGAGAATGCACTGAGTGCACTCTGCAATATACAAAGGAAGTCAACTACTAGTTAATCACAACATAACATTATTCCACTGTTTACTAAGCTACATCAAACAACAAACATCCTCTCAAATGTGGTTCCTGCTGACAAAATCTTATCTCAAGTGGGTCTGTGGTTGAAATCCTGTATGTCTAGGGAGGAAAATAGCAGAAGATATTTGGACATACTTCACTAAATCATTCCAGGGTCATTTATGAAGCAAACAACTAAACAAACAGAGCCAAACAACAAGTATTTATAAATCTCAGGCCTGCCACAGAGTCAGAGTGTTTTGTGACGACAGACAGATTGAGCAATTTCTAGACACATTTAGAGTAAACGCTGTCTGGCATGTGTCTCACTTCTCATTCACGAGTCAACAGAAAAACACTGTGTTATGAAACATTGTGATGATTAGTTAAATATCTTGTGACCAAAGTTAGGGTTGGGGACAGCAGGGGAGGTTACTTCATTAAAATTGGTGCGCTAGTTTTTATGGCAAAATGCCTGAGTGAGCATGATATTGATCAAAAGTGTGTGACCTGGTTACATCAGAAATGCTGGTTATTTAAAAGTATTTGAAAATACCACATGATCTCTGTCGTCTCACTAAACGTCAGAGAAAAATACTGACGTGACAATTCTCACACAACGATGTTGTTTACTCTCAGTAAACTGTTGAATGTGACCGAGTTAATTAAAATCAGAGTTCCAAAAAGGAAAAAAGTGAGAGAAAAAGAAAAAAAATATCAGTGTCATGGGGGCTAAAATGAAGCAGCGAATAACACTAAATGCTACATAAATAATTTTTTATCTCATTGGATTAAGGTAATCAGACTTTACACGCAATTATTTCATCTGGAACAAACAAGACAACACTCAAGTTGCACAACAGATGCACCCTATCCCGTTCTGCCAAAGTTAAACATGTGTTTCAATTAAAACTATCTAGGAAATCTCTATCTGTATCTTCCACTTGGAGCACATCCTGTGCTCCTCCTTCTGAGGTCACTGGCTACGTGCTCAAAAACAGGAAGTGTATGATTGAGTTATTTGCAGGCTTATCCTGACCAGGTCAGTATTTATGGCCACTGGGTTGATTAGTTCAGTTAGTAGGCTTGTGCAAGAACCCAGAATGTTACAGAAAATCCTGTAATCTGTCATTTAAAAGTTTAGGGAGAGTGTCTCACTTTACCAGTTAAGGAAAGTTGGTTGCTAAACGCCGTGTAGCTGTAGAGTAGTTTGCATATCCTGTGTGGGAGCAGTGGGTCTATGTGTATATGTTTGTATATTTGTGTATGTAGGTGTGTGTCCAGCAGATGGTCGTGAGTATGACATTTCTTTTTCGCATAAGTGACCTGTGGAGGAAAAGGCAGAAAAAATAAAGGGAAGGGAAACCTTCCTGAGCGTCAGTAACTTATCTTGTGACGCCTGCTGGGTATTGTTTCACTTGCTATTTAGGAAGGTTAAAAAAAATACAAGGAGCTGAAATACTAAATGTAAGACATAAGTCTGAAAATTATTTCTTGTTTAGTGTTATTTGTAACAGCAAAACAAAAAAAGTCCCCTAATCTTTTATTTCACTGCACTCTGACTGCTGCATTCTTTAGGTAATTGACGTTGATTTAATTTTGTTATAGAATTAAAAGAAAAATACCTACAGTGACATTATGTCAGTATTCTCAGCAGAAGACCGGACAGGAAATTGTGTAAAAATGGACCCACATTCCTTGAACAGCAGGGACATGACAAGGACATCGACCTCACATCATCTTTAAGACAATAAAATTATAGAACAAGCTTCAAACATCTGCCATATAAATGGATTCAAAACAATTATTAATATTTGTAACCGGGGCTAATATGATTGCACCTACAAGGACATCTATTTCTGCGAGTGCTCTTAATAATAACAACAGCCGCAGGGTCATAACTGCATGTTTACAGTGAAAGGCGAAAGGTCACAGTGTGAATGTGCTGAGATGAGGGGTCGTAGCCTGACACAGAAGTTGATGATGTTGTTTATGTTTCTCTCATCTGCATGAAGGATTGGAGCGTGACATCCATCCAGTGCCCTTCTCACGCATACAGACACACTAGCAGAGTGAAAACACATCAACTTGTGTGGTGTTTGAAATCACACATACTCCAACAAATTGATTGGACCTAAAGCAGCAATAATGAATATTTTTCTGTTTACAGAGGATCACATCATTATTTCAAACAGGTGTTCAAACAGGGTTGTGCATAAAGAGATACCCCAAGGGAATTCATGTATCACCAGACTTTGCAGAGTGTTTTAGCTTCTTTTAGCTCATTGTTTTGGTTTTTACAGCGCTGCATTTCTGTTTTGACCGGTTAAGTTTTCACTATGTTCACCATTGTAGTTTTGTGTGTTAACGTGCAAATGTTTGCTAATTAGCACTAAGGCTGGTTCCTGGATAGTGAATATAGTATTATTTACAGTACTATTTTAAAAGCTAAAGAACTAGCTATGTCCCTGTGGAGACCAAAATCTGGTTGTATAAAATAAAAAAAGAAATTATGCTAAATAGTCATACGAACCTAAATGGTGGCAATAAAGCAGCCCACAACTTGCAAAATAATGAGATATTGCAGTTTTGATACAAGGAATACTATACTGAAATAACATTGAGTTTATAGTCACACTAGCAGCTCTGCATGTTCGCTTCGACCTAAATCTGACGACGCTAATGTTTCTAAAACTCAATTTCCTTTATATACTTCAAAAACAGTGTTACTAGTGAATCACATACTTGTATTTTTCCTCCAAGAATTAGATTCGTTGAAGCAAGAGTTAAGTCTTTCATGTGGCTGAGAAAATTGTTTATATAAAAAAAACAACAGAAGAAGGAAGACTTCTGCAACATGACAAAGTAACACAATCCCAGGAAATCCTGGTGGTTGATTTTTTCAAAATAAAATGACTAATAAAGGACAGAGAACTTTTGAGGACTACTTTTGTATCTTCAAAACAATGACCTCTTAGCACCCTTGGAAAAATGAAATCAGCTAATGACAAGTTCCTTAAGTCATTTGACTAAAGCTGAAGACAAATGGTGTGGGAGGTCCTGGCAAAATATACTGGAAATATACTGTCATGTTTCTTATTGTCAAATAAGCTCACACTTCCTAAAATTCACGCAGCTGGAGGATATGTATCGCGGCCCTGAAGGTGTTTGCATGTGAGTTGGAAAAAAGGGTTAAAATGTGAGGTGATAAGAGAGAGAGGGAGAGAGAGAGAGGCATGGGCAGGGAGCGAGAGGCGTGAGAGAAAAGCTTCTTGACTGGTTTTGTCTGGTTTAAGTCAGGCTGTATATTAACACAGTGGATTGCGATTGAGTGAGGAATGCTTGTCTTTGTTGAGACCTTTGTGGTGATGTCATCAGTACTTTCCCTGGCACCACCTGGGCAGGATTCACAGGAGGGGCCAGGCACTTTAACACAGCAATCTTGCTTTTGTAATGTGGCCTGATTAGTCACCTGACTGTGTTTTTTTTTTTTTTTTTGCAAAGCCTTTCTCGACAAAAGACAGGCTTCAGTCAGCAGTGCCATAAAGATTAGCTGCCTGGTGAACTGTATAAACAGACAGACAAATCTGTGTGTTTGTGTGAGCTGCACATAGGAATGTGTGTGGGTGTCAGTGTCTGCATGCTGTTGTATATCCCGCGTGAGTTAAGAGGGAAAATGGTCTAAATAAATAAGAAGTTTGAGTGAGTGGAGATGATTAAAAACTAGAGACAGTGAGCTGTGTTTGCATATGTGTGTGTGTGTGAGTGAGATGGTGCTGGTGAAAGAAATCCAACATTGAGAAAGTGTGTTGGAAAAAGACAGTGAGTGGGAATTAAAGGAGGACTCGTGGCAGAACCCACAGTGCTGATGTTAGCTGTCTGATCCACTGAGAAACAGTTGGCAGCAGACTGTCTACCAGCCACAAATGTACAGTAATTCAAAGCATGCGACGTGACGCCGTTCCCTGTGAGCTGGGGCTGCAGTCACCCACCCACCCACACACACACACACACACATGCGTGCACACATACACACTGAAGCAATACACCCTGTAAAAGTAACAAATGCAATGAGCGCTCCATTCCACGTGATACAATTATTCACAGTTCCATGGCAAATTTGGGCTGAAGCTAATCTCATAACTAAATGGCATGGCGCCTCTTGCAAAAACCAGATCTTTCAAACAACTGCAAGGAATTCGACTTACTGGTGTCAGTAGCACCACTTTACTGCAGCCAAAGTTTATAAGAAAAATGGGTCAACAAAGTTAGTATAATTACTCTATCACTATACACTTAGTCAAATGGGATTTTAGTACTTCAATCAATTAGTGTTTGGCAGCTACATAACTAGCTGTCTGTTTCAAAATAATCAGCACATAGAGGTATTTTGTTCTTGGCATCTGCAGCAAGTTGAAGTTCTTGTGTTGCACGATTAAGATTAATAGCATGAAGATCGAGAGAGGAAACAAAAGAATAACAGTAAAGAGTTGGTGAAAGGAAAACAAGATTCCAACTTTTGTAGGTTAGTTCTCATGAGCTTCACATGACTTGCATTTAGCCCTTCTCTCGCCCCCCCTCCTCTCTTCATTCCCCCATTTCTCCCTCTGTACTGAGCGCACACCCTCCCTCCCTTCCTCCGCCACTTCCCACCCCGCTCTCCCCCCACTCCTCCTCTCCGCGCAGCACATAGACTTCCTGTGTGTCCTGGCCTGAATGGTATGTGCATGGAGTGGGTGTCTGGGAGGCCTTTCATCCGGCATGGAAAGAAAAGAGAAGTCAAGAGAGAGGCTGAAAAAAAAGAAAGTGAGAGATGAGAGTCATCTTTAATCCGTTTGAGTCAGAGCAGTTGTCCAGAGGCGAGTGGGGTGGGGCGTATTAGATGGGGCGAGAGGGCTCTGGCTGTGCCAGGGATGTGTGTGTAGCGTCTGGAGGGGAAGAGAGAGGCCTGCTGGGAAAGCCTGCAGCCTGCCTGTTTGCCTTCCTGGGACAGATGACATCCGGCTGGGGCATGGTTTGCACGGCTGAGTGCAGATACTAAACTAGAGCAGGTAGAATGGATAAAAATTAACTAAAGCATTCATGCTTCACTGTGGGAGAGAGCTTAGTATAACGTAAGGCATATGAATTAAACAAAATGTGCAATGACAAAATCAAGATTGAAGTGGAAATGGAATCTTGCAGCCGCTGCAGCCTCGTGGGTGAGCGCTAAGCTGCATTTGGCGTTGTCAGACAGGGTGTAGCTGGCTGCTGAGTGCCAGGCCTAACTAGACCCTACCCACACTGTGCAGGGGCACACATGCAAGTCTGTGAGACTGCCTCATGTCATGGAAACAACTTACAGACGTGTGTGTGTGTGCACATGCGCACACACAGAATGTCAAGGCGTGCCAAGACAAGATAACCTTTCATCAGAAGAAAGCACACAGTGCCACCTGCTGTTTGGATTGGTTTAATTGTTACTCTCAGATGAGTTAAATGTTAGATTAGACATTGCAGTGTTGATGTTAAATGATGTCAGTGATATATCAATATTAATAATACTGGTGCATTATGTTCATTCACATACATAAACGGACACAGCACATAAAACTATATGGCTTTTTAAATTCATCAGTAATGGGAACATTGTACTGACTCTAGTGCACCCTGCTGAACCAGATGTAGTTAAAGTATTCAAAGCCTTTACTTAAGTAAAAATATTAACTCCACATTGTAAAAATACTCAACTGAAAGTAAATATTCTGCTTTCAAAATCTTAATTTTATATAAATATAAAGAGCAAAATAACCAATGTGTCAAAAGTAAAGTACTCGTTATGCAGTGAAATGTTCCCATAATATTCCTGTTATATCAGTGTGTATGTTGGATTTTGCGACTGTCAGTGTTTAAGGTTTATCTTATTTTAACTACTTTATATACCGTTGGATAGTTTAATCTACAGCAACACATTGTATTCTATGAGATTATAAGTTTTTCGCTTTGCTGTCCTTGGAGACACAACCCTGTTTTTAGCTTGTGCTGTATAATTTTGCATAATTTAGTATGTTACAGGAGTGTAGCTCATTAATCTAATGAAGTGCCTTTCAATGGCTGATATATCAGTAAAACAGAGGCCAACTCAGCCTTTCCAAACACTTGAAATACCTAATTTAGAGATGCTAAATAGAATAGAATGAAACATCATTATAACAAGGTGGCTGGTGATCAGTGTTATACTGTCTTACCAGACCCGTCTTCAAAGTGTCAGACCTCATGAGAAAGAACCGCTAATGTCAATTGTTGATAATATTGATGTTGCTCAGGTCAATATATTTCTTTAGATAATTAAACTGGTGTATTTGGTGTAGTTGGTCTTTCCTCATACATTAGACTTGTGTATCAGATTTAAGTCAGTTTCCCTGACAATTGATCAGTATGACTGAAAAACATGTCCGGTTGCACCCGTTTTGCAAACTGTTGCTTGAAAAAGACAAAAGTGATCTGAAAATAAACTTTGATCTATAAACCACAGGTAAACAGTGATTCATTTGCTTTCACTGCATATTTATTTCAACACAATACAGTATATACAGTTTCAAAAAATGCAAATCTTTATAAGAGAAATTAAAATAAAAAGAACTTGGCCAAAGGGAACATCACCAGCGATAAGCAGTATGACTGTCACACTTTTCAGCTTCTTAAACGTAAACATTCATATAGCATGTAAATCAAATATTGAGTACAGTGATTGTATTGAGATATTTCAACTCAAACATACATAAATGCTTTACATTGTATACATAACCATTTGAAGAATAAAATGATAATTATTTAACATTTCCAGTGGTTTTTATTTGATAAATAGAATTACATGAGAATGGGGTTAAAGGCAGTAGTTTCTGTCCTGGAAAGAAAAGCAGAGAAACAAAAACAACAACCATAAAATAAAGTAATAAAGTTTTGAATGAAACTTTCACCACTTTTGATGAACTGATATACTTTTACTTAAGTTAGCATTGTTTTCTATTTTCTCCAAAGCAATGCAGATCTTAAGATAGTAGGCTGTGAGAAAAACACATTACATCACACATCTGAATAAGCTGAAATAGTAGCACGACTGTAGGCTGGATTTTCCAAAGACACATAATACAGCTTTTTAAAAGTTACACACAATTTTCCTTCACACACTCACGCTTGTGCGTACACACACGCACACACACGCACACACACACACACACACTCTGAGTCACTGCGTTTATGTGAAGGACACTCACGGACACTCTGAGAATCCTCAGGTGACAGATGGTCAAATCACTTTTAGTCAACTCATTGTCGCTGTAAGTTCCTGGCATCAAAGATAACAGGTTTAAATGCTTCAGTATTCTTAGGAATGCCTCTGCAGTGTATACAAGGTGAAAGCTGTGCATGGCAATGAACAATACAGCTTGCATATAACATACTAGTTTCTTTGATGTGTGTAATTAAAAAAACATTCTGGTCAGATTATCTGATGACACCAAACCCACATGGAGAGGCACAATTAGTTAGAAAACTGTTTCTGTGATGCATGACACATGGAACAATAAAGCAAATCTGTTTCCTTTTTCTTTGTATGTATGAGAAGAAGGGTTTTTGGGGTCAGGGGGGCATTAAAACCGCAAAACAGATTAAAAAAATTACAGATTAGAAAAAATTGTTTTTCTCAATAAAAAACTCCAAAATTGAATGTAGGTGTGAGACACTTTGAGTGGATACAGAAAACTGAAAACTGAGTTTTTGGCAGCATAACACCTTGTGACCAAAAAAGTAATTTCCAGTCAAGTTTCAAGGCCTTCTGCCAAAAAATAGACTCCCAAAAACTAATCCCAAATATCCAAAGTAATCTGTGGTGTCCATTAAATCTTTATGAGGTGTCATAAATCAGAAAATGGTTACTGTTAGTTATAGATCTGCATAGCAAGGTGTGGTTCCTTCCCTGACAGGAAACCTTGGAAATTTAGGGAATATAGTGTTGTAGTGTAATGGTGACTGTATGAAAGTAAAACCTTTATTGAGTACTTTCCACTGTGATGTGAAAAAATGCGTGCTGTTTGCTGGCGTGAGGGTAGTCTGGGGTGATGTTGTGCCACAGTGCCTTGGCTGTATCGCTTCTCTGCAGGACATTTCCATCAAGTCTCACAGTCCTGTTCTTTGTATGCAACTGGCAACTCAGTTGCTCAGTAGACCATCACCTTTCATTTTCCTGAAATGTATAGGATGGAGGAACAGTGCCTGAGCACCTGTCCAACTGCTCTCTTCAAGAGAAATCCCATCTTTGGCTTTATTTCTCATTAATTCAGGCCAAATGCGGACAGAAAAAACCCCCAAAACATCTTCCCCATCCCATCCTCCCTTTTATGCACTCTGCCAGCTATGTTTTTTCATTGCCCTAAAAGCTCTCTCTACACAGCTGGAACGGTATTGTATCCAATTTCTTACAATCCAACGAGACTGATCCCATCCCCAACTGAAAAACATCTGTAAGTACAATACAAAAGTTTGGAGCGTACCACATATAGCCTTATGGAGGAGGGAGGACATTTTCTGTGCTTCAGCAGAGAGGTCAACTCATGATTTTGAAGGAGTCAGCTCTTGGAGTGATGATACATCAGCAGGATATGTTGTGGGTAATAGCTCAGGAAACTCTTTCAACTTGAATGATCCTTTCCTCTTTTAAGAGCAGCTTCAGTAATAATCTTTTCCAAAGAATAGCAACGTGTGGCACCATTTGCCAATGCTGCAGCTCTGCTGAATGCACCACACCTTGAAAAGACACAATTGCTCTTCCAGGTGTCACTCGGGGACACATTCAACCATAGGTGAAATGCATACAAGAAGTTAGCAGGAAATGTTTGTGCTGGAAAAGATTGAAAGAAGCAGTGGATCCCAAAAATTAAGAAACAAGCAATGGAATAATCTGACTGCTGTAAATATGTCACTGCAGTCCAAAGTTTGACCGTAACAAATACGAGCTGGTATCCTTTATAGGGCACAAGAGGACTGATGAAATGGACTGGTCCCAATCACTGTATGCTACCAACTCTGGCAACAGAGACAGGTTTCATTCATTTTCAAATATTACAATAACTTCACCTCAAAACAGAGGATTCCCTGCACTAACATCCCAATTGGTCCACTGTAGTTCTGTTTATACTTGAAAAATCTGAAAAAAACACCATACTCGAAGGGGACTAACTAATCTTAATAGTGCTTAAACAAGTTGGTTACACCCAACGTTTAGAAAATTATTTTTTTTTGCAGTTAGAAGTTGATTGTTGCATGCTAGCTAACCACCCACCCAAATGTTGGACCTTGAAGCTGAGGAGGCCATGCACTCTGCTGCTGAACAATAATTTTGGATTGGCTGTTTGAGACATTTCCTCAAATCTTTGTCTCAAGATGAACTTAAAGGATCTCTAAATTAGAGCACCTGAAAAACATGTAGTATGTTCTTTACCCCTTATCTGTTGGTCAATCAACCGAAGATTAAGCTACAATGCCAACACTTAGACACCCAGGTCTGAATATATACTGGTTTTTCTTTTTCTATGATATTTAACTTACAACCTATTAGTTTTTGAAGGTCAGTTGGATCAAATGAGGCATGTGAATGTGTCAGCTAGGGCTTTGAGACAGTTTTCTGGCATTAATGAACCAAATTGATTATTTGATAAAATAATTGACAGATTTGATAAAGAAGACTTTATATATGTAATTTTAAACACAAAGTTTACATATTAAGGATATGGAATAGTAATAGAAAAAATAGTCTTCACTGTAGTGTCTGTATTTTGCACGCTGAGTTAAGGTTTAGATCTGTATAGGTGGTCTAAATCAGCATGTGACAACTGCAGAGAGGCCTCGATGTAAGTCAGTTTCTTCCAGGTGTAAATTCCAAGCTTTGACCTTTTTGCACAGTGACCTTTTCAGCTGATAGTGGAGAATCAGTCCCTCCTTAAACCGATTTCTCTGTTTCACATGTGGTGTTCTTTGATCCATGTAGATAGAATAACAAAGACTTGCTGATCGGCGACAGGTTTGATTATTTCGCAGTCACGGCTCACTGAAAACAGATTTCCAAGAACTCTAAATATCAGACGAAAAGCATATCTCTGTGGTTGCACATCTCAGAATATACACAAACAGGAATTTCATTTTCCACTCTAAAGCCAGCATGAGCACACTTGAATATGCATCCTTCTTTTGCAGTTTGAATATGAAACTGTGATTCTTTCATTAATCAAAGGAATTGCTTGACAATTTCTTTTTTACTTTCTATTTTGCAGAAAGTAAGAAGAGAAGACAGACACCACACTTGTCCTGTTAGTTTAGCTTAACTTAAAGACCTGAAACAGAAGTCAGTGCATCTTGCCAAAAAAAAGTCTTGCACATACCAGAATTTAAAATCACAACCTGTCCTTTTTACACCTTTTTTTAAACACTTGATGTGTTTAAGAAGACATCATATCTTTAAGAAGATGTCAAGTGCTCACTAAATATACTTATCTTTAAGAAGAGATCAAGTATATTTAGTGAGCATTATAGGTGCTTGTCTACAGTTTTTTTTTAGTGTTGGATAGTACCAGGCTAGCTCCCCCTTGCTTCAGTCTTTATCCTGAGCTAAGCTACCTGCTGGCTGTAGCTAAATACTCACAGCAGAAATGAGAGTGGTATCAATTTTCTCATCTAATTTTAAACAAGAAAACAAGAGTTATTTCCCAAAATGTCAAAATATGCACTTCTTATAAGGGATGACAGCAGCATTGCTTCACCTGGCCTTGCAACTCTAAGATGTTAAACCCTTATCAAAGACAGTTCTTTGTTTTTGGAGGGCTGTAGAGCACAGACCACAGCTGAGCAACTCTGCATGGGAGAACCTGAGATTTCCTTGGGGATTTGTTCTCCATCTAAAGGCTTTGACATCTAAAATTGCTTTTTAATGTGCTAATAATGAAATCATACACTAAGGGCTAGAGCCAGTGGATTGTCAGGAATGTTTAAAAGAAGCCTCTTTAACACATAAGTCAAAAGTCCTCCAATGAATCATTTTAACAAAGCACTACCTCTATCATGTCTCGGCTTCTGGTGCTGTTGAAACGGCAACACAATGCAACATCAACATCATAAATTAACATTGATCCACAATTCGAACTTTTGCTCGGTATGGTATGCTCGAGCAGTTCTTTTACATCTTTCTGAAAATTGGACTTTGTATGGGTCTCTGTTTCATCTCTTTGCTGAATGCCAGTTTTGAAGTTTTACTGTACCTGAATTCTTGACTGTACAGTTTGTGGGCTGCCAGGCCTTTCAAGAATTGAATTCATTAAGTAGATGAAAAGAGAGAGCCAACACATAGTTCAACACAAAGTTACTTTATTAAGTTAAGGGGCAGGTGGAACAATTGAATGAGGGATCTTCCTGATCGGGATATCTTTGTTCAAGTGGATGCTGGCTCTGTCTGGGGAGATAAGATAGAGACGTGGGAATGTTGGCTAAGTGTCTCCAAATACTGATGTCCACGTATCCGAAGATCCAGATGATCCCAAAAAACACCGCCCCAATCAAGCCACACATTAAAGGTCAAAATTTAAAAATGAAGACAAATTTCCACACGGTTGCACCATTTAACTGAGGGAAAGCATGTATGCAATGTTCCAGCTGTCTGTGTGATATGAAGCCACTTATCATTGAGGGAGACATTAATATTCCTCAAAAAGAACCACAAGCTAATATTGACATATTTGGGATGCTGTGCACCAGGTGCATTGAATTGCACATTGATGTTATTTATCCTCTTCTGCAGCCTTTGCTTTAACAATGTGTTCTGCTCATTGGGTTGGATATGTTCTGCATGTGGGTGTATCTTAAAATGATTATTATCCATGAGCGCCATGAAAATTTTGCATTGTTAAAGCCTGTATAAAGTCCTCTCTTTCATATTCGTAGTCATTTTTAGTATGTGGACATCATCAGCTCGTTTTAAATGCTAATCAGTGAAGTCTCTGATCACATAGTACGGACAAGAAGCTCTGATGAAATTAATATCCATCATTCCTCACTTTCTGTTTTCTCGTTTATCTCCAGAAGCAACATTTGAGACACAATGCAGAAAAGAAAAAAGAAGCATTAGAAAATCTCAAAAATGAATGACAACATAATGACATTACACCAAACATTTTGACAGCCCGGCAGACTGTTTGAGGGCAAGTGCCAGCGCATCCAATCCTAGGAAGGTCACAACATCATCCTGACTGGCAGACTGTCCAAAGCACACTCCATCCTTTGTGGAGAGTCCTCTTCACACAGATATTCGTAATCCTTGATACAGGTTAACGAATCCAGAAATGTCAGAAGTTGACATTTCTCAATCAAAACATGGGTGTGGGATACATATATCCCTTTCTAAAATATTTTGTCAATAACACAAAAAACTTCAGTCCCTCAGCGTTTGCTTCTTTCTCTCTCACAGGTGTTCCTTCATTCCTGCTTGTCTGTATGTGCTATTTGGTTTAGCAGAGGTGTTCCTTTAGTAACAGTCCAAAACTGGGTTTCCCTGCTGTCCTCTTTGCATGTCCTCCACGTCACCATGGGTTAGCTAGCACACCTGATCATCAGTGTTCATGCAGTAAAGGTTCATCTTTATTTGATTCTGCTGTACCTGGCCTACCCAAGTTTAGTTTTTTCTGAGTCCCGCTCTTCTCTGCTGCAGCCAAGTGTAGCCGTCCTGGGGGACTGGACCTTACTGATTTCCTCAAGGGCACTGGCCAAAGAGTCCAGGTCCCCCGAGTCCTGGTGCTGGACTTCCCACAGACTCAGAATCACTGACGATGGGCTCTCCTGACACGCAAAGTAGCACAGGTTCCTATAGCCCAGGGAAAACAGAATATTATAGTAGAGAAGATAATAAGATTGCAGTTAATAGCAGCTCTGTAATGAAGTCATTGCCTTGCACTGATTATGATAAGACGGCAAATGCTAAGGCCATTTTTAAAAGGGCCAGTCCAGTGATTGAATATCACACTTCAATACGCTTAAAAGCAACCAAAAATGAAAAAAAAAAAAAATAAATAAAAAAATCAAAGCAGCAGAAACAACTTTTAGCCACAAGTATCCCCAAAATGCTGGATCCTTCATTTTCCATAATTTAACTGAACAGTGTCTTTCCTGGCTCCTAAATGCACGCTTCCAGTTTGCAATGCAGGCTCTGTTCTCATTCTCAAGCCCAACAGAAGACAGCCCTGATGAAATCAATATGACATCAAACAACAGTAACAACACATGACATTATACTGCTGTTTTCACTTGTGGAGCCTGCTCACTGTTTCTCTTTTTTAAATACAGTACCTCCTGAGTTTTCATAATCTAAGAAAAAATATTTGATAAAAATGTTTTCCACACAGAAACTGTAATATTGTAAAAAAAATGAGACTGAGCACTATTATTCAATAATAAAATACTATTCTTACCATTAGTCACACAGTAATAGTGAACATCAAGTAAAGTGATTTGTCTTAAGGTACAGTAGTATACAGGCACAGTTTACAGTGTGAAATTGCACATGCTCGATTGCTTTCTTTGTTTCCTCTCCTTTCATCTTTCTCACTGGGGATGCAAGTGAAGGAAGCAAGGAGAAGAGGAAAGAAGATTCAAGGAAAGAGGAATTTAAAAAAACGAGACATCCAAGAGCCGTCATTTCAACGCAACATCAGTTAAATATGACACGTGGCACAGCTGTATCATCTGCTCATGTTTGTTACAGCCTACTGCTCTATTTCATGATGTCTGTCACATGAGCAGAACAGGACTCTCGATAACTTTCAATAATGACGATCCTTGTAAATATATGTTTTGTGAGACCCAGCACTGACATGATGCATTTCCCTGGCCCTTTTCCAACCTCAACTCAAAGAGTAACACTTGCCATTACTTAAACCTAACCTTAAACCAAGTCTTAAACTGCCTGCTCCACCCATGGTTTGTATATTCCAGCAGTGTATACACCCGTTCAACCTAGCTCATAGCTCCTCTGGCAAGCCTCCTCTTCCTCAAGATGCATTTTAGGAATTGAGATATGCTTCATGATGGCACACTGAGATCGATTTCTGGGTCACAGGCAGGAGGAAGTAGGAGAGAGGAGATAAGGAGGCACAAAACAGGGACACGACAAGAGCCCATAGTACTAGAAGAAGGTTTTCTTCCTCTGCTGTTGTTATCACACATGTCCAACAGAGTGCACTGTTTCATTACAATGGGGTTTTCTTTGTTGCCTTCTCCCCTCTACTCCTTCCTATCCCACTTTCTCTCTGTGGTGTGCTGTCGTTCCCACACACTCTGTGAAATAATTACTAAAATCAGCTTAACAGGGTAGAGACATTCCCATTACATGCTTCTTGGTGTGTTCGACTGAGCTGAAAAAAAAACAAATCCTTTAGCATTTCTCAGTCACAGACGTTGTTATTCAGACTCGGTTTAAGTGAAATTCCTTAATCACATAGTTTCTGTCACAGTTTCTTAGTTAACTTTTCCCTCTAATGTTTCTCCAACTGGCAAGACAGAGAGGACATTTCACTTTTAGTAGCTTTTTTTTCTCAAAAGCTTGATGGAGCTGACTGCACAGATCTAAGAGTCATCATGGCTATAAGCACTTGATTATTGACTTCTCCTCTGAAGCACAAATAGAGATCAGCCCATACCAAACAACTAAAATCCTCCACAGCCCACGCAAATGCCGACCTGGCACAACCTCTGGAGAGTTTAGCAGGGGTTGAGGGATGGAACACATGCAGAGATGCTGCTAATGAAGAGTGCTCACATGAACACATTTCCTTGCCAGAGGCTGGCCTGTCAGCAGTCTGAGACCTTCCTTCAGATTTCTGCAAAACACGGCATCTTCTCTCCAGTAATTCTGACTGTGCTAAAGTTGGCCTTTACATCTCTCTCTCCTCTCTCTCTCTCTCTCTCTCTCTCTCTTCCTCTGTGCATGTGTTTCTCGATCTATAATGAAATCAGCAGTGTGGCGTGTTACTGAAGGCTGGTGGGTGATGGGAGATTAGGGCTGACATGGTGCCTAAATTCCAGATTAAAAATAGTATTCAAAGCAGGGCAACGTTTACGCAGTGGACAGACCAGAACATGCAGCAAAGCATTTCTGCTTTCTAGTCATTATACTGTAATAACAACTGAATAAAACATGCCAACTGATTTATATACAAGAGCTTGTGTAACAGATAGATGGCTCAGAAAAAGGTAAATGACAACTGCATATAATAAAGAATGAGAATGAAATATAGGTTTCAGAGTGCTATAATTCTTACCTGTCAATGTGGAGCTTTTGAGCCAAAAGCTGCCAGTCCTTCCCCTTGGCATTAGCGGTGTCAAAGGTGGCGCTGATCCGCTGACGGATGGACAGGGGGATTTTAAAGGCCCTTGACCCTGTCTGAGAGGTGATGGTACAGTCTGACTGAGTGAAAAAGGGAACCACCCCCTTTTCATTCTAGTAGCAGGAAAGAGGCAAAGGAAAGAGGTGTGAGGGTGATCTTGATACTGCATTTGGAAATCTCAATATGAAGACAAGGACAAGGACTTATCAAGACAATTTGCAATCTATACATGAAAAGCTCCCAGAGAGGCTCATTAAGCAAGCTCTTAAATCAAATCAAGAGTTATTCAGTGTAATAAAAGAACCTATTAACGAGCCGCATGACCGCCCACGCATCGGGCACACGCTGCCTGTTTCTACGATTGCTCCTCACCTCCACCACAGACGTATAGACCTGTAGTATCTGCTCCTCGCCTTTGACCTGTCTGACACTGATCTTGCAGGAGAGCTGAGACGAGGAGTGGCTGTATCGCTCCAAAGAGAAGGCACACTGCAGGGGACGCTGGTTACTGGCCCACACCTGAGAAAAGGAGAACTCCTGCAGGGAAAGGAGAGACGGAGGGCAGTCAGGGAGAACGATGAGAGGATTAGGCAGAGGAGACAACAAACTCATTAAATCCCTGCGAAAGACGTTTGTTATTTGAAACCTGCTTTGCCACCCGCTTTGCTGTTAACATGATTAATTAACACTGAATGACTGGCCTCTTTAGCCAATCAATGACTATATGTAGTCCAGCAGCATAGCTATCAGAAAGAGCTCCAACATTAGATCCACAGGAAAGAACTTGTAACGTGTTAACATGTGAAAGACCTGAAGCTGTGAGTGCAGAAATATAATAAATTAGACATTAATTTACTTACTGCACTGTTGCCTGGGAGAAATAATTAAAGTTACTTTAGCCCTTAGTGTGGTCAGTCTTACATGTAATCAGAGCTAAGCCCACTTATTAGAAGAAATAGTCTATTTAATGACTTAAAAACATCCTGTGAACACTTTTTTCAGTAAACGTACAGCCCACAGCATTACATTTTTTTTCCATAAGTACGACCTTTTTGGCTTATGTTTTCTTTTCCACATTCTGGTGATTCTAAAAAGCATTAAATGTTTGTAAATGCCAATCTGTTAGATCAGGAACAGTGATGTGATTACGGAATTAGGACAGAGATGCCTTAATTCACCCTGTTTATACTGCATTTCTCCCAAAAAGTGGCTGCTGAAAAACCAAAAGTAACAGAGCTTCAGAGTGAATGGAATCTAAGAGGCCAATTTGGACTTCCATCACTAACTACTGCGTGACCCAGACAGTGGCGAAAGTGAGAACAGGTCAAAAACACTGTTTCATGGATGAATCATCCCCTCTTCAGATCCATCAGACAGGAGGATGGGTACTTGTAAAAGCCTCCTTTAGCTGAGAGTAGTGTCTGAATGGAAGCCTACAGTCATCTTCCCTGTAGGACCCTCATATAGTGGCTCTTCTCCCTCCAAGAAAACCTTGTTGTTATTCTGGATGCACTATGGTGGGCTAATTCTGCTAATAGGATGTCACTGGTGGAATAAACAGCACAGGGCAGGGCAGAACATGCAGCATGTAGACCCCTAGGAAGATAACTATGAGATCTGTGTGTGTGCGCGCTTATGCCTGGCAGTCATAATTAATATTGTGAGGGTGTGTGTGTGGGTGAGATAGCTAGCGTTAGTGATCTCCTGCTGTGTCCTTGCTGCTGTCCTTTGGCTTTGATGTGACCAAGCAAGAAAAAGGGAAACTGCGAGAGAGCCCTAATGGTGGAACAGAGGAAGCTGAGAAGATGAAGGTGCACAGCTTCGTTCCAGACCTGTGACCCTGATAGCGCAGTTCATTTTAGATTAGAACTGATGCACAGACGGTAAACCTGACCGCTGCTTTACATTCCTTCACACTAACTGGCACACACACAGACACACACAGTTATGAACTGCCTACCTGGCAGGTGGTGAAAGGTTTGATGCTCCAGAGTAACTGTGGGACGTCCTGGATGGACACCTGGAGGCTGAAAGTGTTCCCCCGGAACAGCATCATTTTAGGTTCCTCCAGCAGCCGCCCGCCCCTGCTGCGCTCGCCCACTGCCACCTCCTGATAAGGAAAGGTGTGGGTTGTGTTTGAGGGGGTGGGGATGGGAAAATGGGGGAAAAAAGTAGAAACTGTATTTTATACTGTTGATGGAGTTCCTGTACCAAGTGAACTGTGTCAACTGTGTAACATGCTCTATGTAAAAAGGTGTCTCTCCTGATTGATAATAAGCAATAATTTTTAAACATTTTAAAAACAAATATGCCACATTTTAATCTATTTCAGCCTCTTAATTAGAGGATTTTTGCCTGATTCAGATGAATTTGTTTTTAGACTGTTGGTCTGACAAAACAAAACGCTTTGAAGATGTCACTTTGGGCCTGAGGAAATAAGCAAATTTGTCACTATTTACTGACATTTATCAGACCAAATAACTAATTGATTATGTGAGTAAAATAACAACAGATTAACTGTTGGCGAAAACTCACTCTTTGCAGCCTCAATTTTGCGCGTTCAGTGAACTTCTTTTTCTGAAAACTTTTTAAAAACCAGTTTTAGAAATGTCACCAAAACATGGAAAGGAAATGTAAAAACCTCCACACAAATATAAATGAATGTTAAAAAACGTCAAATGCACATGCACACCAGAAGCTTTTAGTAATTGTTTTTGTTGCCTTGACTTTTATTTGTGGATGCTCTTTGCACATTTGGAGGAACACTATGACCATGATATATATATATATATAAAATCAAACAAACCTCTAAACAAAAACAAAAGTGGAGATGCGCTGTGCATTTTTAAGCTTTCATAATGTGTCCAGAGTGATTGGCCCCTCAAACATGAAACGCTCAACAGTGGCCCCCCCAAGAGCCACTGCTGCTCACAACACATTACCAAACACAGAGTGCATCAAACTGACAGACTGCATGAGTCCACAGGCTGAGAATCAGATAAAGAGAGCAGCATGAATTGTTAGCCAGACATATTGGCTGTACACAAAGACAACAAAGACGGGCTGTAAACAGTGAAAAAAAAAAATCAAAACAAAAGTCTTTAGTCAATATTTTACTTTTGGGCTTCCTGCTTTGTGATATTGTAATTTCTTCTGGATCTATGGAGAACAATAACATCTGTGTGTCGGTATGCACTAGCATGTTTGTGGTTACATTTTCTGTATCTTGGGAAAGAAGGAAGTGGTTGGGGGTGTGAGGAGACCTGTATGCATGGTGCTTATCCGCTCAGTCACACAGCAAAGCATTACAGGCTGTCTCGAACCTGATCAATTCCTGCTGCAAGCTCACAGGGGAAATTAATTGTCGTATGAAGCACAAACAAAAGCCAACAAAAAAAGGAACAAATGAACAAATAACCATGTCTGACTGAGGGAGAGGTGGAGTGAATTGGTTCTTGGCACCTACATCCAATTTCTCTTTGTTCACATGCAAGTCTGCCTCTCGGATGAAGCCAAAAGTGGTGCATGGCTAGTGGCTATACAGCGCAACTGTCATCGCCGCTTCAGAAAAGCTGTGTGTGTTTAATTAAGAAACAAGTCACTCTAGCAAAAAGTATTTTCTGGCTGCCGAACACTTAGACAAAAAGAGGTGAGTTTGTGTTTTTGGTTGAACCCACACTTCAAGGGCGTGGGCAAAAAACTTTTCGCTAAGCGCCACTCAAGAGCACAATGAGCAGCTAGTGCCGCATCTGAGAATGTGTCTCATTTTGAAATGTTCAAATCCTCGTCATGTGGAATGCAACGCTGAAACACATTTAATTAACAGAGAGCAAATTAAATTACGCAAAGAAAGGGCAGAGAAGCAACCTTGGAGCATCTGTTGTCTTTGTAATTAAAAGTCCCTCTTTGTCTCCTAGTCATCAAGCATCTCCCAGTGGCAATGTTACTGAACAGGCAGATCTTCAGTGGAGCACAAAAAACCTCAGACAGCGAGTCTTCCAGGCAAAACCACCAGCCGCACCACCAAGCCCTTGCAATTAAGTTCACATATTTATACCATATATTCTACATCTGTTAGAGGCTCTATGGACGGCAATGTTAGCCTAACTGTACTCCAGACTTAAGTATCTCACCAGCTATATTACCTTACTGTATCACTAATGGTCTCTTATTTTCCCTGTAGTGCCACCATGACACTGACATTTGTGGTTTAAAGGGAAATGTCAGGAAAACCAATGGATGAATTGCCATGAAATCTGGTACAGACATTCATGTCCATGTTCAGGATTAATTATTATAAAACTGCTGTTCCCTTAATTTTTAGTATTGCACCATCATCAGGTTTGTTCACTCTGACTTAATCTAATACTTTGTTTCTTGCCTGAATAGCCACAAAACTGACATTCAGCCTCTGCGGTGCTTCGTTTTTAGTGATAATTAGCAAACTTAGCATACGGTGGTGACAACAGTAAACATTACCTGCAGACCATCTGCATTATATTATTGGCACTGTGAGCATGTTCGCATGCGGACGTTTGCATTTAACTTAAACTACCTCAGTGCAGTCCTACAGAGCTGAGAAGAAACAGAAAACTGTTTGTTGGGCTTTTTCCTGTTATATATGACTGTATGTATGTTGACCCAAGATGTCAAATTAAAAAGATATTTACATGTTTCTGAAACTTTGACAAGACAGTAATGCCAGTTAAGTCATGAGCAAATTACAGTGGGTTGAAATATGGCATTATCAGTGGATCCTTCCATTGTTTCCTCCCTCATACCTGAAATGCATGGGGCGTGTCGTCCACACAGTAGACCCTGAGGGTGAAGCCCAGAGAGTTGCTGGTATCCGGACTACCAAACACAGCCAGCCTCAGCCGCTTGGCCGCCTCTTGGTTCATTGGCTCTCCCACCAGGGCGTAGCGACCAGGATGCTCCAGCAGCAAATGACACCTCTGGGCCTCCAGCAGACAGTAGCAGGATGTGCTCTCCTCGTCCACTGACATCACTTCCTTTGGAGGGAGGACACATCAGGAGAGACCATGTTAAGTTGTGGTGCACTACACACATATTTAGCGGTATTTATAATTCATTTAAGGGTTAATCATGAGAAGAGCTCAATACTTGAAGGCTGTCTAGCTGATAATTTTTGATTTTAGGGATTCAGCACAGAGCTTTACACGGTGGAGCTGAGCATGCTGATTCATGATTATTAACATTTCAATTACTGCCACGATTTTATTTGCAGAGGGAGGGGGAAAGAGGCTTTAACTTAACCCTTAAAACTGAAAGCTGAACTGTGATATATGAGTCATATGACAACTTTATTACTTACACTACTTTATTTACTTTACACTATTTTTGACTTATTAGCTTATTACCTACAGAGTAAAAATGGCAACACAGCTACAAAACAAGCCAAAGGAGGCCTAATCCTAGCATTTTAAATGTAAGAAGTGACTATAATGTTATTAAAGACTTTATTAAAACACCTCACTGACAGTAAACCGTAAACTTTCCCTCACACGCAGACTCAGGATCAGGAAGTGTGCAAACCTGAACAAGGGCCAAATGAATAATCACACATCTCACTAAACAGAAGGGGATACAGTAACACTGACAAAACGGATTAGCGGGGAGCACTTGTATCCGACGGCCGATTGCTCCTCATGTTGTGCTCAATCCGCCCTAAATCACCTTTGAAACATAACTGTGACCCACAGGTCCCCTCTGCATCTGGCCTGACTGAGCCATATAAGGCAACGCTGGGTAATTTAGTGGGCCACAGATTCCTAAACCTGCCCCATTAGCGCTGCAGCAGACATGAAGGATCTCCATGACATAGCTCATCCCCGCCAGGCAGCCGGGGAGAAATGATGGAGTCAAACTCTAGCAGTACAAAAGTGCAAGCCTTAATGGGAATGGCACTGAGAGGCAGACAGAGCAGGAGAGAAGGGAAGAGAGGAAGACATAGGGTGAGAAAGACCTCCATCTCCCATTATATCACTAATTCCAGAGATTACGTTTTGAATGAGCATCCTTTCTAAGATAAAGGGCTCATTATTTCACAGTGACAGAGACGGGTCACGGCATTACATTTTCTTGGAGAACATCTCTTCCTTCTTTTTTCGAACCCGTCCGCCTGTCTGCCTGTCTGTTGCCTCCTTCTCAGCTGACTCTCTCTCCTATTCTCTCCTTTCCGATGGCATATAGCTCCCATCAGTGATGGGTCTTTTGATAGCTCCCTTTTGTGCAACACGGCTGCTGGCAAATTACATCTGTGTAAATGTCACACAGTGAAAGGACCAGGCTGGGAGAGAGAGCCACCGGCGCTCCAAGGTCACGCAAACTCTGTGGCTCCGGGGTCACTCCGCCTCGATGAGGTCCCCAAAGCTTTTTGATGAGGTTAGTTAAACATTAAAAGAGCATCTTAGACATGTCTACTCTGCTGAGAAGGCACGAGAAAATGGATAGAGGGTGTTTGGATTGAAGTCAGATGTCTGAACAAGTCTCTGTGAGACTGTGAAGTAGCTTTACGGGGCAGAGTTGAAGGACTTTCCAGAGGTGTTATTTTACTGAAAGAGCTAGATGTGAGAAGAAAATCTCACGGCAGCCATCACGGCAACAGCACGATATTGTATTTATAGCAATAAAGTATTAAATGTTTTAAAAAGCACACTTGACGGTTTTATCTGTTTTTGACCTCACCCGAGACTGGGGACCTTTCAGTAGGTTTTTTTTTGACATTTAAATCTATTTGTGTGTCTGTAAATGTAATTTTAACAAGCTAAATGGCAGGTTCAGGGATTTCATTTTAACAAGAACTGTGTGTTGAAGCTTTTTATGACTGGTTCTTATGAATGAATTGCCCTCATTGCTAATTTTTTGTTATTATACAATATATTTCTGCATTTTATCTCTGGCTAAAACTCACTCACTGTTGAAAGAGGAGATTTCCCCAATGTAAAATAATAATATTAGTCTAGCTGAATCTCTAAAATTGATACAAACTCAGAGCTTAAACATTCATGCTCACTAGCAGCCAGAGTCATACTGGCCCCAGTGTAGCAGCTGACATGATACATATTCCCTCATGCCTCCTTCATCTATGCTTATAAGACTTACCTTTGCAAATGTTCCCGTTAGGACACAGTTGTACCTTGCATATTCACAATGGTCTAACATGATATAACAGGCTTTGTTTGTTGTGTTTCAGATAGAGTTTAGCCAAATGATAAATAACAAAAACAAACAGTACAAAGCCTAGCAGTGTGTACAAACATAATTGTACTTTTTCCTCTTGTAATTGTGCCTGTTGTGTTCAAATTTTATGAACAGCTGCAATGCAGAATTCAAAGTTTCATGAAAGAGTAATGGTTTAAAATACCATTATCATTAAACTGGAAAAGAAATGAACGTTTCAGTGACTAATAGCCATAATTTGCATTCGGTCTGACATTTCTTTTGGATGTATGACAGCATGAGGTAGAGCTTGAAAGGCTGGATTTTATGCAGAATGACGAATCTGAGCTGGCAACCCTGAAATCGGCTCCGTGCTTGCATGACTACACTGCAGGATGGAAATTTTCATCAAAGTAAGTTGCAGCAGTTTTATCAGTTCGTATTGATATTCTGGGCGCTGGTGAAAGTTGTGTGTTTTGCACTTGTTAACATTCTGCACTGATGTTGCAGCAGAGAATGTGGATCTGATAATTACAGCTGAAGCTTTAATAGAAATGGCTCACCTCCCACTTGTTGTCCTGTGTTTGTCTCTTTAGCCGAATGGTCCAATTATCAGCAGCAACCTCCGCGCAATGGGCTATGGTCATGGCTATGGGACAGGACAGGTCCAGGCCTGGTGGGCCATATGTGACTGCAGGACTCAAAAAGATCTCTGGCCCCTCCTCTGACAGAGCACTGCACACAAATATGCACAGTCAAAACACATATTAAAACAACACATCTCGGATAAAATGCATGCAGTTTAATGCTGCTGTATTGAAATGACAGTATAAAAATGAAGACATTAACTAGTAATCATCAGCAGGAATCACTGCTCAAAGTATGCAGATAGCAGAGTGTGACCCCTGCGTATGAACAAAGTAAACTCAAATCCTTGGACACTCATAATGAATCAATCCCTGACTAGCTGACACACAGACACACAGATAGAGGAAGATTAAAGCACCAAGACTAATGGACAGTGGGGCTAGGGAGGACAGGCTTTAGCACACAGCGTGTAAGCTTCGTGGGTCGATGGAGCTTATGAAGCCTGCTCTGGCCTGCCTGGTGACAGATTAGCTGGGCCAAGCTGCTCTTGGCCAGGGGCCCAATCTTGGCTGGAAGCCCTGAAGACTGAGAGCAATCAATGGGACCACCATCAGTCATGCAGTTGGCCCGGCTGGACACCTCACATATACAGGACACAATATTGGTGCTGTTGTCACTAGAGCAGCATGGATATTTCTCAGCATCATTAATACAACTACAGCAGGGACAAACCCCTGACACGCAGGCACGGATGCGTCACAAATGTGTTGGACTCACACGTGTGTGCATGAAAGTACCAACAGAGTGAGAACGAGTTCGACATCAAAAGCATCATTTTTATAGGTTACACTTCATCAACACACATGACTGCCACACATAACCAATTAATGGCTGTGCCCCAGTTCCATACTGCATATTAATTACATGCAGGCTTTCAGTACATCGTTCACACTGCAGTAGTGGCAAAATAAAATATGAATGAAGCTTTCCAAAGATGCAGTTGTCTTAGTAGATAATGTAAAAGTAAGTAGTAGTAGATGTCTTGTATTTGAATGACATTAAACATTATAAAATTAAGGTTTGAGTGACAGCTTTTTATCGATTTTTTCGGTAAATCATTGCAATTGGGGATTAATTTTACATCACTTCATGAGCCAAGGATTACACCTACAGATGTCCTGCTTTGTCCAACCAGAAGAAGTATTCTGTTTACAAGCTGATAAAGATTAAGAAAGATCAAGAAGCTGAAACTAAGATGTTTGGCATTTTTACTTGAAAGAATGGATCTGTAACAATTACTAGTTAATTTTCTTTTGACCAATTAATTGATAATCAACTAACTAACCAACTTGTTTCAGCTCAACTTTTACCATAGTACATTTTGTATACCAGTATTATGCAGCGACACAGCTCCTGCAAGTCAGAATTTAGATTCTTTTCTCATTTTACCTGAGTAGATGTGAACAACAAGTGCTGTTATTTTTGAAATCTTCATATTAAAAAAATGGCACTTCTACTGGGGCAGGATTTTCATAGTATTTTCCATTTCTGCAACAGTTACCTGCAAGATGCATGACAATTCTTTTATGTATGAGACAGAGGTAGAAAGGTGAAGTGTGATGTATGAGCGTGTGCGTGTTTAGAGGGTAGCGTTCCCACACATCTTAACTCACTGGTGAGACTGTTTGGCTCCTGTTGTTTTAACAGTTTCTGGTGCTGAGTGCTGTGTGAAAATGTATCCTTCATTATGCTGTTACCAATCAACACTAAAAAATTAAACGAGGTTACGATCAGCTGTCTAAAAATAAAATCTAGACAGCACCGTGGCCCTGCAGCTGCACTTTTGTGCTAATCAGCCCCAGGCTCAGAGGAAACCAAGGTTACCTGCCACTGAGACTATGGTAATTAGCCAGATTGCCTGTGAGCAAAGATTAAAGATGGTTATTTAGCATCTCTGATTGTGGTTATGGGAACAAAAGCAATATGACTCTAGGATGATGGTTAAAGTGCAGATACTAGTTTGGGGTTATTAGTTAAACCTTGTCTCAAATGTGCAGTGCACACCTCTTTCACTCTTTAACACAATAGCATCAAGCATGACTTTTATTTTGTTTTTCCATTCCTCAGACCACAATTTTAAATAAGAATTTGTAACAATGCCTCATAAGTATGACAGTTTTACAGCCAAAGAGACGGCCATGGAGGTGAGCAGAATTTATTTATGTAGTCAAGCAGACTTACAGATTAAATGGAATTTAAATAAATAAATATATAAATAAAATAACATTTCATTAAAAATCCTATTTCTTGAGACACTATCTCTGTTAGTAAGGACATAATCCACAGAACACAATGTGAACAGCTCTGGAGGTGTTGACTGCCCTTTAATTTATTACTAACTTTTCAAATGTTAATACTCAACATCCCTGGAATATCAATAGCTATTGTTAGCGTTTATGCTAGGCAGGCAGCCAATAAAAAAACAGCACTTGAGGCAATTTATCAGATTTTGCGCAGCTCCCTCTGGGGCCACAAAAGGCTTTATACAACTTTTTCACATATGCTATGGTACTCCCTAAGATCTGTAAACAGACTTTGATGTGTGAATTGATGTAAGTTCACCTTTAATATTTCAATCAATATAGGCACCTAATAGCCTAGGGGAGGTGTAGGCACACATAATATGATTTTGTGAAACAGCAAAGTATGTTTTCCAACTTTAGCTACTTAGTTGAAAGTTGCACTAATCAATATGTTTATGTGTGCAATGTAAAAGGTGACACTGGTAGTGACTCAGTTCAAGAAATATTACCTGACTATGCAGTTTCCCCACTGCTCTAAGGAGTATTTTAATGTCCTCTAATTAATTATTTGGATTGTACACAACTTTACTGTTTTGGTTCATTCTTACAGCACTCATCCGTTTGAATCAGGCTGTTTTTAGCAGCAGCCGGTGGGAAAACACTTTGTAAACCATTGTATACAGCAGACAAACTAAACTGGCGATAAGCTGGGGAATACAGCGCAGCATTTAGCCCATAAAGACATTTCCCTCAGGAGTAAGCGGAGATGGACATTTGTTAGGTGGCCAGTGATGCGTCTCCAAATTAATGCTAATGTTGCTCTGTGTTTGCTGCATGTGTAATTATGCAGCTGTTGACTTAGGTCTTAGCCAAACATCTGCATAAGGTGATAATCAGTCAGTGCTGGATTAAGTGCTTGCTGCATGCACCCACAGCAGCCAAAAATATGAGGACAGGTCTAAGGGGAAATTTAAGGAGAGGCTTAGTAAAGTATTAGTACCACATAAAGTTGCTCAGCTCATATGGTGCAAACAGGACAGTACAAATGACATCAGAAACACCAACCAACATTTTGAAAGGAAGTCTAGTGATGAAGGTACAACTGACACCATGGAGTAATAGGTCCCTGAGAAATACGAGGATGATGCTGCTCTACTCATCCACTCAGACTCCTTGAGTCACATCAGACCAGGCGTATTTTGTCACACACTATGATTCTGCCCTTGGACTACCAACTGTCCCCTGCTGAGCTGGAGAAGATCACACACAAAACAACCTCGTAAAGCCCAGAGGATGAACGGAAAGCTCTTGCGAACACCTGAAACCGAGCCAGAGCTGATCGATTCCTATTCTTTGCAGAGGAAAGCATCGTCTTATGTAGATGGCCGAGGTTTGAATGGGGAAGAAAGGATCCAATTTCTCCCGTGGACCCTGCGGCTGTCAGAAGATAGGCTTTGACTGACAGCTCAGTGGTGCACGGCTCCTGCAGCTTCTTAAACGACAGCCAGAGAAGTAAACAGCATCAGGCTTATCAGAGCAAAGCAGGAGCCTGGAGGGCAGCAGCTTGGCTGAACTGGGGACACTTTAGGCAGGGAAGGGTATAACCAGCCCACTAACTGAACTCTAAACCACAACCTATGAGTGACCTTTTGATCTGTATCTTTAACCAGTTGACCCTAGTCACATAATGGGTTGGTGGAGGTGAGGTGAGAAGACAGTTGAATTTCAGATGCCACTAAATGTCACTTTTGATTCTCCCTTGGATGAGAAATCGAATTTCATTGGGAAGCGCAGGTGGTTTTCCGTGTTGTTAAGGTGATATCTTGCTAGCAGGGTTTCACAAAGACTTGCTGACACATTGATACAGTCGGGTATAAATCAAGAACATGTCCAAAAACTGACTTCAGGTTGTCAGATAGCTTTTGAGGCTCCATTGCAAAAAAGGCAAAGGTATTAGACTCTTTTTCAAACCATTCTTATCTATCACGCCGTTTTCTTCTTAAGTAATAGCTTTGCGAAAATCTTGACGGCAAAGTCACAGAAATAGACTCCTGCTAGCAGGCAACAGTCTCTAAACTTTTTGGCATATCACCTTCCGCCGAACTAAAAACCCAATCAATATCAGCTATCATCATGACTTTACAATTTTCAACCACCTTAACCAGTCACTGTGGAAAGCGATATTGTCACAGTTATGTCTACAAACACAAAACAGACTACTAGAGTCATGGAGCGCATCTTTCTCTGCTGAGACAGTTGCTTAAGGCAGTAATGCAATCTGTCTACAGCTGCCAATGAATTTGTGACACTTATGTCCTCCCCTGCAGTGTCTGCAAGATGAGCAAGGATCTCATGCTGGGTGGGAATATGCCTGCATCTGTACTGTATGTGAGTGTATGAGTATGGGTACAGTACATGAGGATCTGCGAGTGTCTGTGCATGTTCGTGGCGCATGTTCTGCAAAGAGAGTAGAGGAGGAGAGGTGTCAGGGAGAGCGATGAGAGATGCTGTGTGATGTGTTGAAAGATAAAAAGAGAGCAGCCGAAGGAGCAGACTGCAACGCCTCAGTGAGAGTCCCTCACCTGCTGTCCTCCTGGTTGATGATCATGTACATTTCCCAGGTAGTGTCTTCTGCGATCCCCCCATGAGGCACCAACAGACTGATACCTGCAGAGAAGGAGGTATGCAAAAACTGATCAACACACAGCCAGACATGCACAAACGACACACTCTCACACCTGCCCGGCTGTCAGGTCTTTTTACTAAAGGTGACAGCCAGTGAGGTGATGGCCCCAGAAAAAGGTGACGGAAGCAAGTCCCGAAGGCCTTGAGAATCAATGCTGCCAGCCGTCTCTTTGTCACACACACACACACGCCGACTGTCTCGTTCTTAGACAGAAACACACACACACACGTACACAATTTTCTCCTGTATGATAAACAATTACTGCCAATCTAAACTGCAGTAGATAAAGCCCCTCAAGGGACAGGATGATGAATGTAGGCCATGGGAAAGAGCTGCCTGATTAATGCCGTAGACTTAGCATCACAGATTTACATTACATATTTATACATACATAGTTATGTAGTTATATTTTTTCATAGTGTGCTGTAAAATGGTAATGCTTTTAGTTAGTGAAATACTAGAGATTGTGTATTTACTACAGCTAGAAAAACTTTTCATATGCTGAGAAATGTCAGTGCTGTCCAGCTTCATCATTTCAGTAAATAATATATTAATGTTCATGTTTCTTAGTCGATCTATGACATTTCCACATTTTTCACTGGCAACCACTGCTGACAAGGTCAAACAATTTCAAAATGCAATAGTGTGCTGTTGTTTTCAAAGTATGGCATGTTACAGATTTCAGCGTCTGTGCTCTGTGATTTCTAGTTCTATGTTGACAGTTTACACACAGGAACGCATCGAATGAAATTTCCCCGCAGTGGGCTCACCTGTGTTCGGTACCACCAGCCTCCCTCCAGCATGACCGAACACTGCGGTTGCTTTGTGGAGAGGCCTGCTGGGAGTCAAAGAGACTTGTGGAGTGAAGAGGTTTTTGCTCCTCCTGCCCAGCGTCGTCCCCACAGCAACCCCTCTATAGTCTGGAGCCAGGCCCCTTGGAAATGTCTGAGGGTGGGACATGACATGGTACTCTGCCCTCTCCGCCACCCCTAGAGATATGATGAAAGGACTCTGTTGCAGTTAAACAAACTTTGATTGACAACTTTATACCAAGAGAAAAGACAGGAGTATTGCATCACTGTGTTTTTCAGCTCTAAAAGCAATGTAGAAACACAGTACACAAGAAAAACTATAAAAGTTAAATACAGTATGGTGTCTGTAAAACCAATCGCTCTCCTAGCAGCGGTGCAATCATAGCTCAGCAACTGGAGCTAGGCTCGGCAGGCCTGTCAAGCTTTTGGATTTCTCCAGCTGAAGTCAGGGTCCTATAGTAAGAGCAATACTCAGCATTTGAAGTGTTGAGAGTGGTGTCTTTAATTTAGCTTTGCCAACCTCCAAAACACAAGGGCAGAAGTTTGAGGAATGGAATAAACCATGCATTTATCTGCCCTATCATAAACTGCAAACGTTTGTGTGTCCGGGTATCTAGCTTGCTGCCTAGAGTGTTGCCCAGCATTATATTTCCTAGGCTGAAGGCAAATTAACATCCTTAATTAACTCTACTCTATTCTCAAGTTTTTGGGCTTACAGATTGTGTTATAATAAGAATAAAAATTCCAAAAAATTAAAAGAAATCTATAAAATAGAAACTAACAGTATGATATAGCTTGTTTTCGTTCCACTGTGCAACTTTTTGGCACAATATCATGTTAAAATATTAAAAAACAGCTTTTCAACCAGCTCAAAGGAGCGTTTGTTAGTTAACTTAGCTCTTTAGCGGATGCTGCTTACTTAACCCATAAGAACCCAGACCCATTTTTCCTTAAAGGAAAATTATGTGGGATATACCACAGACCAAGTGGACCACATATATAAGGAAGAGACTGGGGCATTCAAAGTGTTTGTTACACCGGTGTCACCGTGGGTTCTTATGGGTTAAAATCACAAATTATGTAAATCTGCTGCTGTAAAAATAACACATATATCCTGTGCAAGAATGGAAAGCTGACCTTTTCTCTGTATGACAGCTTTCTTCCTTATAGGAAAATCAGCAGAAATGTAACATTATTTCTGCTTTTCCAAAAGCAGTTTATCACCACAGTCTTTCAAAACACTTCTGTTTTCTGACCTTTGACCTTGAGATCAGGCAGTGGGTCAAGGAGGGAGCGCTCGGCCATCAGCTCCTTGTCGATGGAGTCCTGAAAACACATGGGGCTGGTGTAGGTGCGCGACACTGTCAGATCAGGTTGCATGGACGAATTAATAAGCAGGGGGTTTGCTGAAAAAAACACAAAGAAAAACAAGCGAATTACTGTCAACTGTTAGGCGTCTTTAAGCAGCAATTACATTTCAGAAGAATGACACTATCAACGGGCAATAGAAACCAAAAGGGTATGTCATGAAAATTAATTTTTTATTCACCTGTGATTACTGCTATAATATCATCACCATGGAAACAGGAATGGCATACACCTTGCTGTACAAATGTCTCAATTAAAACTGACAAATGGCAAATAACAACAGCTGGGGTGTAGTAATATGTGGCAATAGAAATATTGCCAATGAGTTACTATATATTATAGATGCGTTAACAGAGTCTTCTGTGTGAATATTCCCATCTTTCTTTCCATCTACATTTCTAATTTCCCTGCAGGCATAGATGGGTGTTGCTCTAACTACTGCAAGCGATGCATCGAATCAGTCACATACTGTAACCATGCATGTCGCATTGGAGTCAAAACACAGACACATAGCACCTTGTAGATTAATCAAGAAACACAAAACATAGATAGTTATTTTAGAATATTAACTTTATTATAGATTTATAAAAGATTTATTGCAAGGTGAAATTGTTTTATGATTAATGACTCCTCTGCATTGTTTCAAGCAAGCATGAAATGACAACTGACGATACGGCTAAGTAAGCAGCATGATTTCTCTTAATGAGCAAAGAAATGTACAAGTTAGTTTGTTGTCACAGTGACTCATGATCAAGGACGTGACTGCATAAAAAGAAGTGAAATGAAATGATTACTGCGTAATTATGTAGCAATGTAAAGCAGGCTGTAGCATATACAGAGGGGAGGTCATGTTGGATTTTTATGGAGGTTTGGCTGTTTTAGCCCTCCTATCAAGGGGAACAGGGACCAAGATTAAAGCTTTCCCTGCCTACTGCTGTGTTATCAAAATGAACTTTATTATACCCTGCTGAGAGCTGTTGCTGTGGCGACCCATAATGCCAGCCTTGTAAAAATATGCCTCAATCTGTGGGGCAAAACACACCATGCTTCTCAGTGCTGATGTTTCAGTGTTTGGAGACACGGGACTACAAATTCTCCATTCGGGAAAAAAAGAAAACTGAAATAAATTACATTTTTAATTTTGGAGTCATGAATAATTAACCAAAGTTTTGTTATACGCAAGATAAAGCCAATACCGCTGATAATTCCACAATCTCACTACCCTGATGAGGTACCCCTTGTTCACCTTTAGTTAGCTTACTAAAGAAGTCTAAGTTATAACAGATACGAGTTAAATTGAAAATTTGCGGAGTACACAGAATGTGCTTGTTACCGCACGTTTTCAGTTTATTGCTTTGGGTATCCTGATGTTTGCAAAAAAAACAACAAATGCATGGTGTGGCTTATAGATTAAGCTTTATCCAGTACATTATTGAACATTTAGTCCACTACAGCACAGACAGCAAGCATCTCCGGACAGCTCAAGTGAACAAACTGAAAAATTAAATATCGTCATTTTTGCCCCTAAAGCATTTTAATAATTGATGTTGTTATATCGCAATACAAAGACATTAATGCATAATTCATACACATACATATATACACAAACTCATATAAATACAAAATTATATGGCTTGCTTGCATGTTCTGCATCTTAAATGACATAAAGTGCCATTAATATGTCAGTATATTTACATTATTTGAGTGAGAATAAAGTGCAGTGGAATTAGAAGCAGATCTTGTATAGTGTGTGGTTTCCTCACTCATCACCAAGTGTAACTCCATTCAGTATCCTCTGAGTGTGTGCTGGGTATGTTTTTCCTCACCTTCAGACACAGGTTGAAAAATTAAACCAGTGTCTGCCCTCCCTTCTTCATTCCTGCATAGCTGTTATGTTTTGGGGAGAATGACTCTACATTTATATTATAATGTCATCTCACTGCAAAACTGCAGACTTAATATGATTTTCTAGAGACTTTGTGTGTTTTTTGACTCCTCAGAGGAGAAAAGGATGGCATTTACAGTCATAAAGAGATATTTCCTACTGCTATTTTAGTAAATTACACCCATCAAATCCTCATTTTTGTCAATGGTCACTAGACTGATACACTAATGACACACACAACATAAAAAAATAAATGAATAAAGTTAAATTTCAGCAAAGACACCTAATGCTGCCTTTAAATGGGAACAGGAACATTATTTTGCCTGCATGGTCATTTTATGAATCAAGATGAATCCCTTTGAGCTACGGTTTGTGTTGTGATGCAGCTGTGAATATATTTATGTATACTGGGTGGTGGAAAGCAATTTTACTACTTCCATTTAACTGCTCTTTAACATGCTCTTTTTGCAAAGTCAAGTGCAAAAGAACATTGTTTGTATCTTTGGATGGTTTCAAGAGGCTTTTCAAAGTCACATAAATGTTATTCACGTCTGTTTCTGTTTTATCTAAATGTATATAAAAGTATAAATGCATATTAAAACACAAATTTAAATGGAATCAGGACAGAGTTGGTACAGGGTTAAACCAAAGTTAGCATCCACAACTGTTGGGTCTAGATACTGTATGAGGTCTTTCTCTTTTATTTGATTAAGTACCTGTAGCTATCGTACAGCAGCAGGGATGAGAGGTGTGTTTCAGCTCTACTCTTTAATTTATGGGGTATACTGAGTGTAATTATGCACGAATCAAACAGCATGCATATCTTAATTAATTAAATAAATCATCCAACGTGGCACCAGCAAATTAACCACATGACTTACTGTACTTTTCTACACACCATGCTGGTAAGATATTCAGCAAGATGTCTTCCTCAGGATATGTACTGAACTCTGCCAGATTAGTAGGGGGAAATTATTTAAGAAAGCATTATAAATGGTGTGTATATAATTTTAGAAACCAAAGCTCACATTAATCATTGGGTCATGATTTTACATTTTAAGTTCTTTTTTTAATTTATTTCCTGAACATCACAGAATGCATCGATGTCACCACCTAGATATATCACGGAGTACAATTTACACTATACTTTGTCCATTTGTTACTGTGGGATGTACCATTTTATGGCACAATATTGGATGGAAAACAGATTTGTAAGACAGTCACTGGCTCACCTTGGCGAGAGGTCTTGAAGCTAAAGGACTGGAAGCCCCCAGTTAGGGCCGAGGAGTCGATGACATCAACACCATACTCACTCTGGCTCCTTCGGTAAAGAGTGACAGCGATGATCAGAAGCACCACTGTCACCACCCCCGCAGCAAGGCCTGAATACAAGGCCACATCACTGCTGTTCTCCACACCTTGGAAAAGTAAGAGGGAGTAAGAGAGAGAAGCATATTTTTTATGAGCGACTTTCTGCTTTAGCTTTCTAAGTCTGCTGTGCGTAATTAGGAAGCTAGGAGACATTTTCTCCCAGAATAAACTGAAAAAAACTGTTGCTGAGTAACATCAGCTGAGTTAAAGTTGTGAAAGTCTTTTATAGGAGGCAAGTCTACCTTGGTTTCAAACTACTTTAGCGCCTTTTTTGTTTTCTGTTCCTCGTCTGCCCTGCCTCCTGATGCACTGCCTCATTGTTCCATCCTGGAGTGTTAAAGCTACTAATGAGGAACCTCGGAAGGAAGGCGATTATAATCAACCCAGCACCTGACTGTCATTTCAAACACTGCTTGGCTCTGGTGTTGGAGGCACTCTGCGTTCCACTGGGATAATGTGACAAAACCAATTCATTAAATTAGCTCATCGGCAATGATTATGCTGTATCTGGTCCCACCAGTACTGCAGCGTCCAACTCCACAAAGAGAAAGAATGAGTGGGAAATAAAGGGGCTGCTAGCTTATTCTTAAACGATAATGAGATCTGCACTGAAACAGGACATGCTGAGAAATCCTCTAAGTAGCCTGAAGCTCAAATGAGGAAAAATTGACAAAATATGCAAAGCAGCATTAACAGCTACAGTAGCAGGTTAATTGAGGGCTTGGGAAGTTTTGGCAGCCTGGCTGCATTCTTTTTCCTGTTTCTGACAAACAACAGGCTAAATTCCCAACTGTGCTAAAAGACAAGTAAGGAGAACATGTGCCTGTGGTTTAGTAGGTATCAAATAATGGTTTTTAATGCGAAAAATATACAGCAGTGCTCAACACATAACTGGCCCACTATCCTGGACAGCAGTAAAGCATCAAGTAATGCACATACAGCAGTAAACACCTGGCCACATGATGTATTAAAAAATAATGGCATGTAAATTTATGGTATATTTGCAATATATAGTGTCATTGTGTTACTATTTATACACTGAACTGTCTTTTGTTTGAGCAAAAAATGTCTTTATCCCATTTCCTTTCTTCCCATTATTCAATCTTTTCACATGTCACTTCCTGAGTTGGTATGAGAGGACAGAACAATATTTTCACTGCCAAGTTTGAATTGTTTTCTCTACAGCCACAAATCATCCAACAAGAAGACAAAGTGGACAGCCCTCAAGTAGGCAAAAGTTGTATGCAGATTTATTTTGTCTGTTTTTTTCATTGTGTGTGTTTTATACATGCAACCAAATATATTATTCTTATTTGTCTCTTTTAATTTAGTTCTTTGTTGTTTAAGTAATATGTTGGTGTGTCATTGTGACTAAGTGCAGCAAGATTTTACTTTACTTTTAATTTACTTTTCACATTAACAAGTGGCATGATTTAACAACACAGTATGTTATTGTCCAAGGATGAAAATAGATGCCAACGGTGGAGAAAACACTCACTAACCGTCAAAATCTTCTGTCAAAGCATTTCAGCTGCAGTTGGAGAACAACAACCAGTCAGAAATGTCTCCTCTATCACACACAAATCACAGCCGGCCTGGAAATTGAATGCTTTTAGTGTAAATGTATTTCTTTTCTCATCCACCCAAATACATGATAGCAGTGAGCTGAAAAATGACTCATGACGTATTTTTCACTTATTATTCATACATGTTGCATTCTACCTGTCTATCACAACATCTGTATCTGAAATAACTCTCGCCTCTATTTTAAGAATGGGAGAATTCACAATGAGTCATGGAGTGTTAGTTTTCATATCCACATCTGTCTCTTACACCATGGCTACTTTCCAGCCATCACAGTTTAAGTGTTGTTTCCTATTTAAAGGCAATACGCTCTGTTAGGGTAAAATTACTGACTTGTTAGGCTGAATCACCAGTTCAATATTTCTCTCACTTGCTGCCAGTTCACCATGCTGAGTCAACTGAATAGCTGCTGATGCTGGTCATCAATAAAAACACTGTGTTGGAAATATCCTCAGTCATCAAACATGGACTTCATGTTACTTCAAATCTCTAAGAAATAGTAGCCTAGCAACAGCTGAAACAAGCAGCCCAAGCAGAAGTAATTTAGAATGGTGATGATGCCACTAAACAAGATCAAAGAGACTATCTTTAAATAATTAACATCCTCCAGCCAATAAGTATTGATTATTGTCTGATCATTATCGCAACTAAATCAAAGCACACCTTTCTTGACAAGCAGACAGTTTTCCTCCAGTAAAATGTGACATGGAACCTGTCGAATTAAGTGCAGTTTCAACACCTGATAAACACTTGAATAAACATAAAGTGCAGCATGGGCGGGGCTTCAGGGGTCAGCAGATTGAGTCAAGCATGTTTTCACCTATGTTCGTAGCAGGCCTTTAAAGGACGCTGCTCAGTGACTGAATATCAATGTTGCCGGTAGATGCTAAAGTTACAACTGAACTCTTCACTTCCCTGGAGTCAGCCAGCACGAGTGGATAGCCTGCAGGATAACAGATAGCCTGCAGGAACAGCAGCACTCTGCTACCTAAATTGTTCAAGTTTGGTATACTAACTTATAACACTAATAACAGCTATGCTGCCAATACACCTGTTTAAATCCATGCTCTACTATATGATCGCAGTGGTCATGTCATGACCATTCACATGTCAGATCTTTAGCTGGAGTTGTGAACAAAGACACAGAAAAGTTAGACACAATTAAGTCATGACAGGCAGGACCCAGGAGTGTTGAGTCTAAAGCTGTTTCGATGAGCAGTTGCAAGAAGAAATACAGTAACTGACCCGTTGTCATTTTCTGAATGGGAACTGTGTGATTAATAGTAAATAACGGAAGTTGAAGAGAAACTCACCCTGTGGCTTCGCATCATGGAGCAATTTTCGATCTGCAAAGACAGAAAAGTGTCAGAATTTAAAAGTTTCTCTTTACTATATTTGATTACTGCTTGTGTATGCATCCATGCCTGCGCACACTGTGCGTAGTGTATGTGGAGTGGATGAATAATGAAGATGGATGAGGGTGCTGATAATGAGCATGATTATAATGACGATCATGATCTAGCCCACACTGCCAAAAATTATGAACACTAAATCTATAATGACACAGTCCCTGAACACAACGGGACTGACAGTACTGATGCTAAACTATCTTTTTTTTTTCCCTCATTGTTAACCAGTGGAGGGAGATGGTAATGTTACCCACTCTGTGTGCAGAGGCCGCCGGTGCAGTTGTCTGTAGCCAGCGCCACCCCGTCACACAGCCGTCCTCCATGTTTGGGCTCCGGAGCAGTACACTCTCTGCTGCGCTGTCTCTCACAGTCTGAACTGCACACCGACCACTCGCTCCACTCCCCCCAGCCGCCATCCACTAAGGGAATCACACATAAATGCAAATGTCTGAGAATACAAGGAGGCACAGTCACAGATTTGATGTTCATAAACGCATGGTTGGAGTACAGTGTCATCCCTTTATTTGCTTTGGGCTGCACACACATGCGTGAACAAACACTCTTATACAAGCGCTACACAAAGGAACAAAGAAGATAAACACAGAAAAAGAAGATACCACAGTGAAAAGAAACATTTTTTTTAACTGACATGACAAAGATGCACACTTTTCCTATAAAAGATTCAAACATCAAGCCTAGGTTTGTTCAATAGATCTCTGGCACCATGAGCTGCGCTACTATCTATACAAAAACATTTTTCTCCTCAGGGTGCCAAAATGTTTTGCTGTCTTGCTGACTCGGAGCACAAAGACACTCTGCTTATGCCACACTCCATCAAGTCTCCTTTCCACCTCCAAATGCTCTAAAAGTTCCCTTCTTCCTGCTAATCTAAACGCAAATGCACCCCGTTTATGTTCAGACTCAGATGCGGTAGAGAGAATCCTTCAGAAGGAGGCAGTTGGCAAAGAGGAGATAATGTGTGGAGGAATGCACTGCTTTCCCCTGATAATTTTTTCTTCTTAAACCTGATGAGCGTTTTCCTTTATACTGAAGCTGTGGTTGAAATCATAAATTTGGGCTTGTCTAGAAAGAAACACTTGGGCAGAGAAGATTACACAGAAGTTTTGATAACCGGAACTGCTGCTCTGCTCTTTCTCTCACAACCTAGACTTGGGTGTTTGTTTCTCTCCTTAAGGTTCCTTTTATCCCTCACTCCTCTCTCCATTCCCCATTAATTTTCTTCTCCTTTGCTGTTTAATTAAGTTCAACTGCATAAGATTTTAGATACAAACCACTGTCATTATCAGTGGTGGAGATATGCAATGCATTCATGTTGAAATGGAACTGCTTGAGAAGAGAAAACCGTGAACAACAAAGCATGCCTCAACACTGACACGGTTCTCTGTACATTAAAGGTGTAATAATACATTTACCTTTTTAAATGAATCAGGTATAGGTACCTGCCTTTACATTTAGTCATATTTGCTTTTACATTGTATGTTAATGGGTTTGTAAGCAGAAACCTCACTACGCTGATGCATTCAAGGACATGCTGATGCTGAAAATTCCTAGAGTTGGCTGCCAAAAAGCAGTGTTTGACGATTGTTAGCACAAAAACTTAAAACACTGATAAAAACATCACTAATTAACACAGTAAATGTTGTTTGTTGGTTATAAAAATAGCAATAACGAACTCTTGACGGGTACAATTAAAGGCTAGAGCTAAAGAAAGAAGGAAAGAAAAAGGTGGTAAGGAGGTGTATAAAGTATGCATGCCCAGATATACACAAAAATGTGTACATGTGCAATGTCACTTTAATACAATGCAGAAATGAGAGCAATGGGAGTGAGATGGTGATGTGCAAAAAACTCCTAACATAAAAGAGTTCAGTGCAAATTTCACACATTCTGCACAAAGTATAGAACAAGACATAATGTGTTAATTACTGAGCTTATGTGTTGGTACTTTGATTTTGTTTGGACACAGCCAGACCAGCAGTTTCCAGCTGCTTTCAGTCTTTATGCAACGCTAAGTGACCCACCTGCTGAGTATGGCTCCATATTTAATGAGCAGATATAAAACTAATATTATTTTTTGTAATGCTTCGAAAATAGTGATTCAACATTTTTCCTCCTATGTCACACTATTTGTGTCATTTAAAAAAAGCACAAATTTCACAACGAAGGACATGAATGCATTTTTTTCAGGTTCCTAAATCTCAAATCTCAGAGTTTCCATGAATGCAGACCCTGGAGTCAATTTCAAGATTTTTATGTCTTGAACAGAAGAACTAAGTGGAAACTGTGAGGTGGAAAGACACTGTTATCAACTCTACAGTACACTACAGTATGCCTTAAAGTATATGCACAAACAATAACAGCATGGAGGCTTTCCTTGTGCTTACCTGGGCACAGCGTGTTGCAGGTGCTCTTTTGGACCGACATGCCCTCGCAGAAGGCTCCCCCGTTGAGAGGAGCTGGATTTGTGCAAGTGCGGGAACGTTTTTGCACACCCCGACCACATCGTACATTGCAGGGAGACCAGTCAGTCCACGATGACCAGCCTCCATTCACTGTATATGCCAAAGAATGAAGGGAGAAGCATAAACAGATACTACAGGACTGAAAACTGGCCTACATTCTCTAGTTAACAATCTGTTTTCTGTCATGAAAAATAGCACCAGTGTGCCTGCACGGAGGTTCACTTAAAGGTGACAACGAAAGTGTTAGCAGGAAAGAAAACTAAGATGTCTTTGCAAAGATGATCAATGGTGTCTTCCCACCCGTCAACATACACTTCTTTCTCTGATTTGTTGCCTAAAATAATGTGGGATGATTGACTAATCAGCTCATTTGCCATCACAGCACAGGAAGAAACACTATTGTACATCTGTCTAAGACTATCGGGAGTAGTAAGCCTGTCGGAGACTTCATTAGCATTACGGAAATTAATGATTGATGGGCCTCAACAACGGGGTGTCAGAACGAATTAGATGAAGTCCTACAGCCGCTAAATGTCCTCCTCAAAAATATAAAAATAAATGGATGAAAGGTCAGTAAAATGAGCACTGAAACACCGCAATTAACAAGGTGTTTCTCTGGTGTGAAAGGAGGTGGTGCTGGTATGACATTATAATTTCACTTATTCTCCATTGTCTCTGCAGAGCTCTCCATGGGGCAATAAAAATGCTGGAAACAGTGCTGGCCTGCAGCTTTACAAAGCATTCCACACAAGGTGTTTAGCGCTGGCAGATAAAAGCTGGGGAGTTGTGACAGCCCACGTCACTGCCTTTCCACTATTAATAATTGAGTTCTTGTAAATATTGTGCCTGTGTCTCCTTGTTTTTACACATGAGGGATCACTTGCCCATTACCTGCTCATTAGACTCTTGCGTGAGAAGAGACCACACGCTGCGGTTGAGCAGTGCTTTTTACATTAATGACTTTGGGGAATTTGCTTATGTTGCCAGTTTGACAGCTTCCTTCTGTGGTGAAAATTGATATTTTGATGCAGACAAGAAAGCTGCTTGACATTGTTTCGATCATCTGTGCTTCAAACCTAAAGAATTCTGCTGGTCGTGACTTTTTGGCTGAGACAGAATCCAACCGTACACATTTGAGAAATGAGGGAAAAAGCACATCTGGAATGTGATATCTTACCATAGACTACAACAGTGGCTGTGGCACTGCGTCTCTTGGCCACAATGTTGCTGGCAACACAGGTATAGTTTCCGGAATCAGAGAGGCGGGCTTCAGAGATGATGAGATTATGGTCGCCTCTTGTATCAATGACACCTTCAGAGCTGAGAGGCTCTTCATTTTTTAGCCATTCCACCTGAAAACAGTAGAGTACATCAGTAACATGAACACTGTTGTTTACCTGCAACCTTTTTGGTCTGATTTACCCCCCACAGCCCTATCAAATGAGCTCTAATTTGCCTTCAACTCCACCACTCAAAGTTTGTTCTGATGAATGGAGAATAAAGTGGATATAATTTAATGCTACATACAAAAGTGGATATTTGTGGCCTTGAAATGGGGTGGTATATAGAGTGCTATTAACAACCCCCTCATTTGGTATCCATGACCTTGGAAGTGAACATTTTCTGAAAGCCCCAAGTTCAGAAGTTGTATGTTGTGTTTGCTTACTTCTATGCATCACTGAGAGAGTTTTAAGTCCTGCTGTTTATGAATCTCTCACTGGCTTAGAACCAATAATCTGACAGTCTTTTAGTGGATTGAACCCTCTCTGCCTCTAAGGTCATCAGGCTGCTAACTGTTCCCAGAGTGCAAACTAAACACGGAGAGGCAGCATTTAGTAACTGTGAAACACGGAGCTGAAACAAATATCCAGAGGATTTTAGACACGCACCCTTTGACCACCTTTAGCTCTGAGTTAAAAACTTCTCCTCTGCTGATTGAACCATCTTTTAAACCTATCCTCTATTTATGTCTCTCTTCTTTATTTAAAAAAAGTTTAATACTCTTCATGTTGCATCTGCTGCATGCTATTTTTATACAGTTTTTTTTTCCATTTCTCTGGTATCTTACTACATTTATTAAGATAAGTGAGGGGACGCATGTTGATTGCAAGATTAGGGGTTTGTGGGAAAGGTATAACAGACATGACATCCACGAGGAGGGAGTAAGGCAGCAGGGAGGGCACATCTTCTATCGTGACCAGTTCGTTGGCTGTGTAGTGAGTGAAAGTAATAAGGAACTACAAAATAAAGGACGCTCTGTTGATGCTCCTCTCCTCGCATGGCTGGCCCTGTAAATTGCTATTAATGTGCCACTGGTTTGAGCTTTTCATTGAGAGAGACGAGCTGGGGCATGAGGGAGTGGGGTTTGATTTATGGCAGTGTGTTTGAGGATTAAAAACTCCACCCCACTGGGCTCCATGTGTTTGTGCATGGGGTCGTACTCCTCTGTGTGTGTGTGTGTGTGTTTGTCGAGAGTGTCCATTTGCCATGGGAATATAACAACAGCCAACAAACTCACAGATTGCTTTGCTCTTTCGAAGCACCCTGGATGAAAAAATTGAGCCGGGAAATCAATAAATCAGGAGTCATGTTGTCACAAACGCTTTTTTTTCTCCTTTTGATGGCCCAAGAAGTCTTTCATCATGTGCCTTTAATTTAACTTTTTTCATCATTTGGCTCCACAGCCTTCAAGACAACCCAACCAACCTCACTGGTGGGCTGCATCGGTCATTCTATCAATGCTTGTCTTTATATTTTTGCCTTTCACTATTTCACACCTTCAATGTCTAATCAACCCCTGTGTTGCCTTCCACACTGTGCTACATTCTCCACAGCTGCTACCATCAATCTACTCAGTTAGGGAAGCAGTCAGTTTCAACCTTTCTTGGTGGAAAAATAGTGCAAATTTTACTTAAATCATACAAAATTCACCCACATCTTCTTGTTTCATCATAGCATTTTTCTCCACACACTTTCCTCTCCATCTATCAATCCATTCATTTATTTAGAGAAGTCTTACAGTCTTTTAAATATTGAATAAAGTCTGGCACACAGTTCTTCCACTTCTCTAATTGACTGCAGCTACTGTGTGCTATCTTGGAAGTACGGCGTTAACCTTGACAAGTAGGATTTTTGTGCTTTATCACGTTCTCGGCAAACACTGCAGCTTCTGTCACAAAAAAGATGTCAAAGGTGAGCCCTGTTGTTTTCACCAAGGTCACATTATACATAGTCTGCGTATTGTCTGTAGTCCTGAAAAGATTCTACCTCAAAGTCATCTCTAATGTCATACTAAACACTTGTAATGTTTGCACCCAAAACCACGACTCTGAGGCCAAGTTCAAAAGCACCCTGGGTCGAAAATGGGCAAAGTCAAAACCTGGCAGGCAGGGGAGGGGAAGTGAACTTATCCAATGGGGGATCAGTAAGCAGGTGTCCAAAAGGCATACAAGGGGTCATAACAGCCAAAACAAAGCCAGGCGACATGGTTGTATTGTTGAGACAGACGCACAATAGACAATGCTGGTGGAGGAATGGACGAGCGGGCTGGTGTATAGTATATGCCACAGAGCTGTTGGGGAGTAGGTGTCCAGGTGGATGTGGGAGGTCAGGTGATGGGGAATGGCAGGAACAACAGGAGGGTTATTGCAGGGCGACAGGGAGTGGCAGGATCTGACACGACAGCAGAGTCGGTGCATGGCAGGAGAAAAAAAGCAGACAAGGAAAATGTGATACCAGGAATTGGCTGACATTGTGACAGTCGAAGCCTGTAGAAGCTGAGCTGATAATGAACCAACAGCTGACTTTTTAAACTCACTGAGAGGTTATCTGGTGTTACAAGCAACAAAATGCATTAATGGAAAATTCATACTACCGGCTCCAGTTTTATATCGCTTTTCTTTTTTATACCTTCACTCATTAAATTGTTGCTATTTTTACCTAACTGCATGTGGTGCTATGATGTGAGAAAAGGTCACTTAACAAAATGGGTATGCAGCTATTGGTCACCAACTATTAGACAAGAAGAACATATTATATGTATTACACAATTATACAAGTTCAGTGTTGTAAGGTCAGTTTTGCGACCACACTGTATACCAATTCAAACACAAATTGCTATTGTGCCTCTACTAAACACATTAATTTATACAATATCACATTACTTGACAACACACTTTCATTTATTTCAGAAAGAAAAGCTATTTTCCAGCAGGCTGCTGGTGGCTATAAACAGGTGTGATGAAGAAACATAATGTGGGGAATTCACTGAATTGAAAATTAACCCTCAACCCTTTGTTCACTCCCAACATGTATTCAGATGGCATGCATATTTATAGAGTAGTGCCTGAATTGAACTTGACAGCTACCGAGATTTAACCATTATGTTGTGTAAATTAAATATATTTCAACATTTAGGTGATAATATGTCACCACAGGAAAGACAGAGTAAAAGTAAATGCACTGCCTTAAAGCAAAAAAAACAACAACTCAGAGACGCACCCCACTGTATTACATTAAACACATTTTTTTCAATGACAAATCTAATTTCTATCACAAAGTAGCAAGTAAAAATAATGAGCTGTATAAATGTGCAACCAGGATCCATTTTACAGCAATTTTGCATTAATCAGTTATCAAAGCACTGCTCATTTTCACTCATTTGCTATGTATGACAAAGACAGCGATAAGTTATTGATGAGCATTAAATCTGTGCTCCCGTAGACTCTCGGAGTGTGATAGCTGATGGTGGTGAACAAAAGAACAGGGATACCTCACAATCCGGCGCAATTAATGAATTCCCTTATTCTTTAACAGCTATCTGGCAAAAAGGCTAAACAATTTATAAACTCCTTTACTGTAGTTTTACTGCAGAGGAATTAAGTTACATTATATGATATTGCACATGTTGGGTTGTCAACCCCCTGCAGGTAATGGTACATTATAAATTACAGTAAAGGAACGCGATATCGAAGCTATAGCATCTGTGATCTGCCATAAGATTTTCAATGTCTTATGTTAATCAGGGTCATTGAGATGACACAGCTTGTATCTTTTCAGTAGGAGGGCGAGTGATCAAACTTTCACTACTTTTTATTACTTTAATACTGGCTGCTGGACAGTGGGGAGGGATTGGATCCTTCCCAGTGAGGGACAATTTAAGACTTCAGAGGTGGCATGTCTGACCATTTAAATAGTTTAAAGGTTAATTGCAAACTTGTCAGTGTCTTACAGAATACCTTATTGTTTTTAAAACTGTGCCCGTGATCCTAACATTACTTTGTGCGATCACCAGTGGGGCTGCAGTTAACAGTCTTTTTCTAATCACTTTCAGGTGCTCGGGAACCTGCCTGTGCACATTTGTGCATCGTCACCAGGAACCTCCAACTTCAGCAGAGAGCAGGGAAGCAGGGAAACCTAAGCTACAACCAAAGACCAAACAGCAGGCTTTATCTTGGCGATGAAAACTCCACAATGTCAAACAATGAAAATGTTGCATCATTCCAGGATGGCGTGCTTGTTATATAAACAGTAAAGAAATGTACAGTATGTATAGATAGGTGGGTGGCCGCTGGCTGAAGTGCTCGTCTGTTAGTGCTTTCTCTAAAGTGGCCTCTGCGGCAGCCCTCCTGCCTCCTCTGTTCCTGTTTTAAACTTTGGCCCAAGTCGTGATACTATATTGACAATCCCCGTTGGCAGCTTCTCATACAGTATATGTCAATATAGTTGGTGACTAGCTTGCGGCTAATAATTAAATTTTTTAATCATATTTGTTCACTGTCTGACAGCAACATTTTTTTTTTTTTACTTGGGGTAGCATCAGGACAAGTACTGCTGTTGCACCACATATTGAGCCTTTCAGTACAGAACAACTTGACTGTGGACCAGTCATGTCATGGTACCTTGTCTCCTTGACACACACACACACACACACACACACACATATATATAGTATATGGTGTATATATATAGTCATTACTGGCAATACTCTCTACCAGAAAGTACCTCTTTCACATGCTACATAATCTGTTAACGTTACTTCACCAAAATTTGCCAAAAGTCTGTGTGCCTCTACCGATATGGTAACTCACTGCCAAGTGGCTGGCACGCACTGCAGAGCCCTCTGACATGCCACTCTGCCACTCTGCCACTTCATTTGTCACTGAGGATTCAAGCATGGATGGAAGGATGAGGGATTTCTTTGGCAGGCTCATCACAACATGACTGAGCGTGTCTTTAACATTGGCGGTATGTGGCTAAGTTTATGCACTCAAGCACCATTTTTAGGCTACATTTGGTTACTTTACTTGTATTGCACTACAACTTCAAACTTCAAAAGTAAATGCTAAAACAGAAATTCTTACACCCCACTACATTTATCTTTGGATTAACATTCCTTAAGTATTCTCAACTAATAAATCAATATGTATGTGTATGTAACGAGTGAATTATTTTTACTTACATTTAGCAGCTTTTACCTGCTTCAACATTACATGTGCTGCTTACAACATTAATGCACACAACTATTCCCAGAGGGCTCTTTTGGTTTTCAATCTTAAGTAAAACTAAAGCACCTTATTTGATCTAGATTATTGAAGGACATGTTTTTTTGATTAAACAATGCATTACAATTCAATTGTCTAGCAGCCTCTGAACATGTTTGTTATTCTACTTGTATTGAAAATATGAATATAAAATATGTCTACTTAATTCAACCTGGAAGTGCAATGTTTAAAAAACCAGAGAGATGGAGGGTGGCCGTGGTCTGGACTGGCCTGGATTCTTTTGACACCTGAGGCTGTTCAGTGGCATAAACGTGCCCTATTTAAATGGTTTTTATGTCTGCCAGAACCTTGAAAGCATATTTAAAAACACAACCACTTTCTAATCAATCCTTTTTACTTAGTATCAATAACAACTGAGCTGTGTTTGAGTGTTAAGGTATTGATTACAGCTGCATTGATCTGTCCTTCACCAAGGATCACTCACCCTCTTTGGCAATACTCTTGAATTCTTGAGAGTGTTATGTGTTTATGGCAGTCTGTTCCCTGCATTGCCTCCGTGTTGTATTGTGGCTCTACTGTATTTGCTGTTGTGGCTTGCTTCTGTATTATATTTGTGTCTATTGATTTATTTGTTAAAGTAGTTTGTGTGTGCTGCTCACAGACATTTTCATAAGTATGTGTGATTAAAAATAATCTTTCAAAAATGCTGTATCTGTTTCTATATGTTAATAGAAAGATGATTATCTTTCCACTTATGACAACTTACTCTCCCAGTCATCTAATGTGAAAATACAATTATCCATAAACCCCAGTGTCTGAAATGTAATATCCCAAAGACTATTATAGTAATAAAAATAAGGGATTAAAAAAAATAAATCGCTGATTTTTCAAAGTTATATGTTTGTATATATTCAGAGAAGGATCGCAGCTTTGGCTGTTTTTTGGACTGCCTTAGTGATGCCACATTTCAGTTTCTGGGAAAATGATATTTTTGCATTTGATCACTGCAAAAGAAATGCACTTCTTTGAAGAAAAGCAAAGCTCACATTATCAGCTTCCTAGGATCACAAAAAGACAATTATATGGTCAGTTACATTGGAGAAGACAGCAACCGAGGCTTAATTGGCAAATTTCTTTCACAAAAGAGCATATAAGCTTAGTGAGCAAAAAGGATAGTAATAAAAGGTATAACTTCTTTAAACCATAACAGCCTCAGTTGTTGTCTTCTTCAGTGTAACTGACCACACAATTGTCCCTCTATTCTCTCTCTGATCATAGCAGCACAATACATGTGAATTCTCTCTTTAGTGGTGAGTGTTCATTTTTTTAGGGCCCTTGTCGCAGGGAATTCTTTCTCTAAAGTAAATTAAAATAATCGTCTTGTCCTTTGGTTGTTTTTTGGTCTCATGTTTTTGCTTTGATTTCTCTCTCTCTCTCTCACTCTGCCCATCCTTTGCTCTTTTCCCGCGTTTGCTGCAGGAAGTGTATAAACCCGGAGTGTGATTTGCATTCTCTGTCGGTCCTAGAGTCTCCCCTTCAGGGGAAAGCGATAGAGAGATGCACATGCTGATGAGAAGGCAGGGACAGGACAGACTCAAATGAGCCTGATAAGCCAGTGCCTGGGGAGGACAGGAAACGGATTTGCTTAATTGGCAAATTTGTTCCACTTAGATAGCAGCAACCAGTGTTGAACTACACCGCACCTAACCCAGCCAACCAGGCCTTACGGCAGTCTGCTGGTGGTGGGGTTTCAAGGTGTCAAGGTCACCATGTTGACCGTTAAACAGCAGCTGTTTGAAACTGAAAACTGTAGCTCTCTTTCAAAGTTTTCCACAACTTTTATCTGGTTGTGTAACTTTTGTCTGGTTTGTTCATTTCCAGCCAGAATACAGAGAGAGAAAATGAAATGAGCTCATGATATATTGAAAGCAGCATCAAATGGTCGGCGGGGGGGGGGGGTCCATTAACCATGCAGCTGAGTTTTATTTTCCTGATAGCTTCAAGCTGTTTGAAGTGGTTGAGATGAGAGAGACAACAGGCCCAAAGCACACTGTGTCTATGTGCAGAAAAGGTACCAACTTAAACGTGACTCACAAAAAGTGCGTCCTGTTCTAAGTCATTCGAACTCCCCCCTGCATCAGGCCTAAACACCCAATTATTCTGAAAGCAAATGTAATGACCTACATTTACAATCATTTAAATGGGAAGTGAAAGTGACATGAGGACGATTACAAAGCATTGCAGTAGGTTTTGTTCCATCTGATTCAATTAAGGTTGAGTTTCATTAACAAGCGCCCTCCTCCTTTCACTTCCCTCACGCCTGCACCCTCTCCGCCTCCCCTCAGTCATCTATGGCCTTTTCTCAATGCAACAATGACTTTCATGAAATCACATTAAACAAATGAGCCCTCCAAATCTGACAGCAGCATATTCTAGAGGCGGGGGTGGCTAAACCCTTGTTGTGTCCTTGGTTTATCTCCACACCATCTCTGGAAATGTTGTGTTCATCACTGAATAATTACATTTTAAGTACTTCAAATGACTTTGGATGAGAGGCTTGATGATTAATTACACTTGGTAAAGAATACTTGGACGGTTAATGTGGGGCTAATGATTGTAAAGCAGTTTTTTTTTCGAAAGTTATTGGAGACATTTTTTTCCTCTCTCCACCAATAAACTTTTAACCTTACAAAGCAGAGCCATAATTTTCACTTCACTTGTTTACAGCTGGCAGGAATAGTTATTTGCTTGGATGTCACTTAAAAGTTGGTCGTGCAATAGACGTCTGACAGTTTACTCCTAAAGTCAGACTCCAACATGAACCTTTCCTACAAGCTGGATACAATCACTTTTGTGGTTGGGACAAATACCTTTTAAACCAGTTATTTAATAAATCTGTGTCCTGAAAATATGTTGTTCCATGCTTCGGATGACATTTACTAATTCTATACCAAATGCGCTTTTAGTTTCCAAAAATCTCTATGCTGTTTTTGGGGCTTTCAGCTACTGCACATACTCATTCATTAATAGATAATAATATCCTATAATAAGAAGTGAGTTTGAGTGATGCAGTGTTGCTTTATGTCACAGAAAATGATGCATCCCTGATGGGTCTGATAGTGCCCTGATTGTTTTTTAGAGCTATATTATGCAGTCGTTACTACAGACGTGATTGTTATCCTCTGACGACTGTGATTTGTGAGCAGACTTTGAATTCATCATCCCACACATATTGCACCAAACAAATTCCAATGTTGATCAGGATGATGCACATAAATTAATATAATATAAATATCTTCTTCTCAGTGAGTACAATTTTAAACAAACTACACAAATAAAAATTAGCAGTATTATTGTGGGATTATTATGCTCCAATGAGGGCTGATAATGTTTTGATAATGTAAAGTAAATTTAATCTGAATTGTAAACATCTTCCTGTCTATAAAAAGTGGAGCCAAGTGAAAAGATTTGGACATCCTGACTCATGTCACCAATAAACTGAAGTGGATTTAAGCTGTTTTACTACGACACATTCTCTGTAGTTGGACTTACAGTGTGCACAGATTATTGCCTCTATCGCTGCTGGGACAGATAATATGGCATTCTCTGACTTTCATTAACATCCTACACAGCAGCCCAGTAAACTCCCGGGTGGCTTAGTTACAGTGAGATGCGGATAAAGTTCTTCCCCTTCTCACTGTTAGTGTTGCCTCTGAGAACATGAAGAGAGCAGCGACATAAGGGGATTTCAAGCTGTAAAGTCGGCTGTGCAGCGTTTATGTTTTAAAAACAGCATGCAAAGTCAGAGCTCATTTCATTTGCATCTTGTCAACTGAGCATTTTATTGTCAGCTCTCCCAAAATTAACCGTTTGCATTTCTTCTTCCTTGAACAGCACGAGTTTTCGTTTCCATCAGGATCAGTTTAAAGTTGCAAAAGTATGAAAGATTTAAATGAATGTCATGACCAAAATAAATATGCCTCTGAATACAAATAGAGTTCAACAGATCACACTGCATCATGACCTCAATTCCTTAAACTCAAACTGTGGCTGAGCTACAGCTTCTCTTGGAGCCAAATTTCACAGAGTTGGATACAAAGAAAGGCTTTAACCTCTCAGCAACGTCTAAAGTCATGAAAAGTAAAAGTACAGCCACAACCAAAACTCTGAGTAGGTTTTTTTCCCGATGCAAGTCATACTAGGGAGAGCTGGATTTGTCCCTGCATTATTTACTATTACCATTCTCTTTGTTAGCCAGAGACGCATTAATGAATGCATGAGGAGTTGCCTACTTGATGACCACAATGCATGGGGGATACTAGTGGTACACCGATGCTCCATTTGTGTGAGCTGAATCATTCATCACATACCACACACACACAAAAAGTTTTGCGTACATTATCTGTGGCATGGAAGGAGTCCTTAAGGAGTCTTAATGCCCCAATCTACTTTTTTGTGATCAACATTTTATTAATATGACAATACAGAACCGACGATGAAGCCAGCTAAGGAAAATGTTTGGGCTACATCAATTTCAGGTGCACATTTGCGCTCAAATGCTGACTTTAAGCTTTAAGTATATAGTGCTCTAACTTTAAAGAAAAAACAACGGACAGGTTAACATAAGTGATCATATTTACTATTTGCTAAAAAATCTAAAAAAAAAAATCCCAACCAAACACTGTCTACAGACACAAGGACTAATGCACAGCAGGTCTGTACCTGTGCTTGTTCTAGGGGCTGTTAGCTGTTAGGGTGTAGTAGCAAGTGATGCATATGAATATGTGCTCAGTTTGACTGAGGTCAACCTTTAAGTAAGTTCAGGTATAGCACAATGCTGTGGGTTTTTAGTTAAACAATAAAGAGTCTTTTGTTTTGATGCGAATAAAACTGCAGTCAGTGAAAATAAATAGTACTTCCAATCAAATGCAGACATGCCATGTAAGTTTTGGATATAACATGAAACTTTCTCCACTTCTAGAGCAAAACTCTGTCAAGGCCAGAAACAAAATGTATGTAACTTTTAGTCATTATTTCTCTAATATGTTGTCCTTGTGTTTGGAAACAGGGGTAATAAAAGCACAACAAAGCTTTAGAAATACATATTTATTCTCTTCTCAAGGGTGTACTTCTATCATTGCATTGACAAATATATGTTTAATATCATTGTCTTGCTAAAGTCTGAAAAAGATCAAAGTACTGCCCTGATATTTCCAGAATGGTTGAGAACACCCTGTAATACCATTTTTTCAATCAACTTCTTACTGCAAGTAATAAAATCCAACATGAATCTACTATTTTATGGTAAAGTGATGACAGTTTCGTTGACTTCTCATTAGGTTACAGTCTTGTGGCCCAATGACAACTTACCAACATGAATCACAATCTGACGACAGTTGGTGGGTCATTTGGTCAGATGACTGTCAGTCAAATGTGATCAAACCACACTCACACAGTCCTGATGAAGAGCGGTTGTTTTGTTTTGACTTTTAATAAATAACACCTTGGGATGTTCTGCAATTTTAACCCTGATTGCTTCTTTTGAATAATTAATGTTGTACATGCTGAGGATTTGCATCCAGGATTTAGCTGAAAGTCAACTCTTCAGCTTCTAAGAATGTGACTAAAAAGTTCAACTTGCAGATGAAAACTCTGTTCCTCAACTTCTCATATTTAAGAATATAAATGATGTAAACAAAGCTTTAACTATTAGCATCATAGAATATTGATAACCTATTAGTCAGTGTACGTAAAGACATGCCAGTCATTTTGGGAGTAATAGCAGGGTTCCAGTCTTGTGCTTTGAAATTTGTTGCCTGGGCTGTCACTTTGTTTGTGTATGAATCATGGACTGTGTCTTTAAGTAAATGCAAAGCTTCAGATGCTCAGGCACACAGGCTTTGATATTTACATATCTGCCTACTGAGCCTTCACATGAAGGCACACTGCCTCAGAGCGCAGCACAACACAGAGCACTCAACAGGACTGTCCACAAGCCACAAGCCTCATTTTATATTCATGGTAAAAAAAATTAAAATGGCAATGACAGGCTCTCCCTTTCAGACACACACACACACACACACACACACACACACACACATAAACACTCCGAGCAGGGAGAGAGGAAATGATAGGGAGGGTGAAATGAATACATGACATCTAAATAAGTCATGGCTGAACATTCCTTTTACCAGAGAACAAAGCAAACAGAGAGCATAGCCATGGACACGGATTGATATAACTGCCAGTATATGAATGACTAACTTGAACAGTATGAGCACCAGGATCTAAACAAATGGCACCTTCAGCTCATCAACCACAGCTTCGGCTGATTTAATATAAGGAAAGAAAAGTGCAGATGCGTCTGTGGCTGCAGAGTGACAAAACATTGTATCATGACAACAGAGTTACACTGTAGGTAAACCAGACAGATGACTGCTCCTCTCCAGGCAACACAGGAAAAAATGTTACTTGTTTGAAGTGCAAGAAGCCCTCACCTCAGCCACCGGCACTCCCTCTGGGGGACGACAGTGCAACACAATCATGCCATTCAGAGGCACCTCTGTGCCTTGGGGGTCCTGCTCAAAGTTCTTCCTCAGGTCTAAGGGAGAGAATAAACAGCCTGCATTAAAGAACAACTGCAGTATGAAGGGGGAAGGAGAAAGGAGGAGCAAAAAAATGCAATTTGTTTCATATGTGACCTTCTCCCCTCTCACACGCGTACATGACAGTGAAAAAAAAAATCTCATAAACAAATCATGGCACCAGTTTGAAGAAGAATAACCTTCTCAGGGACAATAAGGTCAGTGTGGTATCAAAGTGACATGGAGTTGCTTACAGGCAATGCGGACAGTTGCCTTGCGGCTCTTGGAGGTTCCCAGGTGGCTCCAGGCGACGCACAGACACCAGTAATCCTCTGGGCCATGAAAGTCCTCCACCTGCTGACGTGACACGTTGATCATCACCTCTCGGATCTTCAGCCCTGCAGACACGATGGTTGATTGCTTAGACTGGCTTTCATTATATCACAGGGATGATCAATCAAAGAGATGAAAGGGCCGGATGGTGAGTGAAATTTGAATCTGATAAGATTATCAGCAGTAAACAGATCTTCCATTTGCCAGGAGGAGAAGGAGGAGTAAAAGCTAGTCAAACCAAACACATTCCAGCAGATTTTGTTTATATTAAGAATTTAAATCGCCCTATATAGCTTTATCAGGTTTAGAGTCATAGAGCTATTGAGATAACTCTGCTACCACTGGTCTTTTTGACAAACCCCTGTTAAAACGTCAGTTTTGGCAAACAGCTGGACAGCAATGCACAATGCTGGGTGCACTGCAAATTAATAGTGATCCCTCATATCCTCTTTCAGTATCTGTAAAAGATAATCCACTCATACAGAAGTGATACTAAATGCTTTCCAGTGGAGGCATTAACAGAGAGGAGGAACACATCAGCCTGTTTTTGTTTTAAGGGAGAGCGTGAGCACTCTTTTTTTTTCTTTGAAAACATCTGAAGGGGCTATAATTTAAAAGTAGAGAAGAGGTGCGGAACAACGCAATTAAATACAGCATCCGAACACAGATACTGTCTGTGACAATCAAATCATCTATTTCTGCGGGAGAACTTTGACTTAATGTCAAACAGGTCATTCGTTAATATCTGTATATTGTCAGCGATAATGAGCTAGGCGTGAGCTGAACATTTTCAGAGACGACTGATGGGAATTTAAAAGCCTGGTATTTCAATTAAGCCAGACTATGCACAAAAGATGACAGGCTCGGACCATTAATGTGGGATAGGTTGGCTTTATTGGGTATCTCGGAAATTGCAGCTTTCAGCCAACATATGTGATGGCTGTCTAATACGGCAGAAACCTGAATTTCAGTCAGACAACTTGAATAGATTTAATAACATATGAATACAGAGTTATGAACAGCTAATGTTTGGTGTCAAGTCTTTGACCTCATCACTCCCTGTAGCATGCAATTAAGAATCGAGGTGGGGGGCGGGGGGAGCTGGCTGACAATAACAAATACCCACACCCTCAGAGAAAACTAGTATCAGAGCCTCTGGGTGGATTCTGGGGTGGAGGTGATGCAGTTGTGTTGCTACAGTAAGAGCAGCAGCGTGAGCAGAGAACAAAACAGACACGAGTGGGAGTAGAGTGATTCAAATTTTCAGCAGCTACCGGTCAGGTTTTTGTTCCTCTCTATTTTTTAAAAAGACTGCGTTTTACAGAAAAACTAAAAAAAAAACCCAAAACATCAGCAGAGGAAAACAATCGCAATTATAAACAAACACAATTATATCTTATGGCTAAAGTAAGTTTATTTAAAGTTGTAATAGTTTTACTACACATTCCTGACTTGCTGCTACTAATCACACACCCATGTCACTTTGGTTGAGACTGCATTGCACCATAAGTTAAGGTAGTAAAGTGCTTGTAGCGACTGTATGTACAGTGTTAAAGCATGAAATAGAAGTTTGGGTTTGATTCAGATGTCTCTGTCAGTGACATCTGAAATTCCCCTCTGTGGGATCACCGAATGTTTATCTTTTACCTTAATAATCTTACCTTAATTTAGATTTAAGTCCTGGTTGATTTAGCAACACCAGTGGTTACTGCTGGTAACAGCAAGTGGGAGTAAATGCTTCACACATGATTTGAGACAATACTATGCAAGACACACAGCAGAGAAGCAAGTAGTGAATCTTACATTGTTATTTTGTTTTAATGAAAAGTCGGTAAATCATAACCTTTACATTCACCTTTTGCTTCTGTCTTTATCTTTATCTGACTGTTACTATGTAACTGTGCAAAAAATGCGTCATAGGATTAGTTTTGATGAGCGATTGCAGGGACAAATAGTCGCAGTGTGAATACTTCACAAAAAGGCTCTTTGGATTTCACCAGCAGAACACTTTTAATGTGCTCACGGCAATGCAGCAGAAAATTTGAGGTTTGCATTGGCAGTAACTCAACGGTTTGATATGGCTGTGGAAGACTCACAAGTAAACAGTGAAGCTGACATCACTGAGAAAGAAATTTCAAACTAATGCTGAATTACATGCTGCTTCATTTCCTGTCAGTCCCTCATGTAGGCAGACGGCAGTAAGGTTTCCTCAACTGCGAAAACTGTCGAGGTATTAACGGAATGCAAATATGTTGTAAAATATACAAATCATAACTTTAAATAACAATAATAATTACAAGAAAATGATTAATTGAATTCAATCTAACCCTCCAAAGCCTTATTAGAATTATGTTGAGTTTTCTGAAGGCAGTAAATCACTGAAGGTTGTATACTGATTTTTAGCACAGCTAACAAGTCATGCCTAACAACACATCTCACAGCAGCTGTTCAGAAATCACTGTAAAGCTCGGCCTCTTGTGGCTTTTTGCTTAATTACGCAGCCCTACACTTGTAGAGGAGTTGTCTCTCTGCAGACTTTTGCCATCATGCCGTACACTACCAGACAGCAGCTTAGACATGGGCCGGGATTAAATGAAAACTAATAATGTGAAATGAAAGGTTATCAAAGGGAGCCTAATGAAGTAATGTAAAACAGAAATGTTCTCTGAAGACACTGTAATCCTCTGCAATGGCTGAGTGATATTATGTACAATACACACACACACATACACACACACCACTCCATCTACTCCTCCTTTCTACTGCTACAAATTAGAGACTTAATCAACATGCCTGATTAAGTGAGAGTGATGCAGATTTAGCTACAGGAAAATAAAAATACAAGAATGTACTCAAGTGTAGGGGCAAATTTGTCATCACGTCATGAGAAATATGTGGTGTCAGCGTGTTGCTGCCAAATTCTTTGGGCCCAGTGCAGTAGAGATGTAAACAAATAGGAATGGACGGATATACAGTACACAGGACCAGAATCTTTGTGCCTGGTTCCCTTCACTGACCTGTCACCTAATGGACACAATTTGCCACAAACGTCACAACATTTCTCCTCAGAGTCATAATTCAGTGAAATCCAATACACACTGCTGGTGTCAGCAGAAGTCACTCTTTACAGCGTTGTGAGATAAACATCTATATGTCTGGTGAGAAATCATGTAAAAAGGCACCTTGTGTCTTTATAACTTCTGGTTTTTAGCTAGTCACCATCATGTTTATTCATCAGAAGAGGTTCAGGTGATTGATTTCAAATAGTTTTGAGCTCAGATCTGATGATATATTGTGCACCACTGGTCAGTAGATGGGCTAAAGTTAGGGACTGTCTAAAAAGTGCATGCAATTATAATAATTAGATAATTATATTATGTTCTTGTTTAATTAATTTTGGCACATGGTAAACTATGTTTTGTATATTTAGCAGATAGTAGCACATGCAGTGACAATAGTAGCATTAAGCTGAATAGGGCAAAATGTTATAGTAACACCTCCCAGTATAAATCTGAATGCAGACTGAAATTACCGTGACATACTGTGAACAGATTCAGATAGTAGCTCTGTGGTACACCGCTACAATGCCTTGTGATGACCCCTCCCACTCTCCTTGGGTCCTTTTTTATTATTGCCAGCTGATAACTTCCTCATGTCCTCTTGTGACTCAGAATTTTATCCCCCTGTTAAAGTCCCTTAAATGCCCCTCAAGGAGACGTGAAATGAGGAGGTTTCTGGAGCCACTTAGAGCCAGAAAGTACAAGTGTCTTTTATCTGGTGGTGTGATGTACAGATGCTGCACTTTGAATTGTATTATTGTGCAGATAACAATAATGCAACAGTAGTAATACTGATAATAACCAGCTTTTAAATGCAATTTACATACTTATATGAATGAAAGGCCCCTTTCACATGTAGGAATTCTATAGAACTGTAAGAGATATTTTATACCTCTCTGACTATCTATGAAAGAAAATAGAAACTGTTCTTATATAAAGGTGTTCCGTCGACATTGTTACCTGTCGGTTTGACAGGTGATACAGCTGTACAAGATGTCCTAAGTATCTGATGTCGCTTAAGACTGCTGCTGTGGAGCCAAAGATTTCTCATTTGGCAGCTTAAGCTCCTCCATCCTCGCATCTCTGTCTCTGAGAGGAGTTAAGACGTGAGGGAGAGAAGCGAGTGAAAGAAGCGAGGAGACACGTTGGCATAATGAAAGGCACCAATTTGATTTCCTGTGTTGTTCCTGTTTCCATGTAGACTGGCAGGTGTGTGTCCGGAGGATGAGCCACACTGAAATCAACTTCTCCCAGTTGTTTTAACAAGCCTGGATACGTCAGCTCTGCATCTCTTTCCTGGCAGCTTGCTGGGTTTTGTTTGGTTGTGTTTTTGGGGTCTATTAAATTTGTTTTTCTCATTACACTTCCCCTAAACTGCACTTATCCCCACACATGCACTCACCACACCACTTATAATACTAATTTTCACATTTCACCATATTTCTGTGTTACTCCTAATACAGGCATTTTGACTCAGAGCTGCTGGATAAATAATGTGAAAACTGGTTTGGTCCAAATCTGGCTCTGTGTGAAAATGTCACTTAAGAATTTAAATTCTTGTAAGCAACTGTTAAAAATAACTAAACTCACACCTTCAATATCTGTCGTTGATGTAACCTCTAAACTTCAGTAGATAAGTGCTTTTTGACAAGCAATTTCACTACTGGGTTGTGACAATAGCCTAAAGCACTAAGGAGACGAGGGAATGGGCTTAGGCATGCTGTCTATGCTGTCTCTTAATTCACAATGTCTTTTTCACAATCAGACCTCCTCATCTTTATTAATGATGAAGAAAACAGAAGAAACTAATGAATAAACAACAGTCTACTGTTCCTGGTGCAATGTTTTTATGCTGAAAGCAGACTAACTGACTCATAGAGGGTGGAGTGAGCCACAGCTCTGTAGATTCACTCCAAAAGCTGTTTTTCAGACACACAGTGGGAACGTTTCTAACCACTAAGCAAAAATAAAGTGAAAAAGCAAAAAAGGTGTTTTCCATACCAGCCCATTTCATATTACAATTAAACCCAGTTTCATTTGCAATATGTCACTAATGGATGCTCTGACAGGAGCTCCTGTTGTCAGATTTCAATGCACTAGGAATCTCTTAAATGCCATTAGTCAAGAAGCAAGTCAGATAATGCAATAAAGTGCATTTTGTTATCCTCTATCCATTTTGAATCTTATGTTTTCACAAATTTTACTGTTTTTGCTGATTGTCCAAATATTTTGAAACTTTATACTTTGATGCTTGGCAGAAATTTAGCTTTTTAAGACCTTAATGTTAATAAAGCTATTGAACTGAATCAAAATTAAATCATTTTGAGTACCACAATGTACCAGACCAATGTATTCATATGCGATGATACATCTAAACTAAAATATTTCTGTTTGCTCAAAAGCTGGCGCACATATATTCAAACACAAATGCATGAGATACTAGTCATAAAAATACACCCACATGGAAGGGCAGTTATTGTTTGTTTGAGCGAGGACTGTGGCGTTTCTGCTGAGGGCGAGATAAACAAAAGGAGAGAAATCAGAGAGACACTTCAACTCCCAGGTTCCCTCACGTTTGGCACAGATCAAAGAGCCTAGTCCTTTTTCCGAGTAGCCTGGAATCACACTCGGTGACACCGTGTTAGAAAAATGATCCAATAACTGCTCGGTCATGTTGATGACATTCGGTCACTTCTCTGCATTCAGGGACACAAGCGTCCATTCAGCTCCTTCCACGAGCCAGTCCCGAGACGCCTGCCTTCTTTTTTTTGCCTTCCCTTCAGGCTCCTGCCAGTGGCTCTTGACAGAGCGCCACAAAGCCTTGACAACAAACCTACGGGCGGAGCAGCTTTCACTTGCCCCTTCAATCATGTCCTTTAATATGTCTCTAATGTAGCCTCTGTAAAGGAGTCAGGAGATATACCAATGCTGATGCTCACTTATCATCCCACGTTGCTCTCTTTCTCGCTTTCTCTCTCTGTCTCTCTTTTGGTCTGTCTGGCACGGGGCCTGTGGTGTGATTTCTCCCGGCTTTGGCCCATTGTTTCGACTTGGCTGGGTCTATGAAAAGGCCCCAAGGGAGCCAGGCAGTGCCAGCTACAAGTGGCTCCTGATCCAAGCGGCTCAGCAGAACTCGACTGGTTCGGCTTAGCTCAAACGGGTCCAGGATGTCTCAGTCGTATGATAACGCCACATTGGATGGGGATTTTCAGAATTCTGTTTGTCTGAGGGATCCTCACGAGGCAGCTGTGTACATAGTGGGTGACACGGCGTGGGCTGTGGGTTGAGGTGGATGGATATAGCTTTAGGAGAGCGTCTGACTGATGTGAACTCAGCTTAGGGGAAATGTTTGTGTGATGTGACATTGCGGCATGCAGCTCAGCATGTGGGGGCTGTGAGGGTTGGCTGAGGGCCAGACACAGACGAACCCTGCTAGACAAGCGGAACATGCTCCCAGCAACATCTTCAGTCTGGTCCCAGCTGTGTGTGTCATACTTAATCCTGGAACCAAAGGGACGCATTACTCCGTGCATAAAAAAATCATGATAATTCAGCCATTAAAATGCTGCGAGTCCTTATTTGTGTCATTCCCCCAGTCGCCTTGTTTGTGTTTATCCAAAAAACGCGTCTGCTTATTAGGAGCAAGTTTTGCATACACAAGTAGTTTTCACTCTGTGGGCCACTTCATTTGTTTCACTTCCATTTCTTTAACTAATAGTTGGTGACACTGAGAGACTCCGAGGCATCTCACTTTCCCCTCACCAGTCCCCACCTTTCTGTCTTTGTACCGAGTTCATGCCTGGTTGATGGTATCTCAACTGGCCGGGATCATAATACAAAACAGTGGAGTCAGTCTTTGACAGAGCATCAACAGGAACAGATATCCATACTTCCTCTACCCACCCTGCATTCATATGCTTTCCCTCAATCACTATCTGTTCATCACTGAATGTGCAGGAGCTGCTATCCTCCCCTTCTCCACACACCCGATGTGGTATCCATTTTCAGCCTCTCTTTCACTCTCCCACTGCCCTCTCCATTTCCAATGTCCTCTTTCTCCCTTATCCCCTCTTTCTCTTATCTCTCCATCAGGGTATCATCCTTTCAGCTGAAGTCTATAAGCACAGATATCCCCTGTGTTCCACCTTCCTCGCTGCTCTTCTTTCACTCTGTCCTTCAATAATCTCCTGAGTTCTATCACTCATTTCCATCTCTCACCCTTCCTACGGCTTTTCAGCAGGGTCAGAAAAAATGTTGTTTTCTGTGAAAGGTCAGAGCATTCAGTGTGCTGCAAAAGGATGTGTTTTATTTACAGCAAAGCACTTTCTTCCATTTCAAATTTCATGTCTTGAAATTTCAGGCAATTCCCCAATAAATAGCAAAAACCAAGTGATTTACTGTCTGTAAAGACCTGATACAGCTTCCTAGAATCATTCTAAGGACTTGATCAGTGCAAGCTGTTTTCCTGAAGGGAGGTTAAAATCTGGGTAGAAATGATTACATGGAATATCCAGCTGAGCCTTGTCTGCCTGTGGTTTATCAAAAGGCTTAGCAATTGCAAAGGGATGAGGGAATAACACTGTTGCACTGAATTTGAAGATGTATTGTACTACATAGCAATAATAATGTCCAAACAGCTGATCAATGTACCTTTTTTCCTCGGCAGACCTTTAGATCAGTAAAATAACAATGTAGTTAAACTTGTATAAAGTTTTCAAGATGCTAATGTGTTTTAGTTTAGCTCTTGTCATTCTCTTCATCTTTTCCGTGGTGTGATTCACTTTCAGAATACAGTTTCAGGCGTTGTCTTGCATTAGGCTGAACGACCCTTCACAGCCGCAGGAATAGCATAACAATATTTGAGTGCGGACTTGAATGTGTTCTCTACAGACAGCACTCGCCATTCATGTTTATGTGGGACAGCCATTACTGTCAGCCTTGATCAGCCTCTTGTTTCATGGTTCAGGTGAGGACAGTTACCTTTAGTGTGGAAGCGAGGGGCACATAGAAATTAATGACAGATTTTTTTATGCTTGTAAAGCCGCAGACTATGTTTACTCATAACATTCACTCTGGATGGGTAAAACACTCTCATATATTTACACTTCCTCTCAAACAGTTTGCATATCCACAGGGAAACTTGGAATGCTTAGAATTGCTTCTAAAAGTGTGGAAAAATATATTATATATATATATATATATATACACACACACACACACACACACACACACAAACTGATAAGATACTGTAAATTCAATTCCATTTACTTACTCAAATTCCCAATCTGACTCAACAGATGTGGAGTGCAGCAATAAGCCTCGCACTGGAAAACTATTACGTTCTGCTTCCCTCTGCTCTCCCTTTCGGGTTATTGTTCTCAATGAAAAGAAATAATGACAAGCAGCTGATCGAGCCAACAACAACAACCTACACTCTGAAGAGAAGAAAACATTTAAAAAAAAAAACACTTGTGAAAGTTGTGATAAAGAAAGGTATTTACTGGATGAAAAATGTACCCAAATAAAAACCTCCTCCAGTGTTTACAAGCTTCACTGACTTCATCCATGATTGAATTTTTGTGCTTTGCAGTATTAAAAACACACATCACGGACGTCAAAACTGACCAAGCGCTTAGCCCTCAATGAGCCTAATTATCCTTTGGAAATATGGCTGTGTGGAATTTAGTTTTCGTGTAATACAAGCTGAGTATCACCAATATCACAATCGATACTTTTTTATTATTAAAAGCTGCAAATGTACTATTGTGAAGGGGAGAGCCCTGTGTCTTGATTACTGAGGTGTATGCATTTTTAATAGGCTAATTCTGAATACATTTTCATTATCACCGAATGATTTGCTCAGCATCCAGCATTTCTTTTTATTGTACTCCATTAACAAATTAAAACCCATGCATCTCCACATTAGATGAGTTAGAATTTTTTTTAGATAAACTTTATTAGCTTTTTGCTTTATTAGTTGATAAAATTTGTTCACTTCCTGAGCTAATTAAACTTTTTAAAAGCCCAGTCGATTATCTAAAAAAATGCATTGTCACAAAGCTAAAAAAAAAGGGGCTTTTTTCAGAACGTGCACACATGGGCATAACAGCAGCAGAGGCAAACAGCGCATCCACTAGGAAGTATGTTTTCTGATGGAAGATCCATTTTCTTTACGATTGATCCTATTAACACAAGTATGCTGCTCAAACCAGTGTTTAAGAACTTTGACATGCAAGTGAACTCAGATTCAGATAGAAAGATTATAATACTCTTAATCTTAATTCCTTGAGATAAGTTTGCTTTACTGTTTTTGGTGTGATTTTACTATTCACCTCTGTTTGCTACTATGTTTTCTGGATACTGCTGGATTATTGAACTGCAACTTCTGTCAAATTGGGTCTGTTTACAGATATATTGTATAACATACATTCAAAATAAGAAAGTGGAGACAGTCCAGGCAGTGTTTCTTTATTCACCAAAACAGAAGCGGACTTGAAAGTGCAATTTTTTATTCATGAGTATCGGTAGTATCGATACTTTAGGTATTGATCTGACCACAGGCTGTATTATTAATGTAACACTTGACACTTTGTGATTTGTTGGCATTTTGGGGCGCCGTAAGAGCCTGAACACTCTCTCAACCCCACAGATCGACTTTCATCAAGAAGGTAAACAAGAAGATGTTTCTTTGTTGGTTTGCTTCTACAACATATTAAGAAAAAGCAGTTTGGATACAGTACAGGATACAGTCTCGGCCATCTGTCCGACTCTCTCTTTGGGTGGTTCACATCAATATTATATCTTAAGTGAGTGCAGTGACTTGTCACCTTTTAGCAAGCATACCTAGTTATTGTGTTGTGTCTACATTATGGAATATGTAGATGGTACAGGTAGATGGCTGAAAAACGTCTGAGCCCCATCACTGCCATCTGAGCTTTCACTGACACAAAACAAGCCCATGTTGCATGCTGTGCGTGTGCTCCTGCCTCTGTGAGACTGTTCACCGTATTTACCGTATTGTTCAAAGGGCAGTAATTAAATATGGTTTTAATTATACTTAAAATTTGAAATTGAAATACTAAGTGTGTGGCATTCTATGGTGGGATTTAATGAAAGCCACAACTGTTTCAGCTCTTTCTGCTTGTCCACCAACTGCCTGATTTCATGGCAGCGCGAAAAGAAATAGTACAAGCAGCATTCTGACACGCTGGTGTTTTTCTGGGTATTTTTTTTGGCACAAAGGAGTGAGGAAAGGCACAAAAACACCGTAGTTGCATTCAAACAAGGCAGTACAAAATAAAGTCTTGGTACTTTAGTTAGAACCTTATCATAGATGTGGTGAAAATAGACACCGGAACGCCAGGATTGTTTTTGGTGCTAGCTGAACGAGGTGGTATTTTTATGTTTCTGACAATGAGCACATCAACAGGTGAAATGTGCAATAAACAGTTTTAATTAAAAACTCACAAAAAAGTAGATGAGATTTCAGGCTAACACACTGCAGGAAGTTAAAAATTAATTGGTACTAGTTGCCAGTACCTGACATCTACAGGTGCTTTATACTTAACAAATGAAAGCCTTCTCCTTCATTTCCTGTAATTAAATCCAACAACCATCTGAAGGCAGCAGGACAGATATATCCCATAAATCTGCATCCTCCAATTTGAAAAGTAGCGGACTGGGCAGAGCCATTGCCTGCAGTGATCTTTCGTGTTTGCATTGATTAAATCATGCTAACATCATCAAGATCCTGCAGACCGCACAGACTCCCACATGTCAACTGGTTGGTTGGTATTGTGCTCATTTTTGTGGTGTCCTGTGGATGCACTGGACACAAGCAGCTCACCATAAAAAAATACAGGGAAATCTCACTCTGTTCTCATCATCACTCCTTCTCACTCTTTCTGTCTCTTCCTATCTTGCACCAAGAAAGCACTGCATTACCAGCATGAAATATTCCCCTTGTGTCATGGCCTCCTTTTTTGTCTGGCAAAAGTGGCATCTCATGTTAATTCTTGAAAAGCAGTTTCAGCTGTGATATGATGCGATACAGCAGAATTACAGTATTTATTTGTGATCCAATCACAAAAATGGCCTAAACAATCCATTACGAGCTTCTGTTATTCATCATTTTTATAGTCATAGTTATAGATATCTTGCTGAAGCCTACACCACAGTGTGTAGGTTAAGGACAGTAGATCACAGGAAAATATCAGTGGGAACTTGACATAACTCTCACTCTGCCCTTTCAATATCTCCACAATCCGTCTTTAAATGCTGCACCATCTGCCTTTGGCAGCAGATTTGTTGTGCCTTATTATATTCACGTCTACAAACTCTGCATCATTCAAACATTATTTTCCTACTTGGAGAAACTCTCTCCTCTCCGTTTAGCGAGCTATTTTCAAAATGCCACTCTGATTGCCACAGCTGTTCAAAAGGAATGAGACTAGTAATGAGGCTGGCTGAGAGGTTTAATGCTTCTGTCTCTCTGTCTGCTTTAGCTCTTACCTCGCTGTTTCCAGGTTTTCATTAATGCATCAAAAGCTTCTTCCTGTTGGTCCACAGCATCTGGCCCTTCTTGCCCATGTAATCAGTGTATTTACAAGGAAAGTTTGACATTTGGCAAAGTACACTTAGTTGCTTTCTTGCTGAGAGTTACAAGAGATAATCAATACCAGGCTTATGTCTATATGCTAAATACTGTATGAAGCCGATGCCAGTTTGGCCTAGTGCAGAGGCTGGAAATGGGGAAACAGCTAGCTTGACTCTTTCCAAAGGTAATAAAATCCACCTACCAGCACCTCTAGAGCTGTCTCATTAACAGCCTGAATCTCGTTTCTGTGCAAAAGATGAAGTGTAAAAACGACAAATTGCCATAGTCTCTGCTGGTGGCAACCGGTCATGTACGAGAAATGTTCCCTATTTTTGCTAAGCTACGTTAGCTGCTTCATATATTTAGCATACAGAGATTAAAGTAGTATTAATCTTATCTTATCTAACACACGGCCAGAAAGCTAATAACTGTATTTCGCAAAATGCCAACGTTTCTTGAACACTTGACCAAAACTTTCTGGTTCCCCAGTGCTAATATGTGATTCATGCATCTCACAGAATTCAATGTTATATCTTCATTGGACATTATCACTACACATCACTCATATGCCAATAATAGTTATGTCTAAGACTAAATTTCTGAAAGCTGTCAAACCACTTTCTTAAATATAACAAAAACTAATGAACACCACAAGACAGTGAGAGGACTAATAAAATGAGAGAAACTGTTTGGATGCCTCACGTTCAATGTGCTCTTTTATCTCACAAAACATTTCTCTACTGATAGATGCAGTATATTCAGGCTGTCAGCACACCGTTGCCCAGTTAATGGTTTGAATAGCACAACAATGTTATTGTTCACAGTAACTGCAAAATGATAATAAATGGGCATTCATTAGCAATTCTACAACCTACACTATACTCTGCAGAGATACATAGCAACAGCATCTGATTTAAATGTTCAGAAGGCACAAAACTATATTGTTTACCCTTTGAACTCTTGGTGTGGACGGTGTAATTGAAGAGATGACACTGCAATAGTCATGTCAGCATCTGAAGATAGATTTCTAAGCAGAAAGCTTTTTATAAACCACTAACCTTCACAGTAAGTATCTTAGTTCCAGGAGGAAATACACAAACCACAAGTCAAGATGACAACACCTGACACTGCTGTATTTGGTGCTGTCCCAGAGAAGTGGTGAGAGTTAAGTTACCTGAACAGTGGTATTCTGCTCTAAATAAATGTGGTCTGGCCACAGCCTATTGTCATGTGCACAATGTTATATTAATATTGTTATAGTATCTGCCTTACATATAATGAAGCTTGAGCTTAATATGCACAATATGAGTTACATTTGCTGATCGTGTACTCATTTTTTTTGGTTCTTTTTAAATGGATATATTGTGTTTATGAGGTTGTGTGTGGTACTTATTCAAACCATAGTCAGACTGGGAAAACTAATGGGAAACTAAACCTGTTATGTCGCTCTATCCAATGCCACCAGACTCCTTTGACAAAAACAGTAATTTACTGACAAAAGACAGAAGTCGCTGGCCTTCCAATACTTGTATAGGGGATATTTGGGATATTGTGTGACTTTGGTGAGTCTGAACTATTTAAAACACCATTGTCACACAACAATACAAACTAAGTGATCACGCAGCAGCAGACCAACAAATCATGTGTTCTGCAAGGTAAAATTATTGTTTTTCTAAAAGGAGTCTGGTGTATTTGAAGTGCCCATTGATGGATACAAAAGCACTAGTTTTCTATAGGAAACTGCTGTCTGACAGCATGGTAATGCAGTGAAAATATTCAGAATATAGCATCACACTTTTCATGTGGGACTAAAATACATTTTGCTTCTGTCCTCATCCACAGTAGTACATTGCTCCTGCTGCTTCTTCAAACTGGGGGTGTACAAATGTCCATTTACTGTAGAGAGTACACTGACTGCAAGTACACTCTTTAAAAAACAGAACTATCCCTTTAAGGTCTTTCATACTGCACTTCTCCTCTGCAAGACAACATTTCAAGAACCTACATGTTCATAAACTAAGTATATTTGACTGTTGTGCTTCACATAGGCATCATTTGTTGTGCCTTACAGGAGCAGGTTATTAGCAAAAATTAATAATTATCTATGATAATTATTAATTGAAAGAATATTATTATTAATAAGAATTAATAATTACGGGGCACCACCCTGGTATCAGGGACCAATAACCAACTCGAAAATCAGTCTCACAAACATTCGCTTACAGATATCAGTACCTGGGAGATACTGATATGCCTAAGATGAACAATGAAAGTGTGAATCCGAGCACTGACTCTTTTAACCAGCCTTTACAACACCTGTACAAACAATGCAGACCACTTCTCTTTAAACATAACAGAATTTATTAAAATCAATGATATCAATTAGTAATCGATAACACCTCAATCAATAGACATCCATCATGTACCTATTCTAAATTATACAAGTGTGTGTGTGTGTGTGTGTGTGTGTGTGTAAAAGAGGAGGGTTGAGGTTGCGGACGTAAGGGAGGAGAGGGAGTACGTCACGCAAGAGTTTCGGTCAGAGGAAATGACCGCGAGGTTTGAAAAAGACAACGGCTAGTGGCGTCTGTGAGCTTAGCCCGTGTGTCTCTGACAAATGAGGTTTCACCGGTGTATATCCGGTGTGTATGTGCATGTAGGTTAAGGGGAAAGAAGGGAAAACACAGCACATAAAGAAAAATTCTTCGGGCTCTGGTTGTCAGACCGTAGTATGCCTGATCAAAGAAATCAAATAATCAAATAACAGGATAATAGGACGTTCCGTCCGTTATCACAAATGCGGGACTCGCAGTCCACTAACTTAACTTATACAAGAAAGATTATAAAGAAAACACACTTAAAACTACCTCTGCCCAGATCGAGCCTCTTACGTGCCTACGAAGCAGGGAGATGTGTGGGATCCGTCTTTGGGTCCGGCTCGGTTCCTCGGCTCGGATGACGACGGTGGGCCGTTCCGCTCTGTCGGCGGGTTGCACGGCGGGTTGCAAAGGTTGAAGAAAGACGCAGCAGTCCTTTCTTCCTTCTGCAGGTACTTTGAGTGCTGGCGGCGGCGGCGTCTGTGGTGGCGGTGGCCAGGCAAAACGACAGAAGGGGTAGGAATGGAGGTGGCCTGGGCTCCTTCCTGGTCTGGCCCTTTGATCTTAGACAAATGGAGCGGGGTGCTGGTGATTCCCGTGCCATTTGGGGGTCAGCGCTCACCAGGGGGGCGGCCGAGCAGGTAGGGGCGGAGGTGTCCCACACTCCTGTGTGCTCTGGCCCATAGGTCTAAGATAAGGAGCAGCCAGGATGCCAATGGCTCCGTCCAATTGGGGGCTGCACCCAGCAGGGGGGCTGCACCCAGCAGGGGGGCAGCAGAGTGAGTGGGGATGGAGGTGTCCTGCATACCTTTGTGACCTGGCTCCCAGGTCTTAGACAAAGAGAGCAGCCATTTGGTTGGTCTGCAATCTTTGATCTGTATCAGACCTCAGGTCGTAAACCTTGTCGGGGACCTGTTGTCTGTATGAGGCCCAACATGACATTTTTGAGAAAGAAGTCCCATTTTCTTCAGCACTAAAAAGTTACAAGACAAACACAGCTCACACTTGCTTGTTGTCATGGAAAGTTGAGCAGTCAGGATTAGCTTGCAGAGAATATGAGTTGCAGATATGAAATATTTAGCCATTACATGGTGTTAAAAATATCTTTTTTACACTGCTACACATCTTACAGATTGAGAAACAAAACACGATTCATTCAGTTGGAAGAGATCGTATATTGTGCCAGCTTTTCTCATGCTTATGGCAACAGCAGTTGAAGCTATTCACAGAAGCTGTAATGGATATTTTCTTCTTTCCGTTTCTACATTTCTTTTCCTTGTCTGCCGCTGTGTCTCCTGGAAGGCACATCTGAGCTAAGACTGAATCTGAGAAAAACAGCACAACACAAAGCTAAAATATATCTCCCAAGCTGTGTTAGCCGCCCCTGGACAGACATGGTTTCTGTCCTCTGCTTCAAACCCCCTGGTCAAACAATGTTAGGGCATGTGTTGTTGAGTCTGTCTGCATTTAATTCACAGCTTACTGCTTTAATAGCTACAGCCCCCTGCATGCTGCTGAACCCAGGGGCCATTCTACCACCTGAGTCAGACTATAATAGCTTGTACTGAGATACAGCTGTTCAACTGCCTCCTACTGATGAAGCTGGATGAGCAGCCAGAAGTGTCTCAGCTGAGGCGAGATGTTCATTCTCTCAACATGTAGCACGTTGGCCCACCTCTGCCTGTGTATAAAGCCTAAGCAGTAACATGGAAACCATCAGCGACAGATATTGTTTAGAAACACTCACTATAACCCCGGTCATGTTCACATAAATCCTCTGGATCCCTCACCTGTGAATACTAAAGCATGTCCAAGCAGCAAAGCCTCACATCATCATGCTGAGCACCCTTCTAGGGGTTTCAACCAGAGCACAGATGTTATAATACTAGTAGTTTAAGGCTATTTTTGAAGAGAAAAAAATTCAATAAAAACTAGACTATGGGAAGTACACATTTATTTATATTTGGCATTATTTTAATGCTGATTTATTTGCATATTTTAGAAGCAAAGAGCTTAGTGCTCTAAAAGACAACTTGTCACTTCCCTCCATTAAAAATGACTACACAATCAATAAGCAAACAGGACCGAAGGCTCTATGTTACACCCGGCATACATTGGGCACACTGTTGGCACATTGCTATCTTTAAGCTGCAGATAGTGAATGAGCTATTGACCAACAAAAGCTCGGTCCAACGTCAATTGAGCAGTATTCTCATGCTTTTTAAAAGGCGCATTAATCAGGAAATACGCCTGCATAGGCTGGTTCACAGTACGTGTAAGCTCTACTTGTTACTCACACAGAGGCAAAATATTATCCCTTCTCCTCATTTTGGTGCATTTACTTATATGCAGTCAAGTGGAGTTGTTGACAAGTGAAGCATTGGAGGTGGAGATGGATGTCAACCATCCAAGGATGTTTTGAAAGGCAGTGGGAGATGATGATTGATAAGCTTGAGTGGTAACGCCCCAAAACTCATCTATAATCAATTTAAGGTCAAAATACAAACAATACAATTTTGTGCCTTCTGATTTCTCTGCTCACAGATTAAAATCTGTTTAAATAACAAAAGTGCACTTTAGACCATACATTACTGATTATTCATATAAAGCTAAAAAAGTAGAGGCCCTGTGAGGATGCTAGACATACCAGTGCTTTGAGCCGAATGCTAATGTCAGCATAGTAAAATATCACAAAGACATTGATGAAGAAAGTGGATCACTGTTTACAATTTTAGTTTAGCAAGTTAAAACATGTTAACATTTGCCCATTAGCAGTGCAGCTGAGGCTGATATGAATGTCATTAGAGTCAAAGTGTTGGACAAAGTGAAATTCTGATCAGATTAAGGTGTGACATGTCAATTCACAGTTAAGGGATCACTAGAAATGTCCTGATTAATTCTGTGAGGAACATTAACATGTAGTGTTAATGTTCCTCACAGAATTAAATTTTACAGAGGTATTGAGGTGCTTTATTACAGTTGTGAAAGTCTTTAATAGTAAAAACAAACAAAAAAAGAAATGTTTTAGTGAGTATTGGGCCAGAGAATAGGTTAAATCTACATGTAATGTCAGTAGATCACAAAAGTCATCAGGATTTATCCTCTGGGGAGTGAACAAAACCACAAAATCTAACTACAAGACACACATGAAATATAGTTACATGATGGTGTCTGCAAATAAAAAGGTGTTTTCAAAATTTGAAAGCATTGATAATGACCTGCTAAACTCCATGCTGAAAGTGGAAGCCATTATTTCTGACTAACCTGTGGCAATACTGAATGGGACTTTAGTATTCTAGTTTGCAGAACGTTTTTTGCAAGATGATCAAAGAATAAAATGGGAAAATGTCCATTAAGTCATTATTTTTTGGCACATGACTGAATTTTTAACACAATTTCACTAAAAGGTACTGGAGAGTTTTACGTTATTCTTGTTTCACCATGCCATAAATTGAAAGCGGGTATTGCTGCTAGCTATTATATTTGCTATTTTAGTTTCAACACCACTAACACAATTTACTTGAACAAAACAAATAAATATGTAATGGAGAAAAAGTCTGAAAGCAAAAACACATCCAGCAAGGAGAATCATTTTCCACTCCTGCTCATTTAATGTTGGATTGAAAGGACGGATGTGATATGTCTTATTTGGACAGAAAAATTATGCCACGCTTGAAAGGACATCACCACTGTGCACAAATGATGATTTTAACATTTGAAGCTATTTACTGCTTTCAGAGGGAGGCTGTTGGAGTGTGCAGTCACACCAAGTGTGGGTTGTGAAAGATAGCCAGGTCTAGTGTTATTAAAAATCAACTGATATTGGCATTAATTTGGGGACATTTTGTTCTCTTTTTTCCTTTTGAGGCATTATCCAGTAAAATAGCTGTAACTGTTCCTAGATATTTTTATGTCATGCCAGAGGGCCACCATTTCATGGACATTTTGCAGTTAATCTTCCATACTGAAACACTAAACTGCTCCATCCATTTTCAATTTGCTTCATCCCGTGTCCAATAACAGGGCTATGCACTGAGATGATCAGTGACAAGACAAACTATAATGAATATTGAACCCTAGTGAGAAGATTTGTCAACTAACCAACAGACCAGCGACTACACTGTGCCAGTATTAACCAAAAGCCAAGACTGAAAACTGTCTCCATTAACTATTGACTTCATGCTTCGTACTGCATTCACAACCTTGTTCTGTACCTGAGAGGGTCGCTGGGTGCAACTGTGTTTTTTCTTCAAACTGAAATATTAAGTCCTTCAAAATAAACAGTAACAATTGTGTGGCACCCTATTGTTAGAAAAGAAACAGCAAACTTGGCTAAACTAATGGACTGAATTATAATGTCAGATGCATTGCAGTTAAGATATGATCAAGTTTAAAAACACAGTAATGGTAGTTGGCCACTCTGAGGCAGCAGAAGCAAATAGTGAAAACAATGTTATAACTGAAAAAAGCAAAAACAACTGTTTGCTGAGTAGCTAATAGGCATATCCAGCAGACACAGAGACAGCTTAGCATTCATTTGGCCACTTAATGATAATGAATACTAATTCTCCTCAGTGCTCCGTTTTTGGTCTCCACCACCTCTGGAGGAAAAAGTATACTATAGCAGTATACAAGTTAACTGCTCTGCTGCTGTTGTGAGACCAGTGAAAGTGAAGCAGAGCAATAAAGTTATAGCTGCCTTTAGGATCTAAAACCATTTCCTAAAGGTTATGTAACCCACTCCTGGTTAATACACTGGTAATCTAGGTTTGTAAGGTGCTAAGGGAAGGGACTGCAATAACCATACAGGAAAGTACACAGATGACAAGGTAGGTTGCAAACTGTATGTTTTAGTAAAGTGAACTTGTAGGTGATAATTCACACAACATGAAATAACAGATGAATGAAAATGAAATAAAAATGGCCCTTTAAAGTAATAAGTCTGGTCTGTCAAAAAGTCAATAAAGTCTGTGTGTGCTGTGATCACTGTCACAGTAAAGTGTCTCTCAAAGCCACCGTCTGAAGATTTCTTATTCAAGCGTCCAGTGTTCTTATGAATGTATGTGAATGTGCGTATGTGTGTGACAGCCCTGACGGCTGACACCACCCTACCACCAGGTGGAGTATTCGATGAATCGGTTCTGAGTTTCAAACAGAATCACGCTGGGAGGCTCGCCATCAATTGGAATGGATCTCCTGAAGAAGCTCTCACTCCATCCATAAGACCTGACCTGTTTTGTTTTACAAACAGGAATTTAACATCTTATCTAATCTATTTGTTGTATAACTAGCACTCCAAAGCATAACAACAATGTAACACTAAGCATAACATACAGTATAATACTTAATTATTACATTTTAAGGCCTTTCATTACACTTCAGTTCAATATCTTTAAATCCCAATCAATATCTAAATCATTTCACAGTGCAAACAGTATACATTATTGTATTTTACCGTAAAGATTATAGCTGTACACCTGTTACATACGGCTCTGCTGACAATTGCAATGCCCCTCTCTCAAGTGAAAATACAAACATTTAAATAACTCACATCTCTCACAGTAAATTGTTTAACATTCACCCCTTCCAAAGGTTAACACACTAAAATGAACATGTTATGGTATTTCAATACCCTCTTTTCGCGTAACACTGTTAAGTTGAGTAATTGGCAGCATTAACATTACCATTTTGCTTGATATTAGCAGCTAAAGCGCTAGCATTGACCAACTCAATAACAGACAGGCTGCTTACACAGTTAGCAACATTAGCACAACACTGCTATCTTACCGAGATCGACCAAGGAAAAACCGGGACTTTCCCGCTCCGGACCGTCTCCAGGTAATTCACCAATCTTCTATATTGATTCGCTGGCGTGCATAAACTATAAACTTTAGCAACTATGAACGTAACTTGATAATTATCTTCTCTTTTTTCCAGTTTGCTATGAGTACGTCTCCTTTCTTCCACACGTGCACATTTTTTATCACGCAGGTACTTCGTGATCTGTCAATCACGCTCAGCCGGAGGCGGGCTTGACCAACTCTGTGTTTTGACTGGCCCGTCATCTCTCACTTTCCCAGCATAGAAATTGTACATCTAGATCACCATATTATTACTTTTAGCCTGTTTTCTCTTCCCTGGGTTACAGTTAGGAGAGGACTGTTATCGTAATTCATAGAAGCAGTGGCGACACTTCAGTCTAACTCAGAAAAAATTATATTATCAGCAGGAGGATCAAGTCTCAATATTATGCAGACAGTTTCCAGCAGCTTCCCCACAAACAACATGACACTTTTTTTTTCTCCTGCCTTCATTAAATTTAAACTTTGAGGGGTTTCCTGTCTATCTGTCACCTCAGCTTTTGAGCACTGGTGCTACAGCAACAGTCTGAAGTGTTGATAGACAGGTAGCAGCCCTCAGAATAGCATACACAAAACTTACACAGAACTTCTACAGTATAGCAATTCAAGTGAGATGTTGAAATACATTCATGTACAGGAAACAGCTAATTTGGCTAATGCTTCCTTTTTTGGTGCAGACTTTATAAAATCCTCCCATTGAGGCATTCCTTCTATTTTTGAATTATATATTTCTGTGGTGTTTCTATATTTTTAAGTCAAGGTTAAAAAAAAAGAATGCTAAATACCCTTATACCCCATCCCACATGCACTACATTTTGTCACCTTGTCCAGCAGCCTGGGCTTATGAGGACACATTCTGGCACAGTCCACTTCTGTGCAGATCCTCCTACTTTATGAGATACAAGCACAGGTGGATTTTTTTTTAAAGATGCTCTCCTTTTATGCTTTTGTTCCCTCTCTCTGTCCTTTCCCTTCTGTATTTCTTTCCTTCCTTGTGTCTGTCCCAGTGGAAACAGATATGAATGGTGATAAGGAGCCAGATGGGAGCAGCGCTATGAATCCAGACTAGAGGCAGTAAAAATTTAGAGGTCCATTGTTAACTCTGAGGGGAGATATTGATTGGTGCTGTGTGTTAAGTGAAGCATCAACACCGTCAAACTAATTGCAGCAAAGGCATGCTCATAAATATTTTGCCTCTGTCCTCACCGCTTTTAGCAAGTTATGCTTTAATTAAATCACATTTAAAGTCCAGTACAGAATTCAGACCTAATTATTACTGTAGCTAATCATTTTAAGCTCACATAGATGCTAAATAGTGTCATAGTTATTTCAAAATATCAGACTAGCACTTCATCCAGATGCTTTGAACCCAACTTTAGCCCCAGTGGAATACAACAAGTAACTATTCACAGTGAGTGCTTGAGAATCAGCCTGTTTAATACAATTCAAGTACATTTTTTTGATCATTAACTTTTTTTTTTTTTGCCAATTTGCTGTATAAATATTATTGAGTTCTTGAGACATGCAATACCCATTGTGAGATGATGCCATAAAAACATACAACATTCTTTTTCTTTTTGGTTTGAACAACTTCATTTTTTTTGTTGAAGTTGAAACAACAACAACTGCATTTCAGCAAGTTGCATCAGTAAAAGACACCATTTGGAGTACAAAGTCAAATCCTAAAATTGAACAAATAGGTGCCTTTCATGGTCTAACAGTTGTCATTTCAGTTTAAATCAAACGTGACACACATTGCACTAAAAAAGTGAGGCAAATATATTTGCAGGGTTGGACATTGCTACAAGCACTTTCATAAAGCCCCATTTGCAAATTTCATTCCTAAGACATCAGTCCATGGTATCAGAGATTTGAATGCTATCCTCACAAGTAAAAGTGACATGAGGAAGGGCCGCTGGGAAAATATATATAAAATTTAAGTCGCAAGCTGTTGTAAGTCTGGTTGTGTATAAATCTACATGAGTATTTATTATCAGTATTTACTGTACCTGTCCCGAGATCGGTGTGCTCCTGGGACATGTGCTGGCTCTGGTGGACCCATTCGCCGTTGCACTTGAAGAAGATTTGAAGAGCAGGTCGAGCTTGACACCGGAGCTTGATGGGGTTACTCTTGACGATGTAAGCATCAACAGGCTCCTCCAGGAAGTGGGGCAGCGTCCCAGACTGGCCATGCTGCAAGGATTCACCTCGGGGACCTGGAGAATAAAATGAGACTCAGATGAGGTTCAAACAGAATGACTGAACAAAATGAAATAGAAAAGTTAATTATTAATCAGTGACAATAAGATGGCTGATTCAAACCATCTCAGGATTCTTTCTTGCCAACTAACCCTGCAGTAAAATCTTTAACACACACAACTAGCTCATGCTCCGTCTTCCTCCAGCGTCCACAATCCCTCACTCTTTCCCTCCCCCCGAAACCAGACCCAACTAGTGGCCATTACTCCTCACAGGGATGTCTCTCCCAAACAAATGGCTTTGGAGCACAACGTGAGAAATAACACAACAAGAGAACATCACCCCATTCCCGCAGTCCATTCTCCATCACTGCATTACAATACAATAATTTACAGGAAGTCCTCTGTAAAGGAAAATCCTCTCAAAGTGTTTAATATTTCTGCAATGGCATATACAGACAATGCTACTGCAGGCTGCAATGAAAAATGGCCATCCTTGTTTAGCTTTTAATAATTTATGTCATTAGTATTGTTTGTTAACATTTTTTTTCTTTATTTTTTGGAGGGTGAGGCGTTAATAAACTCTGGGAAATGGGAGGCATCAAGTAAGGGTTATCTCAACTGCACTGTTGCTTCAATATATGTCATGTGTCTTGTCTCTGTGTCGGTGACAAATAGCAAAATTAGTAATACAGTTTTGCTGGAGGATTAGAAATCCTGATTTTGAAGAGCGAAGACTCTCTGGAGAAGGGGAGGACCCGAAACATGCAGCCATTTTTAATCACAAAGGAAAACTACTATAACAAATATACTATATACCATAAGGGAAACACTGCAATAGAGAGGTCTGACACAGGCATAACAACTAGTTGTTAAAAATAGCAACAAACAGAATCCTTTTACCCAGAAACAAAAGAAAACAAGTATAAATTACTGGAATAAACATGTCGTTGATATCAAACAACACTAAGACAACCTTATGTTGATCATATCTACAGTAGATCCATAAGACTTCTTTCATCTCTCAGAAGTCACCGTTCACTAAAAGACAGTTAATTCAGCTGAAGGATTCACCGGCAACACACTGGCAACACATTAACAGGCATTACTCCCTTCTTCCCCTGCCCGTCTGAGGTGTGTTCCAGTCAGCGCACGTTTTGCTACTTCTGAGGCCCCGCAAGTGTAATTACACTCTGACTAATCCCCTAGTTTGCTGGAACCTCTTTCATGCAAGTGTGAAGGGTTTAGTGAGGCAAACCGTCCCGCGCCTGCCCCTCCCGATCCCAGCTCCCCACTGCACACTGCGTGTTTCTCCACAGTGATGGGTGTACCTCTGAAAACCCCATCAGGATTAGAGAACCCACTCTCTCTTTCTCTCTCCCTGCTCTCTAGCTAATCTAATCCTCCTACCTTTCCTGCCGGATGTCTCCTGATTGAGGGGAATAGATAAAAGACTCTGTGTGATTCCCTGGCTGTGAAAATCACAGCACTTGCTCAGTGTTCCTCTCCCCTCCGTGCGACACATTCACATTCTCTCCCTCATTCCTGGAACTGAGGCTGAACAAAGAGACATGCTTTTAATTTCAAAATGACTAGCCCCAGGCAAGCTTTTCTTGTACAGAGTGCTCCAATTTGTTTTTTGCGCACGGAGCATTGACATGGTGTGTTTGTGTTTGGATAGATGCAAAACATAAGACGTGAGTGCGCATCCAGACGATGATAGATGGGAACATGAATACACAAACACACAGCTGTCAAACAAAGCCACAGCCTTCCATGTAATGACTCATTTGTTAATAGATCAGGTATTATACCAATGCTTGCCAACATGACAGTTTAATGCCACCGCCACTAATACCTTGAATATCATCATCAACAGCAGTGAGGTTTAGCGAAGCATTACTGGCTTTATTTCAAAGTTAGCTGCCCGTTCACTTTTCGTATTTTCATTTTTTATTCAGCAGGTGGGATAGTATTGCAGCAGACAGATTAGGCGAGACACAAGAAAAGACACTCTGGTGTGATTTAACCTCAGGCTGGTGGTGGGACATGTGACTCTAGGGGGAAACACAAGCACTTAACTGTCTCTGGGAACAGCATAACATTGTCTTTGCTCATGAAATGGCTGAATATAGATCACAAAGTGCAACACCGACCAAGGACTATAGGATGCCCCTGCGGCACTGCACCTTGTAGTAAGTGCACACACGGAAATGAGATAACACGCATTGTTATCACGTGAGGTGTGGCTCCAACAAAGGGGCTGCGGAATATGATGGTGTTGGTGGTGCTGTGGTGTTTCTGTTTGCCGTTCTTATATTCGCTAGTCATTTGCATCACGTAGCCAGTGCCGGGCTGTTATTGGTTCATCTGCATGTTCCTAGGAAAGGCCAGAGACCAATATCTCTCCTCAATATGCTGCGCTGCTGTCACTCAGGAGACCGCTGTGCCCCGTGCTTCACAGTTTTCACAGTGATCTACAACCAATGCTTCAGCCCGGCAATAACATATAAGGGGCGCAGATACATCTCGCCCAGTCTGAGAGGAAAACAAGATATCACTGCCAAAGGGCTGAGTGATGGCTCTATCAGACACCCTCTCTTTTTCGTTCGCTCTCTCTGCCTCTCGGCCTGTCTCGCACACAAACAAACTTTTGTCCTGGTAATGCAGGCGCCGTCTGCTTATATGGCATCAGCTGTGATGCAACCTGTAACTGTAACTCACAAATGCTTTCATTTCCTCAAGTGCAGCAAGCACTCCATCTCTTTCCATGCAAAATTAAAAGCAATGATAGAGTGTGGTCTCTTCTGTCAGTTCAATGTATTCATAGCTTTTAGTGAAAATCTAAAAGAAATGAGGAGGAAAGAGCCCCTAGCTGACTGGACTAATTTGGTAAAGCCTTTGGGTGGTAGCCCAGGCTGTTTCACACAGAGGAAGATGACTGCTGCTCCAGCACACTCGCAGTGATTGGGAGAGACTGAAGGCAGCAGCCAGGCTGATGTTTGCCAAATTTTCCTCCACTTTCAGCACACCTCAATACTGGCAGACAAACTGCTGTCCTGTTTCCATCTTAAACACCAGCTGATCTTATGGCTAGCTGACTACCTCACACAAAGTTCTCAGACAATCAAGTTGCAGCTTCTGTACAAATACTGGGCTCAAAACAGGCACATGTCCTCTCCCTGGTGCTTTTTCTCTGTATAGAACTAGGACAGTATATGAACCCCTGTAAACCCCCCCCCCAATGTCATCAACTTTGCAGATGATATGGTTATTCTTTCCAGTTCTTCCTGCACAGCTTAAAATCATGGCCAATTACTGACTGAATTCATCCAGCATATGCAACAACACATGCCAAGTGGATCTCATGAAACACAAACTGTTGACAGTGACCTAGAGAGGTGAGCAATGAACAGTTTAAATGCTTTCGGACGATCAGAAACACCCTTTAACGTTCTCACTGTCAGCACCAGGAAATCTGCTGGATCCACTCCCTGCCTATTAAAAACAGGAAGCACCCTCCGACTACTGGAACACCTGCTCACCCAGCAGCAGGCCATCACCAATGAATCTCTGTCACAAACGACACACAGTCCAAAAAGCCAGCTCCAACCTGAACAACACATCCTGACACACCCCACACTTCTGGATAGAAGTTCAGTCTTTTGATAATTTGTACCTAACAAGTAATGACTGGCTGAATTACATATTACAAAACAAAGATATTCTGGTTGATCCTACTAATAAACTGTTAATCACATACATCCACTTGTGTAATAACATTCCTGGAAAGCGCTTACACTGTAAGACATTCATTCTTCTAAATGTCGGTTTCATTATGAAAGAAAGTATTCAGAAATTCGTCTGTTGTATTTCATCAACAGTGTATGAGTGTGACACCTTTAACAATTATTTTGTGAGATCCACCAGCATTTCTTTGTTTTGAAATATTATGATGCAGGCATGCATTGTTGCATCGCTGGATGGTTTCAGCCAGTTCATATCGGTTAATACGGGTCATTGGGGGTTAAAATGGTCCAGCAATGATCCATATTAAATTAATATTAATGCAGGACCTCATTAACAACTGCAGCTTTGTGTTACTTGCTCAACATGTGTCAACATCATTGAAATATGTCGAGGCGAGATTTAACAAAAATTTAGGAAAGCAAATACCTTTATGATCCTGTCCACAACATGGCTTTTATCTGTACTCACCTATAGCAGGTGGGTGCCTGCAGTTACAATAGTAGACCAGGATCCTACCTCCAGAGACCAGCCTGCATTAAACACTGTTTCTGGGCAACAGTGTCTGATCATTTGTGCTTCTATGTTAACATCCTTACTTCAGTTTGAAAAACATAATGGATATAAATGGCCTTGATCTTGCTGCTTCAGAAACTACAACACACCTCCACTCTCTGCTGTTTTTTAATGTAAGTTTATTTATTTGTGTCCCTTTTGTGCCTTTCAGTTGCTCATCATGAATGATACTCACTGAAGCGTATTGAATTCAAATACCCACTGTCACAATGGCACATGTGTGATCTCTGATTTCAAACCTCCAACAGGTGTGAGGCACCAAAAACTAATCTCCTGCTAATACTGCATGCGAATTACTGGCATGAACAGAGAGTGAAAAGGAGACAGTGTGTGTATCTGTGTGTGTGTGTGTGTGTGTGTGTGTTTAAAGAAAGAGAGTGGGAGAGAATATATTGCTTTAATAAAATGCAACATTGCCTTAATGTGTTATCCAATAATCAGTGGCTTGCAGCATAAAACATTTTACATCTCATTTTTAGAATTATTCTTACATTTGCGGAAGTGGTCATCCTTCTCACATATCCTAGAAAGGCTGCAGTTTCAAAATAGCAACCAACAGATATCTTTTATTCAACTTGTGAAACTGGAAAGAAATGGACAGAAGCACCAGAAAGTTCTCTAACTGCTTTGACTCACCTGACAGCATTCAGTATTAATAAGCAGGAAGCAGCTGCTTAGCCATGAATTAACAAACAAATCTACTAATTAATTCTTAGTTTGTTAATTAAGAGTCAGTGGCATAATTATTTGTTAATTACTTCACCATGCTGACATTTCAGTAACAGGTTTGAGAAATACGGTGCCTGGTTAGTTGGTGAATGGGGGGATGCATTTTGTGGATTTTATTTGCTATTACGCGCCATTGCATTTGTGTAAACACCGACTTTCAGGCTAATGTGTCTGTGTAAATACATGAATAAATACAGCTTGGCAATGGCCATTTCTGCATTAATTATATATGCCCAGAGTGAAGCGTCTTCATAGGCTGTATTGACGCAGTTCCGTGCAGCAGATGGATGGTCTAGATTGAGGATCAGAGGTGAAGCTAGCAGAGGAGATGGGGGTGGAGGGAGATTGGTGAAGCAGATGATAGGTGGGTGTTGAAGATAGTGAGAAGCACTGGGGGAGCATCTGTTCAGATCAACCAAGTGCACGGCAGGAAGAAGAAAATAAATAAATAAATAAAACACAGCATTTTCAGGAAATGCTTATAAACCTGAGTCCAAAAAGAAAAGCACTTCTTTTTAGGTTCTCAGCCAATTTTGTCCCACTGATGGATCACAACCTTTGCGATGCACAGCCCCCTCTCCAAGCTTCCTCTCTGTCTGCAGAGATTTCTGAATGACAGGTTCTCCACGGGGGAAAGACAGACAGGCAAAGATGAGATTTCTTGATCTCCCAGCACAACAGCAAATGGGGCGAGAAAGGCGGCAACACGTGAAAGCCTGATTGTGTTTGGTGTTTTGCAGACACTACCCACTATTCAACCACATCAAAACACAATCTAGTGCTAGAGGTGTCCCCACGACAAGCTGACAGGTAATGAACTGCTTAGCAACCATGCTTTATGCACACCAGCTGGATGCACACGGATGCTTCTCAAAATCTGATGCCGCTGTTGAGCTGAAGTGCATCTATGTTGGCGTGTTTTTCCAAAAAAACTGCTTAACTACAGGATAAAATTCAAGGTGATAACCATGCAATAGCCAGATTTTATATCATTACTTAAAATCACATTCCTGTTTCCTTCCCTGTTCTCCTCCCTGGCCTGAGGCAAGTCTCACTGTGACTTCAGTCAGACTGCAGAAAAGCCTGAAGCTCTAAAGCTACTCAAACTTGTAATTTCTTTGCAACGGGAGTCACACAAGCAATACATTTCTGCTCTGTCTCACAGACTTTTAAAAACAGCATGGCCTCAACAGAAAGAGATGCCAGAGCGCTTTGTTCAAATATTGATGCAAACCTCTCATCTGTCATCTCAGGACACAACAGACATGTGCACACACGAACAAACACACACACACACGCACTCAGTTAATGCGTGTGCCACAACTGAAGCACTCTGAGGCTAAGACCATTTTCCTCACACACATGCCAGATGTTGTCCAATCAAAACAAGAACAGACAAATGTTTACTCTCTGCTCAACTATCTCACACTCAGATGACCAATTTTTTTTTTTTTTTTCATTTTTCCTGTGTTGGTTTAATGAAGTTCATACAGTATATGATAGACGTCTAAAAAAATTGTGTTGATTCTCTTTATCGGCAAAGCTCTGCTTCAACTCAAAGTAACACTCACACATGGGAGCTGCTCAGTAAGACCAAACTCTTATCTATTGGACAGCAGCCTCGCTGCAGCAGCAGGGGGTTAGGAGTCTTGTTTAAGGACACCTGGATGGTACAAAATAAAAGAAGGGTAAGCACGACTGATGCACCAGCCCATCAAGATTTATCCCTCATATCTGTGAGAAGGGGTGCAGTAAGTGTTTTTGAGTGTGTCACATCAGCTTTAGCATTGGTGGAATGGAGATAACGCAGACTGTCAAAGCACAAAGCCGAGCAGTCGAAATAGAGTCGATCTCTGATACTTCGCTCACCTTCTTAAATCCTTTTTGGATGTGCTGTGTGTAAATAGTAATGCTACAACATTTGGTGCAAACTGGCTGCGTGCAAATTTGACAGTTTTGAGAGAAGTGAGATGATCTGAGTTGATCAGACTGTCAATATGCTCATCCTCTTTCCAGAGAACAGGGAGAGGATGATCACAGTACCGCTGCAACCTTTGCATTTCTTTTGAATACAGAAGGAAAAATCTAATCTGTGTTTTTATTCATACGTCCCTATCTAATTTTTTTTTACCCACAATAAATGATCGAGGTCTGTGCTCTTTACTTCAAACAGACAAATACACTATGGCCTGTCATTAAGTATCAGTTCTCTTTCAAGGAGACATTTTTGCATTTTAGCCATTTTATTGAACTGATATACAGGCAGGCATATTTAGCAGAGAGAGTTGCTGTTGGTGTTATAATGGAAAACAATACCCAATGTCCTTACTTCTTAAATTGATAGAGCTGAATTTGTAGCTGAATGTAGACAAATGCAGGAAATATTGTGGAATACCACGCCAATATTTTAGGTTTTGCTGTGATATTTCTGCACCGCCAGAATATTTGTTGATGTCAAAACAAAATACCATTGCTTTTTAAGGACTTTAAGAGTTTGTATGCTCCTGAACATGCACAAACCAGTTTGTGCATGTGTGTATACGTGTACAGTTTGTCTGAATGTGTGTCACCTACAAACACCCAGGTGGTATATGCGTCTTCATCGGTGTTGTGACAGCTTGCCAGCCTGGTTTTGGCAGGCGGGAGATAGTGCTTCCCTCAGCTCTCCCGATAATCAAAGAGTAAACATGCCGAAGCAAAAGTGGGTTACCTGGATGTCAAACTGACAAAAAAAGTCTCCCATCTCTATTCCATCAACCACTTCTCCATAAGGTTTTGCTCATACCAAATTAATATAAAGAGGGAAACACACTCATCTAAATGCATTTGTATATGCCTTTAATATTCAGTGTGTCACTTGAAGACTTCTTCCTCCAAAGATGCGAGGAGTGTAAACTCAAAATATAGCTTAAAATAAGCTTTATACTAAGGTTATATGTACCATAGATCTGTGTCTGCCAGTACAGAGACCAGGGGAATTCAAATCAAACTTGACTTTTCACAACTTAATATGCCTCAGCCTCAATGATGTACAGTTATAGTCTAAATATAAACTGATTACACACAGCAGTGTCTTGTTTTATGTTCATTTTGCCTCAATATGTAGTTAGAACACTTTCCTTACACTTGCTTGAACTATACTTACTTTTTTTGTGCGCCTTAAATGTCACTAGAGCTGGTTTTTGTTTTCAAGACCCTGAGCAGAATAAACTGATCAGTCATGAAGTTACAATCCTTACTCTGCCATCCCAATGCAATATTCCATTAACAGGAAATTCACTACCACAGGGACAGCTTGTAATGTCATCTCATTGATATAGGCCTCAGTTTTAACAGTTAACCTTTCTACAGCTGTATCAGAACTGAATTATGGTACTGCTGATGTGAACCAGTTGCACAGTGCTACACTGTTGCCTCACACCAAGAATGCATTGGGTTTGAACCAACAAGTGTGTTTTCATGTATTCTCACAGTGATGATGGAAAATCAGGGCAATTGCATTTCAGTGTGAATGTATGCCTCAGCACTGTGATGAAATGTGATGAACTGCAACCTGTCTAGGGTGTACATCACCTTGCAACCAATGTCAGCTGGAATCAGATCCAGCAGCACTCCTACGACCCTGAAACGGATGAGCAGTTATGGATAATAGATGGGTGGATAAACCGTGCTAAAGGTTACCTACAACTGCTAATTCACAGCAAAATCTGGCAAAACACAGGGGAGCGTTTATTCTGAAAGCAGTCACAGGACACCCAACCCAAAGTTTTTGTTACAGAGGTTTGTGCAGAATGCGATTGTTAATCAAGAGTGCAACTACAAAACAAGACATTTGCTGCAGTTTTTGCCTGCAGATTTAAATATTGCAGGAAGTGATCGAGCACGAAGGAGCAGATGTCAGATGAAAAGTTACAGCCTGCAGTCTGCACACCTCCAACTTCTCAGCAAGCAAACCTACTTCTTTTACTGTGCTCTGCTGTCGTGTGGAAATCTACTCCTGCCGTGTGCAGCATGAAAACAGATAGCAGTTACTCATGGCATGATGGAATAAGGCCAATTATTGACTGATTTCTTTATTAAAACAATGTGAAACTGTTGGGCATATTTATGTAGTATCAAACCGCACCTCCTGTTACCAACTGAACCAAATGAACCAGAGTTTTCTTCAGGATTATAAATTCTCAGAACCATTTAAAAGCTATTTCGACTTGAATTAATACTTTAGAGAAGAGGGTTTAATACTCAGGATTTCACTAAGTTCTTTATGTCACATATTTATTCGTACAAGAGAAGAATTCAGTAAACTTTTCTTCAGCAGCCCATCACTCGAGTCAGTTTAATAATCTGCACCTCTGAAGAGGAATGAGGGTAATATCTGGATACTAGATGATTTTTTCATTTACTTACGTTCTGTCCTTATCACCTGAACAACAAAGTCACTTCTGAGTAATGACAGATGCAGATATGGAGGAGTGCCTTTATTAATATGTTAGTATATGCAGCACCATTATTACCTCATCTATCAGCGTTCATTCTCTGGTTTCGCTCTGGTGTCGTTTAGAAAGCAAGCCTCCGTTGACTGACAGTGATAGCAGACAAAAGAAGATAATTGCTTACTTACTCTTTCCCATATAGCCTTTGATCCATTTTGTCTTTTCTGACACAGAAGCGACAGCGACATAATTAAAGGCATTGTGTGGCGTATACAATCTCGGCTGCAATCACATCGGCAACCTGACAGCTCACTCAAATGTGAGTGTACTTCGTAAGGGGGCTCGATAAATAAGTAAAACCCTAGAAAACAATCCTCTCACACTCTCTCTTTCTCACATTTTTCCATCCACTTCTTCCAGGGAGCTTTAACACAGACCAAAAATAAGAGTGGGACTCTATTATTGAATGAATTTATGAATAAATTACTGCTGTGTGGCCATGTGCGAGAAAAGGGTTAGAGCGCCAAACTTCATCTGACACAATGCTGTATTGTCATCTTACCCAATGTTTGGCAGGGTAAACATGAAATTCAATAAAAACGTTAATATCCCCCAAACGACCAGCCATACAGCTTCTGAATTAATATCATTAATCATTTTGTTTCATGTTGTTTAGTTCAAACTGAGCTTTCACAGAGAGAAGTCCAAATCGTATAGCAGACATGGCAGCAAAACAAAGTAGCACATCTTTTACTTCAAATTTGATAGCAATTGTTTTATCGACAGCACAAATAGTTGTTGACACAGTAATGGAACTGCTAAAAGCTGGTGTTAAATAACAAAGAATGACTGCATGACTTGGCTGTGTACCAACTGTGCAAGCCACTGATATGTTATTTCAGATCAACGTGTGAAGTTAAAGACTGAGACTCAGCAGCTTTAGAACAAAACAATTCACATTTGCTTCAATGCATTGGGCCCAATCATCATAATAGCCTCCTGCCTATTGTTTGTGTTGCTTCACAGTGTCAAGATGAAGCTTTGCAGCTGTTCACTTGATAGATTGAATATATGGCCTGCCTTTTGAGTTTTCCAGGGCACTACATTTACATTTAGGATGCAAAATGGGCACTCCGCCTGCTTTACAGATGAAGATCAGTTTAGCCATCGTGTGTTTAAGTTCTACTTTTGTGTTAGTGAATACAGGTTTTAGTGAATTACTGAACACAGAATATTTCTTCTGTGTTTCTGGAGGGTTTAATAAAGTTTGAACAAGACTAAGTCTACATCCACGACAGGCTCTGTGGCGTGCCATCATTTTAACGTTTGCTAATTTGCATCCAATTATGATTTACCGCTGAGGGTGATGGGAATGTCATTCATTTTCAGTTATTTGGTTATAAACCAAAGTATTGGATAAATTACAATTGTGATGTAAAACTACGAGATCAGTCATTCAATAGTAATGATGAGACATGTCATTCACAAGCACAGTCCCCATCTTCCAGTGGTGCTAGATAAAAAGTCAGATAATGACCAAGGAAAATGGAGTCATACTCCATGTTTAGAAACCAAAACATATGCACCAAATGTCAAGGCAATCCAAGAGATGACAAAAGGGTCATCGCAGCTCAGGCTTGGATACCCAAAGCTGAAAGACAGGCAGGAGAGTTCTAATGAAATATACTACTAAGCTGCACAGTAGTATTACGGGTAAGCCAGGGATAAATGTCCTCTCTATTTTTTGTAAACTATAGAAAGTCCTGCAACTTCTGCAGCTACAAGTGCAATAATAAATCACTTTATTTATACAAGGTTGCCTTTGTCTACTTAGCTGGCGCAGTTTGGCCACAGAAGACCTCTGAATGATGACCGAGCACACTGAGCCCAGTTTGCAGCCATCAACTAGAAGCCTTCAAGTCAAAACATAATTAAAGCACGATTAAAAATTAATTGTGCAGTGTAAGAATATATCACTGTTCAACCTGTGGCACTCTGATTGCCGCACAATATATTCCACGGTCTGATTTCTGGCTTTAAAGTAACGATTAGGTGCTAACGGAGGATTCAAGTTCAGCTTTGAGGCTTTATGAAAGCCTTGAACATTTTCAAAGGCTTATATATAATTTTAAAACACTCTTTCCTACTATATAGGAAGGTGTTAACTTCTGCCAATATCAGTCTGACTCATTCAGTTATATCAGCGTCACTTTCTTTTTTCCTCTGGAGAATTAAGAGAATAGCAGAAAACATGGTCCACACAATCTTGCACTACCCAGTAATGTCTTCATGATTCCTATTTGCGAATGAAAGAATGAACGACAAAAGAAGCCACTAGGACATTATGGGTTGGCCAAAGAACTAAAGAAAATGGAGGAGAGCACATGAGGAGAGCAGACATTGGTCTCTTGACATTTAAAATGCATGACAATCAAACACCTGTACAGTGCTTTTCCATGTCCCCAAGCATCCTTGCGTAGATCAAAAGGGAAAGATCTCTAATGGCCCCTGAAAAATGCAAGAAAGTAGGTAACTTTATCCAGCACCTCTCCTCTCACCGAGCACTATTCTCTCACCTCGCCTCTGATTTTCTTTAGTGAGCAGAGGGCCAGTGGTTCAAAGCACCGCACTGGAGCCCAGTCTGCCCTGCATTTTATGTCCCAGTGGAGGTCTTCAAACGTTACTTTTAACTGCCCCAGTAATGCAATCAGAGTGGATGGCGAATATGTGATCCAGCCAAAAAGCTCTGCAGTAAATGGCATGTGAACGAGATAACATGAATAATAAACAAGAGAACAAAGTTGAGGTAAAGATTGTGTTTAAATCAGATTCTATACAGACTGCTGTTATCTAACAAGCCAGTCCTGTGGAAGAAGGATATATATGACTTCTGCCAAGCAAAGCGGATGCAGGTCCCCGCTTCACTGTGCAATACATTACTAATGAACAATTTCCCATTTTACTCCTTAATAACTTAAGAGTCCCAATGTACTGTGCCAAGGATTCCTAATGAATCTTTAAAGAAACAGAAAAAAGCAGCAAAACAACATGAATTGAGATCTTTTAAGGCTGAATACTCTCATTTGTCAAGCTTAGATGGACACCACAAAAGTATGTCAACACAATCTCTCTGCTGTTGTCACACAAATGATGCTGCACTTCAAATAACCAAGCAAATGAGCAAAGGAGCAGCAATGGGAGCGGGGCATGCTCAGCACCTTGTGGCACATCCTCTGCACACAGTGTCCCAGATTCCACCTTACGTAACCTGATTATTTGTGCGCACCATACAAATACTCATGACAAACAAAAAAAAAAAAGAAAGAAGGCACATTCATTGCTCAGTGTCGCAGGTATTGCAGGACCTCTGCACTGTAAAGGTTTGCTATCTCAGCACAAGAATGTGTGAAATTTAAGAAAGAGAGTGCTGAGTAAAGCTTGCGAAAAGACTATAGCTGCCATAAGGAGGGGTGTGTGCCATCAGCTGTCCATATGGATGTTATGAGATTAACATCTACCACACAGCCTCAAACAGAAGGCCATCTCTCCCTTCATTAGAAATCCTATTGGACTTTAATTAAGAGGTTAAGACCACTATAAACCCACTGACAGAGCCCACTATCAGAGTGCAATAACGCTTCAATTAAAAGACCTTGACAACCCAGAGCTAAAACCACGACTTCTTACTTGTAATCACAAACACCTCATTTATGTGTCTGCTGCGTTGCTTTTGGGCAAAGCAAAAGGCACAAAACCCTCCAGTTATTCGGCTCAGTGGACAGCAGAAGAAGACTGGAGTTGAGTTGTACTGGACAACTCCCACATGTGTGTGTAACCGTATGAATGTAAAGCAGGATATTGTTGGAGCAGAGATGGTGCACTCTTCCCCTGAATAAATCAATGTTTAAGTATTGCTTGAATAATGCCATGCAGGCTTGTAAATCCTAGCTGATCACAGAATACACCAAATTCAGAATGTTTGAAACATAGCTGGTTTGTAAAGAAGGTGGAAACTATCGTGTTGAATAAGCTTAAATAAGGTTGCATCAAAGCTTTTTAATTCAGCCTTGTGTGATTTTACTGATTTATGTTTTACTGGATGTGATGAGAAACAGAGTGAGGATGCTGAACAGATCTGTATGTGATCATGATTTACTGTGGCAGTGGTGCATCTACAGGTAAACCGAAGTCTGTTGTGATTGCAGCACAGCACTAAAATGAATATCGTTTTGATTGGCCCAGACAATCCATCTAATGGGAACCTAGAGTGCAATGGTGGCATACAGAATTACAGTGAAGTCACAGGAGGTCAAGGTGAGGTTGCCACTCAATCTTAAAAACATGAGAGAGGGGTCCATGGTGTGTCGACCTGTGTGGTTCCTGTTTATGCAGCCTGTCAAGTGTATGTATGTGTGTGTGCCAGTGTGCCTCTGTGCATGTGCGCCAATGCATAATGTGCAGACAAGGCGGAGAGCCGAAGAATTACTGTGGTCTGGTTTATTGCATAGAGTGAGCAAGGCAGAATGCGCTCATCACAAAGTATGTCAGTCAGCAAAAGTGTGCACACTTGTCTGGGCACGTTTCTGCATTAATGAATGCATTCACCAAATACCCCAGATTATGGCTAATCCGGAACATTGACTGATCCCACAATGCAGTGCGAGTGGGCTAAATGTCAAAGAAAAAAAGTGATCATTTAAATTTAAATGTGATTCATGGACAGATTCCCTTTTTAATTAAAGATAATTTTGTCACATTTGAGTGTCTGTATGGTGGACCAGGGAGGACAGATGAGAGAGGGAATGACATAAGTATCACAGAAACCCGAACGGCTTCGGGATCAATATCAATTTCCCTCTGCTATACATAAACATCAGACCACAGCTTAATCCTCATGCTTTATTAGAATCTATCAAACCTATTCAAACACACATTCTTCACACAGTTAACCACCTCAGTTTCATATGACAGCAATTAGAATATTCATTAGATAAAAATCTCTTTAGCCAAATCGATGGTCTTTTAGCCAAAGGGATCTCTGTAGATATCTGAGTCAAAATCCATTGGATATAAAGGATCCAATTGCATGAGCTTTGTGACTTCTCCCACCCCAGTATAAATCAATAGACCAGCCCCTCTAGTGGATTTAGCTGCTTGTTAGCGGGCCTGAAACAGCTGTCTTACCCTGTGTCTTGTGATGTTCTACCCCCATTCTATTTCGCGCAGTGTTTCAGCCCACTTTTAGGTTCATTGTGGGTTTATCAGTGTAACGTGCTCAGGTGAGTGAACACAGCCCCACATCCACTTAGGCTTTTCAATCTCACTGTGACACGGTCAAATCAGGAGAGTGCACAAGATTAAATCGATGCCTGGCCAGTTGACTGCTTGACGCAGCATTCTCTTCCAGACCATTTCCTTGGCCACGCCATCTATCACTCACAGCCCAAGCAGTCCTCTCCTTTTGTCTCCATTCTCTTCTACTCTTTTCTGGTATAATGGGATCACACCATCCAGGACAATGCCTGGTCTCAGGAGATCTACGCCATTGTGGACTTCATAATATCTGTATACCAAGTGATTCCTTTGCTGAAGTTGTTGTTGGGTGGTGGTGCCGGGTGACAAACAGAGGTGACACAGCAACACCGTCTGTGCAAGGAAAAAAAAAAAAAAAAATCTAATTTACAGTTTGCCCCAGAGGTCAGCCTGACGGACCAGGTCCAAACATCTATCAGATAAATCGGCTTTAGGGCGCCGGCAATCCACTTACGGACTCCACCTTCTGCCAGCTGCCCTGCCAGTTAAGTGACTAAATTGTGCTGCAGTTGAAATAGACAGGACGCCACAAGTTCAGGTTCTCCTGGAATTTCAAGCCTTTGAAATATTAAAAATCTCGGCACGCAATGTGGACAAATGTGTGATTATCTTTTGCCTTGGGGGTGGGGATATTACACCATACGTAGGAGTTTAAAAAAGGCATTATGATTGATTGGTTTCATAGCTCAACGTACGAGTATTTATGTTCTCTCTTCTGTCTTAAACCCACAGGTGTCAGCAACTTTACCCTCCTGACAAGCGTTCTCCTCTCACTAATGTCAAAGTAAAAAATGCCCAAAAGAGGTAGAGACCCTTCTGTGACAAGTTATGAGACTCATGTACCTCACATTCCTGGAAACACTGCGCTCTTGCAGTAACAAAATAATGGTCTAAGCTGAGGCTAAATGTTTGAGGAAATTGCTATTGTTTAGCTGTTGGCTATTTCTTTCTAATGGGATTCCACCGAGCAGCTGCTTAATGGCATGTTCTTGAAATCTGGATATCAGCAAATGCAGAATGCTGACTTTTTAAGACTACTGGCATCTTTAGAAAAAGGGTGCTGGAGACCTATGGCACTGTTTCCAATCTTGATAGGTGAGCAGATTTTCAATACAGAGCGTGAAGTTCTCACTCTAAGCAGCACACATACACACTCGCACTCACACACACACACACACACACATTCCCATAGCAGGGTTCTAAATAAAGATAAAAGCAACACCTCCTTCGTACATGGTGATTACCAATAACAGGACTGTATCTTGCCAGAATCATTACCCTTTTCCTGTACACCCCTCACCAGTAACCTATGGACATTACCCACACTACTAATCAGAACCACAGCCAATCTCTATTCAAGCTCTCGGGTTTTATTTATGAGACGTTGTTATGTGCGAAACCATGTTAAGGAGTATTCTCCCCAGACACACAGTCAGAAGCACACACCACATCTACAGTTCTCATTAACAAATAACAACATCTGGTAATGACACCAACACGCACACACACACACACACACACACACCCGTCATTAATGGGACCCTTTCACTGAAACAAACCAAGCGAGAAGCTGTCACATGTCCATGTTTCCAATCTCTCCTCAAACACAGCAATTAGGAGCATTGAGCTGAGTGTCACTTCAGCTGCCTCATTGACCTTTCCCTGGCTCTGCTGGTCCGCCCGCTCGTACTGCTCTGCAATATCTTCATTAGTACAACCTGACTACGGAGGGTATCTGTGTCTGAGCAGGAGCGCACTGTGCACAGCTGATGCCCCCTGTTGCACGCAGTGACAGTTAAGACACTAAAAAATAATCACTATCTTATGCAAGGTGTTTGTTTCATGGCATGGTCCAGATCCATCTTTTACTTCTTGGTAGCTTAATATTTTTCAGCTCCAGCCCACACACACACACACACATCCTCAACTACAGCGTATCTGTCTTTCTCCGATGTTTATATACTTCTAGTCATGCAGTGGAAAAAGTTTCAAGATTTTTAGGTTGTGTTCACACCTGTAGCTCCTTGACAAATGAAAAAAAACAGATACATTAGTTGTGCACACACAGCCAGTTGTGGGGTTTGTAGCTCAGCATACATATATACACACACAAGTTAAAGTTATTGCAGGTTCCACTTGGCATTTCAGCACTTGTTGCACGCACATGGTCCATGGACCTTTGTGCCTTGTGGAGGGGGAGTTGATTTTTAAATCTGATCTGGATTTTGCCAACATCACCATGAACAGTTCTTTTGCTCGTAATTGTCTGTTCATGCTCAAAATTAAAATTGCCTTCAGTGAGTAATAAAAGTGTGTTGGATTGAACTGAAACTATGTTCATGTTCATTTTAAAAAAACAACCCAGGGGGAGTAGGCATAAAGTCAAATAGAGTGACATTTGGGTGACTTATTGATTGTCCTGCATTATCACATCGGCCCACAAAGGCAAATCTAATTTTTACTGCGCCTTGTGTGTTTATTTATTGTTACAATAGCTCACAAAGAAATAAATTATGATGAAAATGAATAATCCTGTGCTGGACAGAGATGCAGCTATGCCCTGTAGAGCATATATACTTAATATAAATGTATATTAAAAATAATAAACAGCAACTTCTGTGGAAAGCCGATTCATCAACATACCACATCTCAAATGTCCAATGTACAATACCAGATTTAAAATGTCACATGATGTCATATAAAGTGCAAGAAAGTCTGCATAGAAAGGATATGCTGGATTGGTGGCTCAAATCTTATTCTATGACTATTATGGCTTTTACCCAGAAGTCCAGCGTTGGCCCAATGTCAACTTGTTTTGATGTAAATCTCTAAGTTAACTGATACAACACATTCAACAAAGCTAACGTGACTCAGCACAATTATTTGAACTCAAACCCTGAGCCAAAACCGACCCAGCTAGTTCTGTTGCCCAATAAGATGTTAAAAACCTTTGTTACGTCGTCAACAGAGTGTGCATTTTTGTTATTGTAACAGCAAAGTTTAACCGACTATGGATGATGATGACTGACTATGAATCCGCTTAGACATGTGAGGGAATACTACTTTAAAATAAACCAGGGAATAACTGAACAGAAACTCAAAAGCCCTGAAATTTCCTTTGCTGTTTATAACTAAAAGAGGCAAAGCATAAAGAATTGTAACATTGTGCAACTAAGTTTCACCTGTAATATGTTAATGAATTGATAATGTTCACTAAAGGTACCTAATGTTATATTAACAACACAAATGTTTATGATATTTCAACTCAAATGTTTAATAACAAGCTTTGAATAAACAGTTGCTGCTGCCTCTGAGTGACTGATCTGAAACATGTGGCAGATATATATAAATAAATAGATATCGTCTTCTCACAGCACCCTCCTCTCAGCATAGCCCTCCCCCCTCCACCATTTCTGACCCCTGCTTCCTCTCTGATCATGTTCATACAGTCCCTTACCCTCACCTGAGAAAATAGCCATGACAGGAACGCTGAAAACTGTTATGGACATAAATTTGGTTATTTTGTTTCCGCTTGCTCCTGTTGTAGCAAAATGATATGCAGGGAAACCAGTGTCACAGAAATGTTGGCAAATAAACACAAGTGAGATGTTAATGTATCAGTGTGTCGTTTGTGTGTGTGTCTCACACCTCTATTTGTGGGCCCCTGCCTCTGTGCTGTGACAGTAGGCAGAATAAGAGAGTGTTTTATGGCATCTCATTGAGACACCCTTGGCGGTGACACCTCCTCTATACTATTCCTGTCGCTGGCTCCTTAGCTCTCGTCCCCACTTTCACTGCTTTTCAGCTCTATTTCTTTCTCGTCCTCTCCTTGCTGTCTTTAAATCACCCCTCTTTTTTCTGTCTCTCATCTTTTCCTATCCATCTTTCCCAATCATCTTCTTCCATATTGCTCTCTATCCTCACAAATCTTCCACTCTACCCATGTGAGCACTTCCTCTGTCCGCTGTCTCCCTCACTTCATATCGCTCTCTCTCTCTCTTTTACCCCCCGCCAGCCTCTCCCTCTTTCCGCTGGAGCACTTGGTATAGTAATGGTGCACTCTGCCACCATGTTCATTTCAGCATCATCCCCAGAGTAGCTCTGTTTATATCTGAATATCAGAAAATACTTTTTTTTTGGAAGAGCTGTAGCAAAAAAAAAAAAAAAGCTTTTCAGGATGAGTAAAGCTCATTCATCCTGTCTGCTTATGCTTTCGACAAACTGCACATATACATTTACAAAGTGACATGTGCTGTGAATACCAATGCTCAAGGGAAAAACTTTTTATGTTAATTTGCCGCAAGCAGAAGGAAACAAAACCACATTCCTTTTAAATTTGCTTTAAAGCTGATGAAATAAATAAGCAGAGGGGGGAGACTTCTGTGCACACTAGCAAGCCGTCAAGACAATTTTCTCGGATTTCTCCTCTTTCGACCACCAAGTTTTGGTCGTATTCCTTACACGAAGCAATGGCTTTGGAGTCCGTCCACTTATTGATCAGCATGGCGACTGGAGGGGGCGGCTGCCTGTATGGTTTGTCTGACTATAGTGTAATTAAAGCTGAGGCAAAGGATGTGTAGCACTGACAATGCTGGCTACTGCACTTAAAGGAAACTGTTTGAGGACATGCTGCAGCTCAGTATGATCAAACTGTAGCTTTGGGTGTCCATGTATAGATTTGAACAGCTTTCGGTTTTAATAGCACATTTAGTATCAAGTGGGGGAAAACAAACAATATTCAAGGACCATTAAAAAAGGAGTCTTAAATAATAACAAACTTGGATTTGATGCCCTCCCTGAGTCTCTTTCACTATCCAAAACTCCACAGTTTATAAGACCATCTGTTCCAGGAAAGAGAGGGAAGCAGCATTAATCAAGACCCCATAGAAACAGATGAAGCCACTGGTGTGTGTGTATGTATTTTATGAAATGATTCTCTTTTCTCCTCTAAAGCCTATGAAGAGAGTCAAAGTGTGGTGGGGATGCAGAGGAAAATCCCGCTTAGGGATCATGACTATCTAGGAGCAGTGTGTGCAGGATTTAGATATATTTTACAGGCTTAAAAAAATGCTGACATCACTGCAAGAGGAATGCAGCTGCTATCATGAGCGCGGGTGAACGTACGGGAGTAATGGCGATGAGAAAATGAGCAGAGCGGGGCGACCCTTCCTTCTGCTACACTGCATTACCCCCGACTGCATCTGAGGGTGATTCACTCAGAAACTCTGATACAGAACGCACTGTGGTGGGCAGATGCCATACACTGTTAGAAGTACACCAGTACAATCACACAGACACTGCACAGTACATGCATACACAAGACTGTCCACACACACATACACACTCCCAGACAGCTGCACACAAGCATACGTAGGCTTTTTTCATGGGCCATTTCATTTCACTTGATCTTGTGACATGGCGATGATCTCCATTTTGTCATTTTGAATTGTAATTGCCCTGAGTAGCCTGGAACACTGTCAGAGAGGGAGGAGTGAGGGGAAGGCAGATGGACCATTGCAGTGGAGAGAATAACAGAAAAGTCCGACTAGAAAAAGACAAAAATAAAGTGGGAAAAAAAGGGGATGAATGAACAGGAAAAGATTAGAGCATCTTGGTGATCAAGAGAAGTCTCGCTCTTTGTTTCTTTTCATTTCTAACACGAAGGAAAATACATAACAATGGCTCACTTTTCTTCTGCCGCTCCTCTTTGAGAGGTGGATATCTCAGACTTTCATTTTCTCCACCTACCCCTCTATCACTCTGTGACGGAGCTCACATAATTATTCCCCGGCTCTCCGGGTTGTAATTACAAGGCTCCAGAACAAAAACACTTCAGGTCCATCAGTTACCCTTCATCATAATTCTCCTCGGAGGCTGTGTCACTGGCCTGATGTTCTCCGCTGGGACGCTCGCTGTTTGTACATGCTCTCGGTCCTAAGTGTCACTTGATTTCTCCATTAAAAGTGTCAATACTCCATCCATTACTGGTTTTTCACACTGATATATATAATACACTGGATATACTGTGCTTTACCTGGCTGTATGCTTTAATTAATATAGCCCCATCTCCCATCTCTGTTCGTTAATTAACAATAAAGAGCATTCAGGGAGCTGAACTTAACATCACAGGAGAGAGAAACCGTCTCTGATTTTGATGACTTGAGGTTGCATTGCAGACAGACTCCCTTCCTTAAGTCTTAAGTTAAGATAGAAAAGTCTAAGATTATATTTTTCCCAATTTAGTATTACAGAAGCAAATCCTAACTAACTTTATGAATCCTATCTTATCTCAGGTTAGGATATCCTGAATACTTAATCCAACATCAGTAATCAGCTTTTATGTCTGTTACCTAGCAACTGACATTATTACTTTCATCTTACAGGGCCAAAACAACTTTGTTTCTCGATGAAACAATCAAAAAAGAAAATTATGAGTGCTTAACTTCACCTGGCTGACAGGTTAGAGGTGTAAAATCTGAATATGTAGAGATATACAACTATGTCCTTTTTGGAAAGTTTACAGCAATCCTGGAAAACACAGGTTTTGGTTGACGGGTTGATAGGTTTTGTAGTAGTAACAAAAGAGCAGCCATACAGATTAATTATGTTAACTCTAGCTGGTGCACCGTGAAAGTTACAGCAGCTTGAAAGTTATCCAAAAGTTAAGAGAGTTTATTTAAGATTTTAGGATCTTGGGTTTCTTGTGTAATGCACATTTCATCTTAAGTTAGAAATGAAACATGGACTCAGGAACTGCAAATGGTTTTTACCTAAGCCAAGTTCTATACATAATTACCATGGTAACAGCAGCAGTGAAAGTAGGAAGCTGCAAGTTAGGAAGCATCTGTAATCTGGCCTTCGGTTGGTATTGGGAACATTTTCACACCTCACAGGTGGCAACATAAAGCTAATGATAAGTATTTACTATTATACTTTACACTTGTGTTGGAGAGGATCTAGGCAGGGTGATTCGGTTTGAATATTACTGTTTGACTAGGAGAAGAAGAGGAAGCCTTCAGGGACAGATTAACCAAGATTGTGCAGTTCAACATGAGGTGCCTCATAAGGAAATAATGTCTTGATCTTGATCCTAAAACAATCTCTCCTACAAATTACATTATTAAAAAAGTTTTTTATCATTAACGCAAATAAAAGTCAAAAAGATTGTGCAGTTATGATGAGGAGATGTGTTGAGAGTACAAGCCTCCTCATACTGCAGAGAGCTAGACCGAGCGACTGAGCAGCTGTTGTTGATACAGCTGATGTTTCATTAGACTATTGAGATAAATGCAGCCAAACAAATTCTCTAATATGTGCATGTGTGTAAAAATGAAAGTAAAATAATTGCTGCTGCAGCCTGTAATGATCTCACAATTCATTGATTGTCATGTTTAAACTCAAGTTCATTGAACACAAACCACAACTCCCTGCACACTGTTGTGACAAATAAGTGTTTATGTTCCTTGGTAATTATTTAGCATTTTCTACCTTCTACTTCAAAGAAGCTGTTTTATTCATAAATCTCTATTTTTATTAGATTATTTATTTTTTGATAGCTGGTCTCTCTACTGTTGTTGTGGTCTGAACATCAATGAGATTTCTGTATATTCAAGTAACAGTAAAGTCACATTTCCTCATTCCATTAGCACTGCTTCCTGGCTGCTCTACAGGAAACATTTTTCAAGCAAAAGTCACTGTCACAAACTGTATGGCCTTAGTAATTACAGGAGATGGCACAATTAACCTTTGTTAACACATCTAGCCCCATCTTCGCAAACACTCGTTAATAGACACTCAAGCCACGGCAGTCAGAATTTATCAGTGGAACCCTTCTTGGATTTTATGCACCAGTTTGCAACATCAAAATGGAAAGTATAGCATCAAACTTGGACATTTTGAAAATAAAGAAAAGAGAAAAAAAGGAATTTTAAAGTTACATAGATTGTAGCAGCGGCAAACAAAGCTCTGATAAAATGTGCAAAAAGTTTGACGTTAGAGTCGTTTAACAGAACTATCATTACATTAAACACTGGTCTTACATCAGTTTGCGCCACATTTTCAAATGTATTTTTGGCAGTTACGGCTGTTTTGGGGTATAATTGTAATTTAATGGTTCTGTTTGAAGAGTGTTTCTCTCTATATATGTACAGATATAAACCCTGAGGAGTCCAGTGATGTGAAAGGTTGTACACAGTTCACAGCACACAGTCTGAACATGCTATATCTGATACTTCATGCACATAATAGAGACCTTTTGATCTTCTCAGTAAGACTGTAGCAGAAAAACAGAGCAGCATCAACATCAGTTCATAAATTACTGAAATGAATCTAACAGCTAATATGAAACTGACATAAACACATAGGCACATTAAAATTGACTCGTAAGAGAGAAATAGAAGAAAGATGCATCATGCCTTCATCTTGTTTTATTCCATACAAATTCTTTCATCTGTTGATTTTCCCGACATTAAAAATTACAACTGTGTTTTTGTACCCTATTATTTCAGAATTTATTTTCCCCATCTCTGTTTGTCGATCATGGAAAATCCCTGAGGGCCAGCTCTCGTTTAATGAATAAAAATCAGGGAGATGCAGTTGAATTGGCCATAGAAGTAGAAAGACAGCGGAGTCTTAAGTGTCTCCCCAATGATCAATTATGTTGGATCCAAATCAATACGAGAGCAAGAAAAAATACATTTATGAGTCTTTTGAGACAAGTGTTTGAAACATGGTGAATGATGGGTAATAGTAAAGTGAAAACTTCAACAAAAGTGTGCCACGGTTTGTCAATCTGAAATAAATTAGGAAGTGGGTCTTGCCCCACACCACTGCCATCTAACCTGACAATGCTTTTAAATGTGGTTAAAGTCTATATTGATATTCATGGCATATTGACATTTGAATAATACTGTCAATAACATTGCCAGTTAATATGCTTATTAGTGTTCGACCACATCGAGTTCTTACAAATCAGGATCTAAGCCCATCCATTAACATTCTCACTGTAGCTGTTGGTTCAGATTGCAATCAGTAGAGGAATATAGGCCATCGTTCACTGGAGGGAAAGTGCAAAACAAAAGGATTTTAAGGAAACATTTATGCAAATGTATGCACAATTTCTAATTTCACCACAAAGTGAATTCCTGATGCTTGCTATATGTGTCGATACAGTTTGTCACAAAGATGAGTAACAGTTTGATTGCTTGGAAATGTCAAAGAAAATTGCTTTGAATGTGACAGTATGTCCCATCTCCTATAAATATCTCTGCATTTGGCAAGGTTACAACCTGAACCTTCAATTATTTTCAGTGTGATTTGTATAATTAGTTTAACAATGTAACTGTGGCATTGATCTTAGTGGTGAAGTATGTGATCAAGTCATGCTGCGTGATGAAACACATACCATTTCTGCCTTCAAAACGAAAACAAAAACTAGACTCTCGTTTAACATTGAATGCTAAATGATGCGTCCTGGCCAATGAGCACATTCCACCGTCTATTAGTAGTGAATAACAGATCATCGCTTCATACAGCGGTTCAATACATAGTCATATCGATTCACACTACCGCTACAGTGGTGATCAAAAGTAGCACATTTCTTACGTGCAATCAAATCAAATTAACAGCTTGAGGCAGTTCATTAACTGCCAGCATTAATGCTTCTGTCTGGTGGTGTGACTAATGAGGCTGCAGACAAACACTTAACAAGGCTAACATTGTGGAGGAGCTTTCCAGCATTACTCTGATACCAAGGTAGAAGCTGAGCAGCAAAAACAACACAAAGAAAGAAAGAAAAACAACAAAAACAGAGAACAGGAGTAGTAAGTTGTGTTTGTCACACTGTATGGTTAAAGTCTTGCCTTGTCTACTCCTACCATTTATATATTGAATACTGGATGTAATTTTGCTGCTTGTGGCTTTAAAATCCATCATGTAAGTAGCTGCAATTTCAAGAGAAAGAGACATTTCTGCCCTGAACCTAAACCTTCAGATATGTGTGCCGCAAGCCAATCGCAACAGTCTAAATATAAATAAATGTGATGTTGCAGGCGATGCTTTGCAGTCAAGTGATGCACAGAATGATGGGGCTGCAGCACCTTCACCTGCACTGACCTCTCTCCAATGTGGAAACACGTCAATGTATAATTGATTTCATGACTGAATTTATGTCAATCATGCATCGTGATTTTGTGTCAAAATATTTGTATTCTATATGTGCAAAGAGAAGACTGTCAGGTGAAAATGTATTTTCACATATATATACACAATGGGCACAGTTAAATTTTGTCCAACTGCAGGTTTGATTTTTTCTCATCTGCTTCTGATCCTGATGACTCAATAAAAGTCCAATCTTCCCTTAAAGCAACAGCTAATATTATAAGAATATTTGCAGAAAATACTACCAGCAAGTTAACTTTAAAATATAACTGTGCAATCTGTGTCTGTCATTTTTCTGTGTATGTGTGTGTGTGTGGGCTGCATGCAGCGTTCGTTAATGTGTTTTGATAGGTGGGTGGATTTTTTTTTCTTTTGTTGTTGCCTTTTCTTGCATTTTATTTATGATATATTTTTCTAGACGCATACCTTGTTGTAAATACTTCAATGTGCAGCACAGAAATGTGCTATATAAAGAAAATTGCACTGTGGGTGCTTTTCCTCCATCTGAGTGGCGCTGAATGTTTGGTTTGACAAGTCAGTTGCATTTGCACTTGACTAACTTCTGGATAGAACGCAGGTTAAACCCTGTAAAAATGTGGTTTGAGTGGTCAAATCAATATCCTACAATGAATCAAAGCATCCTGGGCACATTTACTTTGCATTTACTTGGATTTATGCGGTTAAGCTGTCCGATCAGCGAGGCAAGGCAGGATTTCAAGTTTGGCTGGGCCTATTAATTACAGAAGTTAATACTGTTTGCCTTCCTTTTACGGTTTCCAACTGGTAGCCTCGCTTTAGCAAAAATGACTGATATCATGCTGTGGAGGATGACCAGCATGTCTGAATATGACTTTTTCTAAAACATTTATACTACTAAAAGAGCTTTTTATTCTCCTGCAACAGTCTGTGTTTATCACAAGCAGCACAAGTTGTTTTTTATGTTGATATTATGAGAAAATAAAACATAGTATGGTCCTTTTTTTTGCTGTGGATTATCGAGACCAATTGATCCAATTATTTAGGATCTTGGCATTTTAATTCTACTTAATAAAATACCATCTTGCTTGGATAATCTGGTATTATTATTTCTTTGAGTTGATTGCAGAGAGAGAGAGAGAGAGAGAAAGAGAGAGAGAGAGAGCTCATCTTCTGTTGGATGAGCTAGATGGAGTTTTAACAGGAGAGTGAAGTACTGTGTTGTCAATTCATAGGCTTGTCTCACCAGAAATGGTCTTTGCTTTAATGCATCATAGAGACAATCAAGTGAGACAGTAATTTGCCTATATTGTTTTCTAGGTTCTTTTAGTCTGAATAGGAAAATCCATTTACTGCTTTATATTAACTAGAAATTGCATCTGCATTCTGGACTGTTTATACTCATAACTGATGACTTGTTGTGACTGATCAAGAGTTCACATATGATGTGAGCAGTATTGTTAGCAGCAGTACTTGTAGCCTAAAAATGTTGTCTTTTTTCTCTATATTGTGCACTTGAATATTATTTTAACAAAAGAGAATGTATGTTCACCAGTTATTTTGGATGGGTCAGTTGTACAAGTGATAAAACTGTGTATATAATTAGAGTAATATGTATAATGGCCTTAGCAATTGCATCAAGCTGTAACTGCACACAGTACACACAGCTTTGAATTAAGGTTAACAAAGCAGAAAGCAAAGATACTATTTTGATGGATTAATTTACCTTTGAAAACGGGGCTGCGTGTTATTTTCCAGCCTGTTCAAGACAGAATTTCACATCTCACTACCAGTACTTCCCCAACAACCTGAGGGAGCAGAAAGTTAAAAGAGAGATGCAGAGTAATTCAGACAGAAAGTAAAATGTGTGCAGTGGCTCGCTCACTGTTCACACACAGTCAAAGCTTGGCTGTCGACCTCCTCTCTCTTCAGCCCAGTGGCTCAGAAGTCCCCAACCACAGTCTGACCACAGCCAGATTGTCAGGACCAGCGTATCATGGGAGGCCAATAGGCAAACCTCACAAGTGGCAGAGGTGACATCTGTAAAGTGTCATAATGAGATCTTTTAGTGTGCCAATGAGGTCCCTGAGAAGCCCAGTGAGTGATGCCCACAGCTGGTCATTATCTGCTCCAGTCACTGCAGAATCATAAACAGCTCTTCAAAAAAAGGCCCTCAAATCTCAGTCAGGTACTCCTCTGCTAAGGGCTGATGAAACTCCCATTTATTCATCTTAAGGACTTGGCGATTTCAAGGTCTACGGTGTGGCTGCTGCTTGAAAGAACATTTGCTTTATTTACAAGGACTTTTATGATGTACTTCATAATGTTACTGCTGATCCAGCCTGTGACCTGACACGGCTGTACAGACACAGCCTTGAGGACCGTATAAAAGGCACACAGCATATCTGTATCATTACAAATGGCAGCTCATCTCTGCATGAACCTGTGGTCATCAGTCATCGGGAGTGACTTTATCTCTCAGGTGCCAAGGATAACAACGCCAGAGAGACATTGGATGGGGACCCACAGGGTGATGGTGGGAGGGCTGATGAGGGCAAAGACACAAACAAGATGAAAAAAGAAACAGGTATGAGGGTTAGAGTGTGTGAGAGAGAGGGAGAAAAGGTGTGGGGAGAAAGTGACAGAGTGATGGAGGAAATACTATTAAAGGTAATGAATGTCACTCTGTCATTCCTGCTGTATGATCCAGGTGCCTTTGCCAATTATCCTGACAGCCAGAGGTCTGGTCCCTCTCTCCTTCCCACTGGGGAAAAAGCTCAGTTCTAGTGCCAAATGCTGGCCTTGTTATAAAATTCACTGGGGACAATGGCTCCAAGCAGAGATCATCACTTTTTAGATAAAGAGCTGCAGCTTCTGCACGCCTATAAGAGCAGAGATCAAGGGAGCTGTTAATGTGGACAGTGAATTTGATGGTCATCCGCTTGTACAGGTGTTCAGAGACAGGAGGGAGGACAAATGGAAGAGTCCTCTCTCACCACTTGTGGACTAAGTTTTCTGAATAATGAACTGTATACGGCTGTAACTCGGAGCACATTTTTCTCAGCATTGTTAGGATAAATTGAGAGATAATTAAAGCATGATCCATCCCCTGTAATTTACTGAGATGTTTCATCAACACTGCATGGAGTGCTAATTGCACACAAAATATCCATAAATGTCTGGCCTCCCAACAATTAAAATGGAAGTAAATTAATACACCTATACATCAAAACCCTGATGAATATTCGGAGCCCGGGGCCCTGAAAATAAATAAATGATTAAGTTTTCACAACACTTCACAAAATTAATCTCGAGAGTGCTTTTTCACCTAAAACATGCAGTGATTTGGACTCCTAATGAAGCAGGGAAGAGGTGTACAGCATATGGCAACTAATATTTAATCACAACACAAACATAAGCTCTGAGAAAAGGCGAACATGCGCGCAACATGCCCTCATTTAAAAAGACGAAAATATTTCAGCCACTTCAGGAAATACTCATTTTGATTTGATTTACTGTAATAAGTAGTTATTCAAAAACTACAGTTCTGCAGAAGGCTTCCTGGATGACACGACTGATAGTTTTGATGTAGCTTCAGACAATATGTTACAGTATCTTTCACAGAAAATGTGTAAGTTTCATTTTTCTGACCAACGTTGCAATTACAATTTCAATTCTAATTCTTTTGCATAAATCAAACCACAAGCCTGTTTTTGTGGTTTATATAATGACAGACTTTACCAAAGTCAAACACGTTTGCAACAGTTGGCTAGCCCTGTTAAAAGAGACAACCTGTTGGTTATGTGACATCTCATAATAACTTAAAACTGCAGCGATGACAACAAACGATGTTAACAGCTTTGCACTTTAGCAGCTCAGGCTAATGTTAGCTTCACACACAGAGAGAGAGCAGCCTCACAGCTCTGACTCCTACAAAAGTCTCCATTTAGAGCTTTCAAGGTGACAAACTAAAACGGATGATGCGGCCACTTAAATGTTTAACAAGGACAACAACAACAAGTCTCTTCACCGGCTATTTTTCATTTAGACCGGAAAACTATTGAGCTACCAGCCTGTCATCACTGCATCCTATGTAGACAAGTAGCATTTAACAAGCTTGACTGTACCGTTATGACAGTTTTTATCAAATAAACTTTGCAAGAAAACAAAATTCGTTTTTCAACAGAATAACTGACCAGTTAAATATTACTTTGGCGGTTTAGCTGACACTACACATAAGTACCTTTAGTAACTTTTTGAGTCCTTTCGTAGAGCAGGTTCTATCTAAGGCTCCTCCGGCAGTTAGTTTCCTTTTGGATGAGCAGCTGCTATCAGTATATGAATGGGTGTGAATGGGTGAATGTAGTGTAAAGCGCTGTGAGTGGTCAGAAGACTACAGAGGCATATAGTCCACTTAAGATTTACTTGTTTAAGTTCTTTCTATACAGCATACCTTTTACTCTATTTAAGTGCATTTTAACAGTAAAATATCATTACTCTTCTGTTGGATGGATGTGTATGGATCCATTCAGCATACTTCCGTATTATTTTATGTATTCACACACCTTCACAGAAGAGGCAGGTGGTCAGCTGAATGAACATCTGCTGGCACTTTTATCCTACTGCAACCAAACCTCCATTTGAATCTATTCAAAGCAGCAGAATGGCTGTAGCTACTGAGGAAGTACAGCTTTCAAACAGCTCTAGAAGCTAGTATTGACAGACAAATTAACACTGCAGCAGAATCTGGTTATGAACGCTGGTCTAAGGTCAGTACGTCAGAGAACTGAGCTGACCCTCAGCTGACAGGGGGCGATAAGTGTGTCTGTTGTGTAAAAGTTATTATGTTTAATAATGTATACACGCAGTATATCATGCTTCAAAACTACTACTACTCCTGCTTTTTGAATTTAACTAGGCATGCTTGTTGTAGCCCAGAAAGAGAGCAAAGTAATACAGCTGCATTGGCCAGTTATGGTAATATTGGACTGATGACCACTAATGATACAGATGACAGCGCTGCACTTTATCTACTTAAGCTAACACTGATGTCCAATTAATTTGATTAACTCTTCTTAAAATCTCTCTGCTAGCAAAAGGAAAAAATGTTCTTTTCTTCCGCCACAAATGCTACCATTTTATGTTTAATTTGATGCTCGAAAATAAGTATTGGAGAGAGCCATTGCATATTTATTCATCTGAATTCATCCTGCAGTTAAATTCCAAGCCAAAGCTATGGCAAAGAAGTCCTGGAAAAGAGGGAGCGTATAGGGAGAAGTCTTGGCTTTTCATGGCCTCTTTCTGGACGCTTTCAACTTAGTTTGGAGATAAAGTCACAGCTTTGATCTTCAAACAGTCTGTTTGAGAAGGAATTGGATCCCTTGGTTATTATCGTCACACAAGAGCTGGAAGTTTAATGTATTTTCTACTTTTCTAATCTTTTATCTTTTTAATTTTTCACTGCCACAGTGTTGTACAAAACCAGGAGGGCTCAATAATTCAATACACAAACCTCATTGGAGGGCAAGAAATCCTTGTTGTGGACATATTTTGTAAAATTAATACATCTTTAATAATGCACAACGACTCAACAAATAAATTCAGTCTTTACCTCTGCATGTATGAGAACTGTAATGATATTGCCCTTTATTATGTGGCTTTTTAAATTATTGATGTGTAACTCTAAAACATTACTTATGCCCTCTTCTATGGGTGAATGGTAACTGAGTCAAACAACTCTGGATGTTAATTAGTCTGAAAAGCACACATCCAGAGCAAATAGGAAGCTAAGGCAAATTAGCATTTAAATCATTTCATTGCTAATGGATAAATCAGAAATCCTCCTGATGTGACTGTGTGATGTGTTGCCATTCTGTGAGGGGCTTGATCAGACGGGAGGCTGGTGTGTCAGCCAGGCTGGCTGTGGATCCCCACTGTGTCCATCTGTGTGTCTGTCCTGCAGGGATCCATATGGGGCCAGCTGATAGCAGAAAGAGGATGACTGCATGTGGCCAAAACATGTGGTCAATACATAAATGAGGATGTGATGCACATAAAGAAAACCAGTGAACAAAGCCCCAGTGCTACAGAAATAAATGAGCAGAACAAGACATGATAGAGGACAGGACATGATAGGGTTTAGTTTTGTTAATGGGGTGTAACTTTCAATTCTAAATAAAAAAGTAATGCTAAGAAGAAAACAGACTGGAGCAGAGAATTAGCTTGATCAACAGAAAATTAATCAGCAAGAACTTTGACAAGCAGAAATTCTTATGCTTTTCTGCTTAATTCTTCCAGTCTGAGATATTTCTTTGGATTTTGTTTGATATTGTTGTAAAACAAAGCAGCATTTAGGGTAGATGAGGCCACCCCGTGCAACCTCAACAATATACTCAAGGACATTTTCATCTGCACTGCATGGTTCCCGCATGCAGCATCAAGACTCACTCATTTTGTCTATGCAGGAGGGAATTTTTCTTGGAGTGGAACGGAAAGACAAAAACTTTCCTATTATTATTGTGGTTTGTTTTAAATGATCCATTTACTTTAAGGTGTATGCTCTTAATTTCACGCTTTTGCTTATGATGTTAATTGTTATTACTTTTGTTATTATTTCTTATTTATAAAAGGTTCAATAAATGATAGTCAGCCCCACAATGTGTGGGATTAGAGCACCCGCATCTCAGACTAGGACAAAGCCAGTGTTGTTTATTCAGTTTAGTTGTGTGGGGTAGTCGTAAGTAGTAGTAGCATATGGATCAAGTTCTGTATGGCCTGTTTCTTAAATCAATGTTTAAAGATTTAAAAATTTGTTTAAAAATTTAGCTACAAAAGATAAAGTTCTGACTGGCATTTTGAAAAGTGATGAGGACTGGGAGGCACCATAATGGACTAACACAGATGCATAGCCAGTAAAACAGAGCAGAGGGACAATCAATGTTAACGGATGTCTGTGAAGGCTAAATGTCATTGTACCTTTAAGAAATGTGTTTTTAGGCTGCCTTGTCAAACTTTAAGACATGAAACTTCAAATTTCTTTGATTCTTTCATCTTTTCATTTTTTGCAATTTAACATATAATCAATAAAAAAAATAAATAATCTTGCAGCTCCGAAATAGACATCTTTGGAGTGACACAAACAATTTGTCAGACTTGGTACAGTCCAATCTGTCTGGGAGGCATTTCATGCTCTGAATATCCAATTATACATTATACATCCTATGCTTTAAATTGTTATTTAAAATGTAGGTCACTTAAAACCATCTAAAAATAATTTAAGGCTGATCATGTGTTCTTAGCTATGCAAGATCACACTTTTGCTCAGAGGATTGCTGCCCAGAACATCTTCGAAAGTCTCATCTCTGACAAATCTGCAGTAACCTTTTGCTGTGTTGCCTTTTGTCCCTGGGTTCTCACTCCCATCTTTACAGGGCATTTATAACAAGCGGAGTGTGAGGACAGTTCACAGCGTCATTAGTATCCTCACATCCTAAAAGCCATCCCAGCTGTTTGCTCCCTTGTCTGCGAAGAAATGGATGTGTTCAGCTCAGCACTGTGTGGATATTTCCCCCTCTGTACTTAACTCCTGTAGAAGTTGGTCCCTGTGAACCTCACATTACTAAACTTTATTTTCTCACAGCAAAGAAACCAAAGTCATCTGAATCTGAGTCAGTCGTTTCGTCGAGCTTTTAGACATTTCTTGTATTTTACAACAATGTTAACACAGTTAAAGCTCATTTTATAATTGATGTTACAATGGATGCTTAATGGTCACAATATACAGAAGGAACACTAACATTCCTTCTCCTCCTTCACATGAGGCATAAACAAATAAAAATAATAGTTTTAATTGACATATGTAAAGATAAAGTTAGGTCTAAATTAAATGCATCATTATACATGAATTAAAATACCAAATAAACACATTTGCAAGTGAATTTCACACTTCAGGGATGCAGCGTGGTCCAATAAAAATAGATGTGACGTATAAAGACAGCAGAGCGGTGAAAAGAATTGTGTGTGAGCCATAAGCTAAATGCTAAAGTTGGCTAAATTGATGCAAAACAGTCTCCACCAGCAGGGGCAGAGCTTCCAGTAGGAAGTAAAAAAAAAACCTACAGAACATAAAATAAAACCTGACCACCATAACTCTGTCAGCCCTGTTCATCTGTTTTAAAAGACAGGGCTTCCGTAACAAACAGGATAGCACCTTAGGAAAAAAAAAAATAGGCAACTCCAAAGAACCAACAAGGAAAAACTCACAAACATAGATGACAGAAGTGCTCCCTCTGTCTTTGAGTGCCCAGTAATAGAATAAAAGCCTTGCGTTTGGCAGTGGTCAACAGCAAATAACAGAGACACAACCTTTACTTTATGGCCTTTTATAGGTTTGCAAGAGAAAGTGTTGTAAAAACCTGAAAATCACACACACACACACACACGGGTCCTGGAGACCTATGGCAGTGTTTCCAATCTTGATAGGTGAGCAGAGTTCCCACTCTAAGCAACACACACACACACACACACACACACACACACACAAATGCACACACCCACGGACGCTTCATAAAACTACATATCTCAAAACAACAAGTAAAATATCTACATTTCAGAATATGTCTATAGTAAAATATCGAGGATGTGAAATTCCCACAAACAAACATCCACAACACACTACAATAACAATTATTATGTTTGATTAGCCCTGTTAAATTCCTTTCTTTCTTTATTTCAACTTGCTGGCTTTTCCAGCACTGTGCCTGTGCCAGGATCAGCTTTTGTGCGCTGAGCTTACTCACTTGATTGTTGGCCAGCTAGCAGAGATTTAATGCAGGGGGGAAATGTTGGTGTTTCAGGGGCTGGGTGGCCTAGCAATGAGTGTTGGGAGGCAGGTATGAGTTGTGTACACTGGCAGCAGGTTTCCGCATGGTTCTGCCAAGTCCATCTGGATTCAGCCCCGCCACTGTCCGGAGTAATTATTCCTCCTGAGAGTCGCCTCTAATGCTTGCTACACTGCTTGCCATACAAAGCATGCGACGCGCCCAGAGATATGTGTGAAAACTGCCGGTGAAAGACTGTATTTGGATGTCAGCTTGTCCATGTGTGTACATGTGAGAATGTGTGCGTTTGTTTTTGATTCTGGGTTGCGTTGACTGAACAAAGCCATTCAACTGTTTGGCCTGCTGTGCAGCACTTCATCTCAATTTATAGAAGCAATTAGGACGTTTTTGTTTCCCCTCTTTTATGTAACCACCACAGCTTAAAAGAGTGAAAATTGTGCCCGGCAAAATTAATAGCATAAATGCTCAAGTGGCTATGATCAAGTGTCTTATTAGGCTGGACTAAATTAGTTATGTATGACTTTTTTTCTTTCATGCTCAGTTCACTTTTAATGAGCATCTTTTTCAATTTCTTTTGGCATGTCCTGCAATAACACTTATCTTAAAAAAACAGGAGTTTCTCTCAGTGGATTGCTAAATAGAGACATACTGTACTACACAGCATTACAGAGTAAAATGACCTAAACACATTTTCTTATGGAGTGAAGACAAATGCAATTCACAAATAATTCCTCTGCATTCATCTTTTCATGATTGTTATCGGTATTATCATTACAGGTCTGCAAGCTGAACAGTTATGTGCATCTATTTCAAGCAGACCTAAACTTTTACTGTCAAAATAATCCATTTATGGCAATTCCTTCCACACGTGGCACTGAAATGTGGTAGTAGCTGTTGAATCACTTGTAGCCTGCTTGTGTGCCCGTTTAGCCAGGTTAATCAAACTAATGTGTTAGCAGATGAGGAACCAAAGCTGGAGGATCATCCCATGACATTTAGATCCACTGGATGAAAACAGACTGGAAGGCAAGTGCTTCTCTCCACAGTATTCAAGAAAACACAACCACACCACGCGATTCAAACATGTGGTCAAAGTGCTTGAGCTGTGCTACAATGTGCCTTAAGGTGCATTTTAGTCTGTCTGTTGTGCTGCCCTGTACAAACGAGCTAAAGCTGAGGAATTATCAACAGGTCAGAGTCACACGATGGAGCCTTATTGAGATTTTAATATATATTTTTTTTGTTGCTAACAATATGAGCACATTTACTGTTACAGTGCAGCTTGTGACCAATGAGGCACCAGTAAATACTAGTAAAATGAAAATAAAAATTGATAATAAACGTCATTTTGAACACTTTGTTGTTGTTACTCTGTACTGAAAACATACTGATCTGTGACCCCAAAACTGAAGCACATACTTTTGTGAGCCCTAACATCCCTCGAGCACATGCACAGGTGGGACATCCAAACAGTTAAAAATGCACACAATTGTCTGCCATTGACAGAGTACAAGCTGTGACAGTACTGTCAGTCATTTTTGTTCTAAATCTCCCCTTTCTCTCGACCCCTGAGGCTATTTCCCATCATGGCAGGAAACAGGGAGTTCCTCTATGCAAATGACTGGAGCGCCTTCACAGACTCGCTCTCATTATCTCATACATTGCTAAGGAGAAGGAATATCTATAAAAAATAAAAAAAGAGAGAAGTCAAAGAGTAAGTCGCTACTGAGTACCTCCTGTTGTCTAAACTGCTTTTGCCAAACTTGACAGAACGCTGGGTTGTTGGGGTTGGATACTGGCATGGTCTCTTCATCTTTCTCTCCCTCTCTCTTTTTTCTCTCTCTCCCTCTCTGAACTGAGGCCAGGGTCCTCTTGGGCCCGCTCTATTGTGCCGCAGGAAAATTGCCAATCCGGGCTACTCTGATTGAACACTGAAAGCAGGAGTTTTATAAAGAAGCTGATTTGCTATTCATTACCTCTCACTCACTCCCTTTTCTTTCTCCCACACTCTTCCGTTTTCCACTGGCTCACGTTGCCACACTCCAACTTTCTTTCTTGGCCTTTTCTCCAGTTCTCTTTAGGTTGCGTTCATCCTTCTCTTCTTTGCTGATCCCTCCCTTCCTTGGAGACTCCCATATGTGACTGGGAAATGGTGCGGCTTTCTCCATTTTTCCAGTATTGTGTGTGTGTGTGTGTATGTGTGTGAAATCACTGTCAGTTAGTCTGTCGATATGGCAAATAGAGTAATTACCTCCTGGTTTACCAAAGGATCAGCACACACCTGCCTCGATTATCAAGTGAAGGCTGTCTTTGGAATATGCAAGCCCTCAGACAGGTCTGAATGTGACAGAGAAAACGATGCAACAAAGGCGCAAATAAATAAATGAAGAGAGTACAGGGACGAAGAACAAACAGAGCTCCCTTGCTGCTTTGTTTGACTGACATTACCTCAAATGGATGTGGATTTAAAGAAATTTCAGGAGCATTTCTCTACTAAAATAAAGATCTGCTCCAGTGATCACTGATCCAGCCAATGCTTCAATAAAAGGTAATTGTTTTTCCTCTGGGGAATAGCACAGGGGTATGTTCTCTCCAGGTTTCCTCCAGGTGCTCTGCAGGGTGTTCCCTGCCTATTGACCATTGTGTGTGCCGGTTTAGGCACCTACAGCCCCCCACCCCCCGCTCAAGCATGAAAGGATAAGTGAGAATAGAAAATCGAAGGATGGATGAACAAGATAGAGCCCTTACAGTAAATCTCAGATTACTGTGGCACCAAGCTATAGCTTACAGCGAAAATATGCCTCAACAGACTGAGGGGAAATATTACAGTCTTCTGATCAGGTCTTTATATATGTAATTTGAACTCAGTGAGGAAAGAAAAAAACAAGTTCATGACATTCCTGTAATTAGCACGTGATCGCACAAGAAAGTGCAAAAGCAAAACTAATTTGGTATTTTTCCAGCCTTTTTGTTTTAGAGGCATTATTTGATTTATTAATGAGTTAACTGGAAAATTTAAAAAGCTCAATGAGCTCATTAGCTCTGGTTGCTAACAGGAAATTAAGTGCACACAGTTTATTTAAAATACCACCATTCATGTTCCACAACTGTCTGCATATGTATATACACGCACGCACGCACGCACACACGCACACACACACACACACACACACACTATAGATTCCACAATGAATTCTTTTTCACTGTTTTAACTGCTGGTATGACACAGCCATTACAAGTTGTAAAGTCCACTATATCCTAGAAACAATGTTCCTCATAGGGTATTGTGACAAATCCCTGCTGCAAGGAAATCCTGCTCTGTTGAAGTTTAATGCCTGAATGTGCAGTTCTCCCTGGAACTGCCCTCAACCCAGTGTTACAATAATACATTTTTTTTTCTGTTTTATCTCCCCTGTCCACCTAAGTGCTACTGGAGATTCATTCAGACTGATGGATTGACTTTCAACTTGCCACCTTAGGTTTATCATCGCTCTTCGGGAAAGCCCCGGGGCCCAAGTCCCTTTGAGCACTGTCCAGAGCACTGAGAGCTTCTGTACCATATGTCCATATGAAGCAACCACCAAAAAGATAAACGCACTCTCAGAGTCAAGATAAATGTCTCTGTCTGTTCTTGTATTTCAACTGAAACACAAGGTTTTATAATGTTTTCTCAGTCTGAGATTTTAGTGATGAGGAACTGAACCAAATATCCACAGAATACATCAAACAATCCACAATCATAAGCTGCAGATCAAGTAGTTAAGTTATGCCGCACAAAGCTGCGAGTACTCTTTCACTACTCTGAATTTGGGACCACGGTTAAAGATGCTGTCTAGTAAAACAAAAAATACTAATATGCAATTAAAAGAGCTTTTAAGTAGCACAAAGATGGAGGCAAGTTTATTCAACATATTTCATCTTTGACAGTCGTCTTTCTTTGGCACTGAAGAAGATTGTATATTCTAGTCTTTGAGTGTTATGTAAATCTTCTTGAAAATGTTTTATGAAACGACCTGCCCTGTGTCATGTTGTTTCACCATTTATTTAAAGTTAATGATATTCATTGGCTATTTCTCTGACTCAAACATCATTTGCAATGCAAAGGTCTCAAATATAAACACTATAATTACATGAAAGGCACAGACTGGGGTTGTGTCGTGTCTTTTTCGGCTTCCCATTAAAACAAACAAAAAAGAAAAACCTAATTGCTCTTGAGCACATAATGTACAGAGTACAGAATGGTGATAATTTCTCAGTTGTATGGGAGACCAAGCTCATCAACATTGTAAGCTCTTAATCTGTTTTTTTTTTTGTGTGATTAACTCAGAAAGTTTGAGCAAGACAATTAAAAACAGTGCACTTTAAAAAGCAAGTGTATATAATGAATTCAGTAGTATTCCATGCTTTAAACAACATGACTGATGAGACTCTGCCACCTGCTCATGCTCTTGCATTCATAAGCAACCACATGAATACATCTCTTTCTAATAGCCAGTGTCACAGTGTGAATCTATTCTGAGCAAAGTGCTTCTGTAAAAACAGGAGCATTTTCCTTTTCTAGTTACTTTTCACAGAGTTGTTTTTGTTTTTCATGTTAAATCGTCACACTCTTTAGCACATGCATTGGTCACAAGTTTATTTATTTTTTGATACTAGAGCATTCATCAGTCCCAAATTGTGTCACATTGTAGTTCTGTGTCACACCCGGGAAACTAAAACAGTTAAAATATTGGGTCACGTTAACAAATGTGGACCGAATTGTACCTTTTCTTGTAAGCCCTGGATAACATCTGTGTCAAAAGACGGGCATGATGAAAAATTTTCAAGCTGCTAACTTTACTGCATCGAAGAGCTCAGTCTCTCTATGGCATTATTAAACGAAACGGTCATATTCCTATGGGGTCCTATTTACTGACCAAACCATACTTCCTTTTCCAAATGTCAACGCTGATGACTCCCAGTGAAGAATTTTTAAGCTACTCTCTAAATATGGTTGCAGATCGATCCCTCAGCTCCTCCAACAAGACTGTAGCAAAATCCTATCTCCTCAAATTCCCCCACAAAGGTCATTTCTAGGTTGAAACATCCCTCCTGTGCTCTGCCCACAACACTTCTCCAAGAGGTATTTGATTAAGTCCAAATATCTTGTCTTCCTTCACTTTCCCATTAATTAGTGGCTCCGTTAAAGCCTACATTTACAACATTATTGATCCATGTGTTGGATGAACTGCTTTCAGTCGCCGATGATGGAAAGTGTTTGGTTTTATGTTTCTTTACACCTTGGTACTATATTTGATACTGTTATCCACTGTGTTCTGCTGAAATGATTTGAACTGTGGGTTGCATTAATGGTTTATTTGGTATGGTTATTATATCTGTTGGTATTTTTAGTTTCTCCTGTGTGAGTTTGTCCAGTGGGGCAACAAAAGGTTCTAGTCTTGGATCCACTTGCTTTGCCATTTATATTCTGCGCTCGTGGCAAACTATTTGTAGTCATAGCATCAGTCATCATTGTCGTGCAAATGACACACAGCTATTTCTCTCTGTTGATATAAAAGACAGCAAGTAGATTGACTCACAATCCTCAGACTTGAAACAGTGTCAAGTCTGTAATTTCTTACATTGAAATGCTAAAAACCTGATGTAATGATTTTAAGGTCTGATTTTGCTATTGAGCAGAATTTCGCAGCCCATTACCTTTGACAAGGCGTGTACTGGTTCATGACAGTGTGAGTGAACCTTCTCTGTGAGGCCCCATATTAAACGATTTAGTTCAGCAGGTTGCTGTCTTAAAGCTTTTAAAAACTTGCCTGCTTGTCTGACATCCAATTGTCATTTTTGTTGGTTTTTTTTACCTTTTCCTCATTTAAATTAGCCAATGAAAACTCAACAAATTAACTTTATTAGAAACTAGTGAACTTTCTGAACCTTACCTGTGAGTTATTGAACATTGGAAGTGTTTCCCTTGTGGAATACAAAGATGAACTCTGAGTCAAAATTCATCTTATTTAATAGCTTAAGTATAGTGCCTGAATCATTTTCATCATCCATGGTGCGATTCTAGCCATCTAATCAATATTCAGTCCACTTGTGCAAAACACTACACCATGTGGGTGTGCTAATTACCTCTAGTAGAGGTTTATGAATGTGAATAAAAGCTGAATGAAGTATAATGATCAAATATCTCAAGACCTTTAGCCTGTTGTCAAGCTTCAATTTGTTGAGCTGTCCTTTAGTGGTAAACGCATACGATTCAACGGCACACAAGACACCCAAGAAAAGTCCCTAGAGAGGGAAAGCCACATAGCTGATATAAAACCTCTGTCCATGTGTGTCTGGGTCTGTACACTTTGTGTGTAGTTGTGAGTGTGTAATAAAATACCAAAGATGAAATTGATATCACATGAAATCTGTGGAAAAACGGGAAAGGTAAATTACGATGCCCAGAGGGCCTCCTGCTCCCATTCCCCCTGTATCATACGCATCACAGATCCATTGAATTAAAATTCAATAAGATCTAGGCTGTTTCCCAAACCGTTTTGCACCAGTGAGCTGTGATATCAGCCCTATTCTCCAATCAAATCCTGGCACCATCCTCTCGCTACTGTTTCAACCAATCAAAACAGATGAAAATTAATTTGTTGATTTTCAATATGAAGCACTCATAACTGATTAATGACTTGAACTCTGTAAAATGGTTTTGTAAGGGGGGGGGGGGGGGAATCTACAGCCATTCTTCATCCGACAGGGAAGGTTTTGTTTTGTGTACTTTTTTTTTTTTTAAGGGATTTTGCATGAAAAGTATTTAATGAACATTCCATTAAATAAACAGCATCAAGAGGTATGGTAAAGCCTTTTGATTTTCTGTGCTTTGTATTCTGCTTCTTCTCTTGGTCTTTAGCCCACACTCACACAATTTTAAATGGAATGCAGTGAATGACTTTGTTCCAGGCTCTCATTATGCAGGCGGCAGAGATATGCACTCTTTGTCCCATGAAAACTATTAGATTAATTAATGGGTGAACATATTTCCCTCTACCCTCCATCCTTGCAATCAGCTTTCTAGGTCCATTCTCTGCTCAGTGAACTGATTCATTCTCTCTATCATGACAGGCCTTTACTCCTCTTTACAAAATAAGACCTGCAGCTAATTCTGATTGACTTGATAGATTTGTACAATTCAAATGCCGGCAGCTTAATGAGGGCAAGCCATAATCAAAAGGAGAAAAAATAAAAAAAAAGACCAACTTTTCAAACCCATCTTAGCCTGCAGAACATTTCACTCAAGGAACCGCTCCTCGTCATTTTTTCCCCAGATATCATCCGCTGAGCAATTACAGAGAACGTACAGCGAACGATGCATCATCCATTCCTGCGCACTGGCGGCTGGTGAAAAACAGGAGTGTTTACTGAGTAGGGGTGCCATTTACCATGGTAAATATGTGCGTCCCAGGCCAGTGAAGGGTTGATGGTTTTGCAGCAGCGTGACATCTGATATACGGCTGTATGCAGGGAGAGGGCTGATCAAGGCCACCTCTATCACTCAACCAGATAATCTCTGCACCCGGCTAAAACAAATGACGGTTGCTAGCTAGCCTCAATAGCCTGTCTCACATCTTCATCCAGTTCATTTACTGTGGAGCTATTCTCGCTCCCCTCTTTCAGTCATTCTCAGAGTTTTGCCCCGAACTCTATATTTTGCATTATTTCACACAGCAATAAAATATTAGTTGAAAGTACTCATTAGCGCAATGCCTGGCCTTAAAACCCATCTAATTATGTTCCAAATACTATTATCTACAAGGCTACTGATGTACTGTGAAGTGTGTGTGTGGGCCTATATGAAGGTTATCGGAGCTGTTTCGTGCTTACATCTTGAATGATGTTTAAATTGTGCCACAGAGACACAGGTGTCAAAGAGGGTGAGACAGTGATTTAGAGGAAGGCGTCTCGAAAAGCAGGAAACACGAGGAGGTCAAGAATAGTTCCCTAGGGCAATTTATAGGCCTCTGTTATGGTTGGGAAATGAGAATAGAGGACTAAATTGCTCGCCAGTGAGGCCGAGGATAAGGAGGAGCCTCAGATTCTGTTCATACACAGAAGAAAGCATGCACATTCCCCTCCAAAGCCCGCTCCCTTGGTTGGGTAAACAGAGACTGAGACGCCGTGTAGATTGAGATGGATTGGACAATCCAATCGCTGACCAGGGCAGCTGAATGTCCTCTCTCAAATATAGAGCATGTTGGTGGCTTTGATATTCATAAGGTGGTTTAGAAAAGGTTGCGGAGTCAGATGGGATCTGTGATGTACGACAGAGGTGTGATGTGAGGTTGGCAAATGGCCTGACACTGGCATTTTGTTAACCGCAAAAGATGAAAAAGAAAGAAAGGGCAGGGAAGGAGAGAGGAACACAGAAGAGAAAGTAGAGTTTATGCTATATTGTTACAGATGTGGATAGAACACGTGTGAGCACATTCACTGACTTGCGTGTTACAAAAAGTCACATTTTGTTAGTGTAGTTCTTGAGTCGGACATAAACCAGGCAAGAAAACACAGACTTCCTGAATCAGAGCGTCACGTAACATACTCATTACATCCTACACACTGTGAGTGCTTGTGTTTTGCAAGGGGCTATGTTTATAGGATGTAATGAGTCAGAGATAAGGAAAAAACAGAGCCATGCAGGATAAAACTGAGAAAAAGGGACAGACTGAATTAGAGAGAGACTCCCAAGTTCCCTGCTGGCATGGGTTTTCATGTAATCTGAGCACCCATGGGGCCAGAAAGAAACTTTGATCACAAATATTTTCTACAGTCCATTTGGAGCTCAGACTCTGTTGTGTGACTGTATGTGTGTGTGTGTGCGTGCGCATTTTTCTGTAATGTAATGTGGAGGACATAAGCAGGTCACACAGACACATGCCTCATTCCACTTGCAGCAGACCCAAAGGATTAATTTAACGAGCTGTCGGACGCTTGTCCTATGCGGCCCTCGTTAAGACCATCATGCAGAATCTCCATTTGACTGCTGCCTGCCGTGACTAATTGACTTATTTTGCGGGCCTAAGCAGTACTGAAAGCTCTCATATTTCATATTTATCTCTTTTTGGAGCAATGTCAAGAAACTTCAGTGAGAGCAGGGCAATGCATCCTCCCTTCAACACCACAGGACCAAAGGGGTGGATCCTCAAACTGCTCTGACCACACTGAAAATAAAACACATGTTCCATTCTGTCTTAATTTAGCTTGATATTAAAAAACTGAACTCACTTGTTGTTGTTTTTCCGCACAATGTACAATATATCTGATCCCACCAGTCATAATCCACCCTGACAGATACGTCTTCATCTCCTGTGTTTTTTTTATCTCCTTCTACATTGTATTTTATCAAGATTAAACAGGTCTCAAGCATGCTGCTTCCAGCCCAGGAGCAGTAATGACTGCATCAATCAGGCTTTACCCTGTACCGGACTAATACCCAGAAAAATTGACTTGTTTGTTTTTCCACTGTCATCTCATCGCAAACATCAGCCTCCTCATTCCCTCCTCATACCATTCTGGCAGAGTGGGAAGTGTCAGGACTTTCAGAAGTCCCTGGGGCATACAGTCAGGCTTTTAAAAGCCATCTTATTGACTTAAGTTCAGTTTCATTTGTCTGCTACACTGGAGAAGGTTGGTATTAACAAAGGAGGGAAGTGTTGCACTTTCACATTTAACTTCGTTTGGATGTGAAACTTTAGCAACTCGTCTTTGTTATTGGGTGAAAAAAAGAGTCAATCACCCGCTCTTACCCACACAAAAACACACACACGCACACATACACTCATCACCTCCAGTGCCACGCCACCCCTGTCTCTCTCGCACATACAAATGCAAACAAAATGCCCGGGGCTACTGTACGATACGCTGCAGCACTGCTCTGAAGTTTCGACAGCAATGGGCCAATACATTTGTGTTAGCTGGTGGCAAACAGCAAGAATGGATCTGAGACGGTCTTTTATTAGATCAGTATTGTGTCTGCGAACATAAAATCTGACAAGTAAATGGAAAAACATGGATCATGTCTGAGGAAAAATCAATGATAAAGACGAGGATGTAGCGGCTAGCGTTGTGTGGATGTGGTTGGCTTTGCGTCTTGTCTCTGCTGGCAGATTATCACTACACATTTCTTATTGCTTTAATAGAGCCATGATCCAACATGTACAAAGCACACGCATGTACACAGAAATGGTCTCTCGCTCTCTCACACATACACACAGCATAGCCCACTCATTCTGCCCAGCTCCCTTTCTCTAGTTAGGGATGTACTGATGGATTGACAGCCTAATTGGATGTAAGCCATACAATGCTCCCTATAGTACAGACAGACATGGTTCAGATGCAAGGCAATCAACTAAAACAGTGTGTGTGAAGGGCAGGAGTGATATCTGCACACCCACTCGCACAGTGAACTGGCCTTAAGAGAAACAGCAGAGAAAGGGGATGAAGAAGAAGAGTGGGATGGAGAGGTGATTACGGGGTCTGAGGTGGACTATGAAGGTTGCAGAATAGAGAAAATGTAGATGAGGAGAAGAGTGCCAGATGACACAAGATTGGCTGGAGAACAATCACTAAGGCAAGGGAAAAAAAGGAAGAGAGGACTTTTATGGTGGGGGATGCAAGTGTAATGGAGGAGAGGTGATGTGAGTGCTCATTCCTAGCATGAGGAGCTGCATTCTCAGGGGCAATTTAAATATTGCTCCAGCGTTGTTATGCTCCACTGTGGATGTCCAGCCAATGGTGAATTATTCAAATACAGTCAGTAATGTCTGAGGAAAAACAATGTTTTCTGCTTATAGTCCAGCTCCTATTTGCTTCAACTGCGTCTACAATACTGAGTATTTATTACAAACACCAACTACGTGCCAACCAGAAAACACAATAAAATACTGTTCTCATGTTGCTGTTGTCATTCTTAGTTCCTTTTGCTTTATCTAGTTTGTATGTGTGTGATGCGATGCTTTCCTTGTGCTTCAGCACTGAATGGTGCTGGCAAGAGAATTAGACAGAAAGTGAATGGGCTTTTGTTTGCAGTATTACTAGTGTTTGGTCCCAAGGGCAAGGACTACCATCATTGCTTGGGTATTTTCTTTGTCTTTAAGAGCTGTTTTTGTACGGGCCCCACTCTGTTCTTCTCAGTCAGCTGGACAGCTCCTCCAGCAAACGAACCGTGCAACATTCATCTAGTACAGCACTGTTGTTTTGGTGCAGCCTGCTGCCAGGCGTTGCTACTTATTGTTCCAGCTTCCCGTGCTGAAGCCAGTGGCAGTAAAAAGGAAGAAGAAAGCAGTGTAACTTGCCAAGTATGTAGTGTATTTGTCAGACAAGCCCAAGTCTGACACAAATGTTACAACATCACCACAGTAGCATTATTTCCTTGGTGTGTGCCTATGGTCCACAGTTGTTACTAATGTGGAAAATGCACACAAGTGGGTTGGTTGCCTTGGTGATGAGGACACAGGTTGATTTTGGTCAATGTGTTCATCATTGAGCAAGCTAACAAGCCTGCTAACCGAGAACTAACCTGAGAATAAAATCTCAAGCTATTAGCCTTCTGGCTGAAGCTGCAAGGTTCAAAAAGTAAGTATTTTGCAAGAACACGTGGATGACTTTTGCTGTGTCACTTCCTGGTCCTTTCAAGTCAAGAAATTAAGGATGGAAATCAAGTATTCCTCTGAACTGAACCTGGTGATATTTACTTTTGCTCCTTCAAAGAAATGGTGGAAAAAAATCCCATCCTCAAATCAGATCAAACAAAGTGGATCAAACCGCAAAGACAGAGCTTAGAGCCAGTGAGTGCCATGTAAACCTGGTGTACTTTTACACACAACGTTGCCATCCAATTGCTCCTGGAGTCGACGTGATGGTGAACCTTTGTGTGATGTAACATAAAGCCACAACTCATCTATCATTCCTCTCAGCACACTTTCATACATAATTTAGGCTCGCGTCCAGTTTTGAAGGAGGATTTTCTGTGCGGTAATGTCTGTTTGCACTGGTCCCACAGAAACAGGTCTACAACATAATTACACATTCATGCCTCAGGTTAGCCACAGGACCTTTTGTGTTGTTGTTGCATTTCCTGTTTAATTTATATTATAAGATCATCAATGGTAATTTTCCACTTGTGATCTGTGATCTTTTTATCCTCTGCCATGATCATTCTTTCATTTGTACTGGCACTGTTATTTACATTGAGAGGTACTGCATTGGCTATTTTCTGCCAAGGCTCTCCAAAACAATGCAGCAGCCACAGCTTGGGATTGGACCCGTTTGAAAATCTCTGTTTCAATCATTTCACTGTGCGTCCTTGTCATGATCTCATACTGACTCAGTTGTATAGCTCTCCTTCACTTCATCCCTTTAAGTGTTTTTCTCCATCTGTTTGTGAGTGTAGCTGTCAACCAAATGTGAGCCTCTCTCCCTGTCCCTTTTACCTCCCCTCCTCTTGCTTTCAGCCCTCTTTTCCTCTCCTCTTCTGCTGCCTTTAAGCTCCTAGAGTGTGACTGGTAGCTCCTGTGATTGCAGTGTGTGTCCCCTCGGACTGAAGCAGACGCTGCCTTTGCTCCAGGAGGGGAAGCTCATTTAGGCTCTTCACTCATGAGGGAACAGTGGTCTGTCCCATTTGAGTGTGTGTGTGTGTGTGTGCACCTTTGTCTGTGTGCATATGATAGATGAGATGTACAGACAGTTAAACGCAATGGAAACATTAGTGCAGACAGATTAAACGCAGGTGGTATACCAGTCATTTTCATTCTTGTTGGCACCCTGCTCACGAGGAAGAGAACATGTCAATTTAAAGACTCGGTGTGTAAGTGAGAAATGTAGCGAGAGACTAGAAAGACAGAGACTAGAAAGAGACTAACTGGTAAAGGATTGCACTCCCTAGCATGTTGACAGTGAGCCTGACAGTTCATTAATCCAACCAAATCCCTCCAAAGTTACTCAAGTGTGGATTCTATTTTCAAATTTCCTATTAGTTCCTCTTTGTGGATTAAGCACTGCAGTTCACGAGTGAGTGCCCAGCCCCAGCCCCGGCCCAGCACATATAATTGGCTTGTAATGGATTTGGGGTCGTCTTTGCATCAGTGATACGGATAGATCCGAGGCAAAACGTCTGCTTTCCAGTCTCTTCTCACACGCAGCCCATGTCGAGGCCTCTGGTTCTGTATAATTCCTTTCTTTGCTGCACATTGTCATTTCTATTTCTGTGTGTAGCTGTGGCATCCATAGCTGCAGGACTGTGGCAGGGGAACGTGACACAGCTGGAGATGAAACATGTCAGGTGTCATGCAGCCTTAGGGCCCCTGTCACCGTCAAAACCCCTGATTCACATTCTGAAACTGTCCCCCCACCCATCCACACCCACACACACATCTCTAACCCTGGGCATCTCTATTGCCCTCTGTTTCTCTTTGTGACGTTCCTTCTTTCTTGTTTTATTTTTATTTTGCCCTTGATCCTCCCTTATTAAATAGTTCACTTGCATCAAGACAAAATCATTAACTCAAATGCAGAACTACAGTAAATGACGGACCATACATACATACAAACCATACAGTGACGTGACATACACAATTAATTGTTAAATGTCATTAAATTATAGCTTTAGCACACACCTTTAGTACTGACATATTTACCAATGAGGAAACAGCAGGGTGAAATTAATTTGTCAGAGATCGAGTGTTCATATTTAGAAAAACAGTAGTTTACTGTTCCACTGGTCATCAGGATAGTCGCAGCATATGGGAATTAGTGCTGCCTCCCTGAGTCAATCCTCAGCTGATAGTCTTGCTCTGACCTCGCCCTGGCTTCCAGCATCCAGCGCATGATTGTTGAGACAATGACATCACTATCCTGGGACTTCACATAACAGCTGATGATGTGCTACAGCACTGGTGTGTAATGCAAAAGGCAATGATAGCGACTCAGCCTTACCCTGGCACAGGAGACAGATTTGGGGGATGGGGGGTACACTGACTGAAGTTTGAACTGGTGAGAGCTCACTGCCTGCATCTGTTCTTATTTATTCACACTGCTACCACATCCAACCAATGTTCAAGTCCAGTCAAGCATGTAAGATGGGGTTGACCACTGGGCCTTTTGTTTTATATTTAGAAAGTGGTAATGGAAAAGATGTTGGAGGGAAGATATGGAAGTTGGACTTTATTGATGTAAATATTTTCCAGTGTACTACAGTTACTACACAAGTTCCAAACACAAGCAGTTCTCCTTTGAAACTTAAAAACATATGTGAAAATCCTTGACACGCCTCTGTTATGTAATTGAATATATTGTCTGAATAACCTGCAAGTGAATTGAATCATAATTCTAATGCTCTGTGTGGTTGGTCAGTTTACAAGCTGGACCAATCACAGGCAATGGTTTGAACACGCACTCACATGCACACACACAAGTACCTCCATATTACGCTTACACACATGCGCACACCAGTGAAATACAGGAGCAATTCAAACTAACAAGGTTAGGGTCTGCCACAGTCTGATGGTCCCAAGCCAATTACTACATCATAATGAGCTGGTCAGCAAAAGATGCTTGCTTACATTCATTTAAGATGCACTAACAAAGTAGGTACAAGCCTTGGGTGCTTAAAGAGTGTGTGTGTGCGCCATGTGCAATTATTTACACTTATAAACTACTGATATATATTGGGAGTAGCCAATCATTTGGAAAAATAAGCCAAGTATGGGGATCCTTAAAAAAAGAAAAAAAATGTGCCACAAAAGCCCAAATTTGGTGGCTTCTTGCACACTGTAATGGTGCTATTGCATCATATACACTGACCTTAACTACTGTATGTTTTACTCAGTTTTCCAAACAGATTGTAAACCTGTAGTAAATTACTGTAAAAGGAGAAATTAGCTTATTGTAGCCCACACAGTGTGTAAATATCTCTTCCTATTTAAAATCACACCAGTTCCTGACAGATCTGAACTGCTGCTGTATTATTAGAGATAATTATTTTTCATTTATTTATTGAAACATTCATTGTAAAGTCTATTAACAAATGGAATAATGATTAATGTTAAGTTGGTGTTTTCCTAGAGGCACTTATTTAATGAAAGCACAAGTAAGTTGTTGTAACTGGAACATCTTTTTAATTCCGTGTCTTATCTTGCCCATATATTGGATTAAAATAAAATATACCTCAACAAAAAAATGCTCAATATATCACACAAAAAGTTACCATTTAGTTCACAAGGTTAGCTATTCATACTTGAAAACCATGCATCTTGAAATAAGGTCATTTTGAATGTTTGTTGAATGTTGAAATTGTTAAATTACAGTGCAACGCCGAGGCATAGCAAACATCTTTCTCATGTTGGATGTTTGAGTGAGAGATGGCACTGCTGTAAAACATGCACTGTATGTAGAGATGACCGATTCATTTGTTCATTCATTAAGCCTATAAATGTCAGCATGGCGTATATGGAAAATACAACGCTTCCAGTGGACTTTTTAAATGCTTACTTTGCAAGTGCCAAGTTGCTGCCACCATTGTTTTCTGCATAACCCCATCTAATGAGGATGTCTCCTGCCTGTGCACTCAATGCAATTCTTAATGTGTTTTGTCATCAATTACTTTGCTAATAATTGTCAAACACTGCAGACGACACTCTGCTCTCTCCCCTCTCTCCATCAGCAGTGCACAGCCTCTCAGCTGAACACACACACATGTATATAAACCATGTGGGGGTGGGACAGTTACAAACAAATAGGCACATCTATCGATCATCATGATGCTTGCATTGTTTTGAAGTGCTGGTGGCTGTGAGTGTACATGCATAGCCAATCACAACTTGTTAGTCATTTTAACAGAATCAAAAAACAATATAATAAAGCAGCTGGTCCTGTAGCTGGACTTAAATAGGTACCAGTAGCTCTTGTGGAAAACTATATACAGTATATAAGGACACAGGCTACATATGGGAGTAAAGTAATTATTTGTGGTAATTATTTATTTGCACGTATACACCATAATTGGAGCATATTTGCAAATAGACAGAAGAGACATATTTGTGATGAAAACAGCCTTTAAATGACAGTTTTTGATTTTGCCCGTGTTTATATACTGTGCATCCCAATGGACAAAATTGCTCGCGTTGTACACCCATTTGAGTGTAGTATGTAATTAAAAATGGCTTAGGATGACTAACAGCTGTAGATTTGTTGTCAATACAAACCAGACCTTAAACAAAGAAACTCTGATGTTGGCTAAACAAAAAAACATTTAAGTATATGAACAAATGGCCAATGTTCATGACATCGAGCTTTTGATATTTGCTTTTAAAGTTAGTATTTTCTCATCTGCTAATGTTTGTGCTCATCCTCCCGTAACATCATATACACCTACTGTACCATGTCGACTTTAAAGATATGCAAGGGACAAAATAAATATCCTTCACTGAGATGCACATTTGTGATAGAGATCTATGCAAATTACTGTGTCTAACACAACACAGATAAGCAAATTCCAACCTTCAAAGTCATGGAAGTCAATGAAAAAGCTGTTAAACAATCCTTGAATAAACCCACTACAGTGGTTCTCTGAAGGAAATCTGTCCTATACATCAAGTATTTAGTTTGATTAAAGAACAGATTGATGACTGGTGGAGTGCCAATGCTGGGTAAAGCAGTTTTACAGCATCTACTAGGTGTGTGTTTACGTAGCAGCTGGCCATACTTCATACATATAACTAAATCCATAATTTGAAATATTGAAATTAAACCTGTGTATTTGCCATAGGTGTTACAGTTTGAAGATGGGAATACACCATGTGAAGAGAAATCGGTGCAATATCGTACAAATTCTTATCTTCATTCACTGCTAAACATACTAAGTAGGTCAAAAGACTGGCAGAGCATCTGGTCTGTGTTTGCACATGGAAACAGCATGTCCTGTCTGCAAAACCAGGATGGTTCTATCCTTGTTTTGAGAAGAAACTGTGCCCCTGACAGCGCACCCCCCCCCCTTATGCTTGCCACCACCTGCTCCCACCAGTCTTTTTTCTGCACAGTCATCCGCAGCAGCTGGCAAGTATAGGTGTTGAATTGGGCTGACTGGGTGCAAGTTGGGCTTTAAGGCCACTCAGAGTCACCAGCCCAGCTTTACAGTTTTCACATAATCAGCCTGTGAGCTTAAATGCTGTACTAACCAACTGTGTATTTGTATTTACAGTAACAGGGCCATTATAACATTTAATCTAGTGTTTTTTTTCTGCTTTGGTCTAGGAAGTGGGTTTATTTTGTAACCTTATGGGTTGAGATGACTGAACCACAATAAATGTCCCAGCCATGAAACCAAACAATGAGCTAGAATTAAACATTACTTCTCTTCAGTTCTGGTATGTGAGTAATAATTTCACATTAAAATGATTTAATGTTATTACCAAACATATTGATAAATGCCAGTTAAAAAAAGCACATTGCCTAAGGCCCGCAGTATGTGTTAAGCCAGTGACAAACTGTGAAGAACAGGAGAGCACTTTTTACCTCGTATAAAGAATGAACAAGAAGCAATATGACCCCGAGGGCTCCCAGCTCCTCGGCACTGATGGCAATTGAATCAGATCTGGTCAGAGCGCTGGATTTTAATGATGCGGTGAATGCCTTTGCCCAGAGACAGTGAGGTAAAACACACATGGTTCAAGGTCAGACAGCTCCGTTACCAGGCGATAATGTTTACTGGCTGTTTAATGGGTAGTGCAACAGTTTGTCGCGCTCTGTCATCAATGCTTTGCTGCAAGATGCATAGTGGCTTTGATAGGACGTTTGCTGTGTGAAAGATAGTGGCTGTCAGATATTCATAAAACATTTGTGATGAACAGATTTTTATTTGCTAATGGTGCAGAGTACAGATGACGGATACACATAATTAAAATATTTTGCATGATTGAATAGTGATGGAAAAGATGCTAATGGGTGAAACTGTATTGCCTGCATGTACAGTGTGCATTGGCTTACAAATAATGGACACAATGTTTTCAGCATAGTGCTCTACCCTTATAATTTGTTCCATCCATTCCATCTCCAGGGCTCTCTACAGCCTTTGCCTTTATGTCTTTGTAACCTATTCATAATTATTTTTTCCCATAACAGAAATCCTGAGCTGCAAACACAGTGTTTACCATTTTTTCCCCAACACTGATGGATACATCAGTCCTGAAAAGAAACACAACTGAGTTGAACTTTGTCTGTCAAAAGAGATGAAAATCTGACTTCAGCCCTGTCTGCCAAATGAACATCATTTAAAATGACCTGAAATAAACTTTTACAGACTGAAAAAACAGATCAATGCAGCTGTGTTCAGAAAATGCATTAGTTGCATTATTCATTTTTTATTTTGTTGTATTTTAAGCAGGTAAAACATATCCTAGCTGTGTAATTGGTTGACTTGTATAGTCAAGGACAGCTCAATTAGGGCCAGGAGCTACTAGTCAGAAGAAGGGGTAATGCATTGGAGACTTCTGATTCAATGTGGATCTGTATCGATAAAAGACATAAGGAAACAGGATAAGGCAGGTGTAAGCACTTTTGCCAATTCAATGCCAGTACCTTGCTCAGGTTGGGATTACTCCATGTTATCATCAATACCAATCCAAGGATTAAACATTAAATGCAATTCATTTGTTTCTTTGGCCTAGTTAATTATGTCTGTTGTTGGATTAAGTGAATTCTTCCACATAATCATTTATATTCTAATTGCAATATTTCTAGTGTATTCTAGTGTCTGAGTGCAATTAATATGCAAACTACTCATTTATATGTTTTAGAAAAGGCTTTTCTGTTGCATCAAAACACTTATGAATGCTTCAGCAAGCACTTTGTTGTTTTGATGTAAGGAAGCATTACTTTTATCCTCTGTCCTTCTCAAAAGTTCTAACATTGTTGCTGTGTACCAGAGTTACAAACCTAGCTTTATTTTAGCATTCTTATTTAAAATATTTAAAATAAATACATACCGTAGATGTCACATATGATGTAATTAATATGTAGCCATACCATAAGATAACTTTCTACACCCTGAATTTTTCAGATTTCGTAAAACAAAATGTACTGTAAGTCACTGTATAACATTTAGAGTTTCATAGAGAAGCTGAAATTTGCTGGGCAGTGAGTCACTTTGATTTGCAGCTTTCAGCTTCAGCAGCAGCAGATCCAACAGCCTGTCATGGTCCAGTGATCCAGCATTTGTATGTTTATTTTGTCCATAAGTATACGTATATGTTTGTGTGAGCAAGTGCTTGTAAGGCCAGTGTGACCAGTGCCAGGCCCGGCAGAACCATGGCATTTTGTTTATCCTGGCTCATCTCTTCATTCTCTTATTGACCCATCACTGCATCCATGTGGACTGGCCCTCACTCCCTGACACTGCGCAGATAATGGCTTTTCTGGAAACTCAGAGCATTAGGCATCTCCACTGAGCTGTAATTATACCACTAATGTGCCAATTTCCAACTCATTCCTCTAAGGTATTCATTTTTACTGTTTCAGCTGGATTGTATTAAGACCAGAACAGAAACGTCATTGAGAAAATAAGGCGTTTTGTAAAGGTTTTCGATTTATTCCCCATGTAATTTTAACCCTGATGAAAGGGGAGTAGAAAAATAAAATGTCATGGAGGACATCAGAGTGATGTGCCTTCTGTTCAAAACCAGTCACATGGCTTGCCCTTGTTACCATGGAGATGGAATTATAAAACACCTAGGAGGTTCTTGCCCTTGATATTTTTAATTTTTCAAAAATTAATGATATTCAGTCTTTGGCTGCATATTCATTACTCTTTCAGAGTGGCTCAAGTGATGCAACGTTTCTTTGACTTTGATCAGCCTTTGAAGACAAAAATTTCCTTGCAAGTGTTTTTGACACAGGTGAAGAAAATCTGTCACACTCACCGTGTAAATACTTAACATTTTTTCAAAAACTTTATTACTTTAGCCGAACAAGCCTGTAATTATATGCAAAATGTCTCTCTCTCTTTCAGAATCCCTAATTATTGCTTGCACACACTGTGATTTTGGATGGCATCAATTAAGATGCCATTACGTTCTTCAGCTTGCCAATCCCAGAGGTGGCGCTAATGCAGTCCTCCCAATCTGCACCAGTTGAAAATGAGGAAGAAGCACAGTGATGAATGGCCCATTTGTTAGCAGCTACATTAAACCGACATTAGTCAACACTGTCTGCACCTCCAACCTAAATACGCACACAAAAACTGGCAACCGATTTAATTGATCACTTATTCAAGCTAAAATTTATTGTCTTCATTTGCACCTTTTCCATATTAATCAAATGCATAGGACTGTCACCTCTCACTCTGAGGCTGTTTTCTTTCTGTCACTTTTCTTCCTACCCCTCACTTTTATCACAGTCAACCTCCTTTATTTTCTGGCTTATAAAACTCACTTTATTTTCGCTTCCACTCCTTGATTCTTTTTTCCTGTCTTCTGTCATTTTAATTTTTATCACCTCCTTTTGCTCTTTTCTCCATCTTTTCTGGGTGAGAGTGCACTTAAAAGAGTAAACGAGTGTAACTCTATTCCTCGGTGCAGGTTTTGCAGTGGTTATTACCATATGATTATTAGTGATGGACAATTGGCCTCAAAGATGTTTCATTATGAAAGAGCTCGCTGGGATCTCATTAGTGCTCTCATTCTAAGGGCTGCTGCTCAAGCCTTCTCTGCTCAGGGGAATTACATTTCGATCACCAGGGCTAGAGTTAACAAGGCAACATTAAAGGAATGTGAAGGTGCAACAGCCAAAAAGAGACAAATTAGTAACCTCCAAGAGTGTCAGAGGTGCTCTATTCATATAAATAAATTATAAGAACCTTGTCGGATCTAGAGGCTTACATTCATTTACAGTATAGCCCGGATTGCCTATACAATCATTGTTTGGCTGGGACTGCAACCCCCCGATGCTGTGGGCATTTGTTTTTCTTTTTGTATGACAGGAGCATCCATCAAAAAATGTAATTTCATTTCTTTTCAGCTGTTGATAAAGTTGCTGACTTGTGCCAGTCCTTCCCCTAGGATCAATAGCTGTTTATACAAATAACGCTGGAAAGTACAATACACCCATCGCGTTGCTGGAGGTGACTCTCTCCAAGGGCAGCTGCGGCAGTTTACCAAGGCGGCCTTGTAGTAGGCTGTTTTCATTCTGTATTGCGGATACACTTATATTAACCACATAAAACTTGAAGAATTGTGAAAGTGTTTGTACGGGCCGACAGCGGAGGTTATTACATACACTGACTCAATAATTGAATGCAGTAATTGTTTACATGTAAACCTTGTAGAATTACAGGACCTTTAGGCTGCAATTTATCATGCTTGTACACTACAAATTGTACACTGTGCATGAGGAAATTAGATCTGTTAAAGGCTTATCGACCTTTATTTGCTTTTTAAACTATACACTGTTGACCGGATGTCAGACACATATGTCTGAGCCATCAAAGGAGAGGGAGGTTAATTACTCCTGGCATGTCAGCATTTTAAGCTGTAACACTTTACTTACTGTAGTGACTTAAGTTATGACAAAACATCAGAAGCATAGTGCAAAACCTTTTCTCCCAGACATCCTCTACCAAGGGAAAATACAATTTATGCAACCCAATTTTAAGACTTTGTCTCATCTTTTGTTCCGAATGAAGTCACCTTAATCCTTGCTCCTTGGAAGGTGCTATAATTACCACAGATATGCTGCATTACCCAAAACAGTTTGAAGAGACAAACAGAACATAAAAGACCAAATGTTTCCGAAATGAGAAACATAAAAGAAATAAAAAAAAGGTGGAGAAGTGTGGCAGCAAGTGAAAAGTAAGGTGAAAGTAATGGTGAAAGGAGGGAGAACAAAAAGAAAAACTCAACAAGAGCAAACAAAAGTCATTATATGAAGTTTCTATATGTTTTATATGAGCTGCAATCTGAGCTCCTTTACACACAGTTGTGTGTCTGATAAGAGGTGGAGTGAATAACACCTGGGAACATGTCACAAGTAACCACTGAAGTGAGACCATGTCCTCTGTGCAGAATAAGAACTTTATTTTCGAGCTAGTTACAGGTGAATTACATTACTTCAGTGTAATGTTTTAAATCTAGCAGCATCTTCCACTGTTTCTTTGTTCTCATATGACCTGTAAATTATGTTCATAATACCCATTGATGATATGATTCTTACGTATTCATTCATGCCTGTGTTAGAACATTTTACTGCTCATAAAAATTCAGCAGTTATGCAATGCATCTTAAAGAAGCTATCTGCTTCATTTAAACCTTTCTCCCATTTACTGTTGAGTAAGCATATAATGATGTAGACTGCAAGTTTTGCCAACTGGTTGTTATTTGACTGAAAGCTACAGTAGAAGATTTTTTGGCCACTTGGAGACAGCAGCAGCAGCAAGTTATTAACATCAGTAACAGAGCAACATAATCATTATTACATAATTATTACACATTTTACCTCAGGGGATTAATAAAGTACTTCTATTCTATTCTATTTTCCCTTAACTCTGTTTTTTGTCTAAGGGAAATACTTTACTCTTTAGTTGCTTAATGCTCTTGTTGCTAACTGTCTGTCTGCTGTTCACTGCTGAGCAGGTAGGATACAGTGGATCTTTAAAGCTTCTTCAGTGGAAACAGCTGCCTGCTGCTGCTGCAAAGGAAGCTATGAGAGTGAAAGCACAGTGAAAGTGAAACAAAATGGTAAAGTTGTGCTAAGCAATTAGCTGACACTATCAAGCACTGCAAAGATTTGTTTTTCAATTTAATATTGATTAAGATTGAGTGAATGATGAATAGTTGCAGATCTGAATGTTCCCTTTGCTCATACTGATACACTAAAAATTCCATAGGTACAGTAATGTAGATTCAACAAAGTCATTACAGTGCTGCATTTTGAAACTACTTTTCAGCAGAGTGGCTTGGCATTCCTATAAAAAAAACCTCCCACACATTTTCTCTGAAATGTTTTCCAGTTCAGCAGATAGAAAACAATTCCACCTGCATGAGAACTCTGTCTCCTTTCCCACCTTTACCAAAACACCTCCTCCTCCTTTTCCTCCTCCTCCCCCTCCCCTCTCGTTTTCACAGTTCAAGCACATCAGCCGGCTGCTGAGATTCAACCCTGAGGTTTGCGGCTCTCCACTCAATATTTCCTCATCAGAAAGGAGTGGCGGACCAACAGGAGTGGGGGAGAGTGCAATGACAGGCGGGCAGACATTAATGACTGGCTGGTTGATGTGCTACAGGCCATATCTCCAACTTTGAGCCTGTGACCTCAGTTATCCAGCGGTTCACACGAGAAGTTAAGTGTGTTTGCCCACTACCTATCTCCTGCAGCTCTGTAGTGCTCCACCAGGAAACGTGATTAATTAATAGCATTGATTGAGTAGTGATTCTTTGTACCTTCCAAGGTCACAATGCACAGTTGATAGATAGGATTTGGCAAGCAATGCTTTTCTGAAATACCGGAGATCCTCGGCTGACTCAATACATTGCAAGGGTGCAGCAGTATGGTGGAAACATGGAGGACATGTGAGAGAAATGATATCACAAAGACAAACAATGCAGGGAAGCAAAGCACGCTGTCATGATGAGAGAACACACAGTACAAACCCTGTTAACACAGACTGACACACCGTGCAAGTTGGTGAAGAACACATGATGTAGTCACAGGAAAAAAGGAATACAAAAACAACAAAAACATGAATGTTAACTGCAAATCACACAGCTAGACTTCATATAGTTTTAGCCATTGTTCTAACTACTAATCAGTTCACCTGACAACTATGCCAGCATCCTCACATTTTAAAAAGGGTGTTTCTGCAAGCACTCGTATGCACTGACTCTAAGTCAAGGCAGGCGTACCATTCATAAAACATTAAGGCAGCTTTTATTTATTTAATTATTAAATACGTTCCCTTTCACAAGAAAGGGATATGAAGCCTCGAGGAATGTGGGGAGCAGTTTCAAGCTTTGTTGGGGACAATGAAAGAAAGCAAGGGAACAGAACAGATGGGAAAGAGAAGATAGCTAAAACTCGAATGACATGTCTAGAGAATTCTCGATTCTGCGCCTCTGCTACTGTCACAAACTGACTTCGTTCTCTTGTGTGGTCCTTTTAAGCCTTTGCACTATCCCTCCCCGAAACCAAAGCACTGTGGTCTGTGGGGTATTGAATATACAATACTAAATTGGACCTCATTTTAACCCAAATTTGTCATTTCAGTTTCATAATAGCAGTACTTATTTTGTCCAAAAATGTTCTCCTGTTCTTTACAGCAACAGTTTAAACTGGTCCATATATTTCTATAATTTGATAAAGTGCTCAAAAAAATTGATCTATAGTAATAAAGATGATTTAAGCACAGTGGCTTTTCTATAATATATACTACATACTGTACTATAATACCTGATAACCTCTATTTGATTGCTACATTCTTTATGATGAGTTGCCATTATCATCTCTTTCCATCTCAACTACCACTGATAGCAGACGTGACCAAATGTGATGCTTATGATAATTGTATATTCTGCAGTGTGTGTGCGTGTGTGCACGAGGTCCAGTCAGGGAGATGGCGGCCCACTTTCAGTAACTGATGAGAGTGGGAAAATAGAACGCTTGATTACCCCCGACACCGCTCGAACAGCGCTCCTGCCAATGAAGGTTATTGGGCCTCTTTACACGAGTGGTCAAATATAGAAGGACGCAATTATGATCTAGTTTTGCAGTCTTTGTCTTACCTCTGAAGCGATGAAGCTTTTGATTAATTATATATATGGTCAGGTGTTCATGTTAGGAATAAAACCCTGTGACCTCCATAGCCGGTCCCATCAGCCTCATCAAAACCTACATCATCATTTGCAATCAGGGTCATCGGCATCTTTAATCATCACAACACCTGTCAGTCATCCATATTGTCACTGTCTAACGTTGTCATCGTGGTCGTCATTATCACAAGCCACGAATAACAATTTCCATTTGATATCCACCACCACCTCTAAATCACAGAAACACACAGTTCCTGCATCTACAATTTACTCTCAGTGCTTTACTATTCAAACAAGCGTGCCAGACATACAGGGAAGGCCGTGGCAGCCCTGAACAAAACACTCCCTAGAGGACACAGTACTGATGGTTTTTCTACTATGTAATGAATAAAAAACACAGAGCACTACAGCTGTCCCCCAGGCCAGTAAAACCCTCTAAGAATCCCTACATCCACCCCTTTGCCCCACTGCTGCCATCAGCGACTTAAAAATAAATAAATAAAAAATGTGAGAGCGGACAAATACATTTTATAACTAACAACACCTGTCCAAGTCTGCAGCCATGACAATGCATCAACCAAATGAAATCCACTATAATTGTAAACATTGGCTTTGTTCTCTGAAGTGTAAAGGCTCCTGCCGAAGACAAGTCAACAAACAATATGCAAACACAAATATACGTTTCAGCCTCCTGACCCTCAGTAAACACAGGAAAACATACTAATACACACCCTCCAGATACACACACACACACACACACACACACAGATTGAAAAAGAACCTTTACACTGCTGTCTTCTGAAGTAATGAGGGATAGGCTGGACTGTATTTTTGGGGCCTTAAGCTTTAACTGCTGCCTGCTCTTTGATACCAAAATGTAATTACCTTTTGAAGCTCTGCCTCCCTCTTTTTTACTGAAGGATGTAAGAGGAACAGACTCAAATGTGTGTTTCATGTGTTTTCGTTCTGTACTGACACTCCAATTACGAAGAAACTTTGTATAAAACCTCAAACACCTGAGCTCTAATTCGTCTCTTACAGAACTGGCTTTCCTTTTTGCTGCCTTCCCTCCAAACACTTTGATATCTAACATCTCTCTTAAACTTAAGATGTGACTCAAACTCCATTATGTGATAACACTTCGTTCCACTTTAGCTTCAGAGAAGTGCCTGATTTCCTGTGTTTTTTTACAGCAGAGCATTATAGATACAGAGGTAACGTCACAAAGAAGCCTCTACTCTTGTTTGCTGTCTTTTAACATATTGATGGTGTTCTCCTGAAAGTTGTGCAGGAAAATATCAAAACTTTTAAGAATAATTTTGACAGATAGCTACTTGGGTTTACAACTGACCTGTTGTGAATAATTTCTGCTACTCAAACTGTAGGAAAGATTTTAACTCTATGTTGGTGAGAGTTAAGTGCACTCAGAAGTTGTGGGTGAAAGAATGAGTGAATCAGGACGATCTGCTTGCTGAGGTTGTTACAGTAAGCCTTTGTGAATAATTTATGCACACTGTTTTATATCTACTGACAACAGTATTTCACATTGCTGACTGAATATCAAATTTTTAACTTATGAGTGTGAGTTTTTTGTACCTTTACATTGATATCTCTGCATCAGCTCTGCTGCTTTGCAGCTCCTTGAGGTCATTCCACTGAATTCAGGCCGTGCAAATATGTACTCTTCTTTAAGTGCACTGCTTATCACGGTCCCTTTTGTCTGAAGAAGTTTACGAAAGATCTAAATCTTATTGACCTGGATGTCTTTTCTGCATAGTGTTTTCTGAAGATTTTGCATTATGATGAGGGCAAAAAGCCATGCAATTCTAGGACATACGTAAACACGACTTAAAGGATGGAGATTCAAATGAATCAGTTGGTCTTACACTTTGATCCAGACTGAAATGTTGCTGCAATTATTGGATGGATTGTTACTTTGTACAGACACGAAGGCTACTGACTTTGATGATCCCTTCACTTGTAGTGCCACCATGAGATTGTCATGTTTGTCAAGTTGTGAAATACTTTCACAACTGCTGGAGGGCCACGTAGTAAATGTTTGCATACCAACACTCTAAGATGGTGGACATAGTAATCAGGCAGTCCATGGCAGGGAATAAGTGCTGACAAGACGATGGGCTGGAGATAGGGACCAGGGCCAGAACGGAGCAGAGGGTACACAAGTTACACTGGCAAGTGGCAGAAAAGGGAATTTGTAGACGCCTTGATAAACGAGATGAGATGCAAGTGTTGTGGCTCTGCTCAGACAATGAGACACACCCACATACACGCAGTGAGTGAGCCACTCATGTAGTGACAGCAGGTATGGGAGATCCAGGATCTTAACAGTGATGTTGGCATTTGGCTGCATAGTCTGTCGAAGTCATGAACCAGCACAGACTTAGTTGACATCACCTGGTAATTGCTTGAGATCAAGAGGCTGCAAGGGCCTAAAATGGTATAAATAGCAATGGGACTGAGGGACCTGCTGCCTGATTTGAATATCTTTCAGGTTGTTGCCTTACAGAGTGGATGAGAGGTAACTGTAAAACAATTTACTCTTTGTCAAAACTATTTGTTTTTTTCATGTTTGTTTGGTGTTTTTTTTTTTTTTTTTGACTCTTCTAGGCTTCCCTGGTACCCCTATGAACTGTGGGTAATTCCCTCATGCAAAGTCTGCACAAATGTGGACTTGTGTGCAGAAAGGGCTCAAAATGTCTACTGGAGACCCCTCATGCACTTGCATTTTGACAGTGAGACACCCTTGAGCCATTGAAGACTTAGTGGTAACACACCTCAGAGACACTGGGATTGTTCCAAAGTTTGGATTAAAAATACTGCAAAATTATATTTCCTTATTTCTTAAAAAAAGTTTCTTGACACCGATTAAATAAATTGCCACAGTCAGACTTAGTTCAACTGTATGAAAGCAAAAGTCAGTAAAATCAATTTCTAAAGCTTTGCAAGATTTAAAATGCAAGTGCAATTGGTATTGGGATAACATCTGCACTGGTTCAAAAGGTGTGACCAATGTGGGCGACTGAATTTATTTAAAAGTAGGTTTCGTGGTGATACATGTTAAGAGTCGGACAAGTAGTTGGAGGAGTGGGTGGCCATGGTGATGGAAGGCCACGACACTCCCACAGGCATGGTGAAAAAACAAGACGGCATGAGAAAGGAGTCATGCACATAATGCCAAAACTAAATGTCTATAAAGTGGTATAAAGTTAGTGATGTTTTCTGCATCTGGGGAATGACTAAACCTCAAGGGTTAAGGGCAAGGAGGGTTAATGTGATATGCAACTACAAACAGGATAATTGGCTTGGCATTTAAGAAGTGTCTGACAGCTTTAACAATTTTAGTTTTAAGTTTTTGTTTTTTTCCATCTTAGTTCAATATTTGCAGCACTAAAATAGAAAATCAGTTTTCTGACAGCTCTGAAGCTAAATACACTTGAGTATTATAATATGCATAGCAACACAAGAGGGACATATCTGAGAATGAAGATATATAAAGAACGAAGACATGATTACAAGCACATTGAAATCAAGTTTAACAGATGTGGCATGTTAGAATGAAATTAGATTCAATGGGTTTAAGATCAGAGGATTTAAGATGGGATGTTCTTGTTGGCATTTGGTTTCATTTCCTGTCAGCAAAATCCATGGTCTGCGTTTTATTGGGAATACTCAAGACTAATATGGACAAGATTACTGAAATATGAAATGAAAGCAGTATTTCCTCATCATAAAGCATGCCTGCTATGATCAGCATTTCAACCGAATTTAAACATAAAGGTTATTATGCACAAGCATACTAAGAAGCCGCACAGAGGTGACAATTCTGGCGCAACATCCTCTCTGCAAGTGGAAAAGATATGCAGATTTGATCGAAACAGTTTTTGACCGACTGAGTTTTTGTTGACTGAGAGCAAAATAATTACTGCAAGCCTACTGTTTTCCAAGGCTGAACACTTTCTTGTTGTCGTAATTAATCACTTAAATTAACTCTAAGAGATTTTTTGGAGCAGAACTAATGGTTGCACAACGGGGTGATTTAATTTTCATTCCATTTTAAGACTTGGAGTTCCCCCTATTCTGATAAACTGTAATTATAGCATATTCTAATTTATCTACCAAAAAAGCAACAAAGGGGGGAGTTACACCAACAGTTAAGTATTTGATTGTTGTTATCCTGGCTTTATCTGAAGGAGCTGCTGAATCACTGAGCCACGCTGCTATGTTTGAAGCCAGGAGTATTTCATTGCAGCATCAAATAAATCCATATATTTTTTTCAGTCACACAGTCACTTAAACATTGACTTCTTTCCAACAGTGGAGTGTATCTTCTGGCGATCATCACTTATACAACAGTGTGCACAAAGCGCACAATTTTTCCAAGAGAACCCTCATTCACACTCATTCCTCCAAGTCATAATAATAAGTACAGTGCACTGAATGAATACATGTTTTAATTGATTTCTCACTCTTTAGTGTTTCCAGAAAAGGTAAAAAACAAATTTATATATAAACAAGTCAGTGTGAGCACTGTTGTAGGTCTTTGCATTGCATTTAGACTTTTCTCAACCTCAATCAGGATGTAAATATGTCTCCTAAAGAGGGTTTTCCATGGTGCTTGCAAAACCATAAACTGCAAATGTGTCACTAGTGCCTTAAAAGAAGAGTAAGAGTTTTCTCCCAACTGTTTCCACAATGAAAATTAAAAATGGAACAATGACGCTAAAAACAACTCATGAAAAGCAGACTAGCCTCATTATATCTCACTGTAAGGAAGAAAACTGTCAATTATATCCAACTAGTCGTTATGTTAATTATTATCCAGGCCTCTCTCTCCCCCTCTCCCTCTCTCTCTCTCACACACACACACACACACACACCATCATTAACAGGATTTAAAACATATGCTGCAGAGTTACACAGCTGAAGATTGTTGCCTTACAGGTTTTTATACAAATTCAACTATAATACTGGCTACATTCTTAATTGTTGTTAATTGTTGTTTGTTAGGGCCGCATAATCCAAAAACACCAATAAAATGTCATTCAGCTACAGAAAGTTATTTGTGAAAGTAATCCAAGTCTTGATAATTTACAACAGAATCAGCCAACCTCCCTGAATTATACAGTAACAAGAAAATGGGGGACTACTTGCTATTTCAAAACTAAGTCGGGAGAAAAAACAATTCTCTGTTGCACACAATGCCTTGTATAATCTCCTTGTTCCTCATTGTGCAGATGTTTTATTACAGATCTATCTATGTCTGAAACGAATACTTTTTATTCATGATGATTTCTGTGTTAACATTAAATATGAACCAAGTACTAAAACATGACTTATAGGGAAATGCCAGTAGTGGGGCGCTGCTGCTCTGCAAGTAAGCAAGACTATAATGTAACTGGGCTGCAGTGGTGAGTAACATTTTTTATAACCACATGTAAGATGTAATGAGGAGGAAAACATAATTAGGAATAAGCAGGTACATTTTAAAAATAAAATCAATATAATAGTAATTGTTAAGCGACTTCTGATTTGAGTACATACCCGGAGCCCAAATGTTTAGGAGAGCCTTACAATTTCTAACTTGTAAAGACAACTGTCAACTGTGGGGATTTTGACAGTTTTACTCAAGACAGTTCACCTGTAACACCACCTCCTTGACCAGAAAGTAAACCAGCACTGTATCAAACCAAAACCCCATTTTCAGGCCATTATACTGCAAAATTGGGATGGGCAACTGGACAAATATATCTGCTATCACTGTTCCCATTCAGCCATCAGCAGGGAAAGACAAGCAGAGTGTAGTGCAAAGATATTGAATTGTTGTGATTGTTGGAAAGTTTCAGCGATTTGGGTTTTTTTGCATTTAATGATTAGCTAACAAGGCAATGAAGCTGAATTCAGAGGTTGTATTTTTCTTATTCAGTAAGAAAAACCAAGCATCACAGTATGTCTTATCTTTTTTTATATTTTGTTTATTAGCGATTCCTCTCTTCATGTCTCCCAGCTCAGTGGTCGTTGAGCTGAAAGTGGCCAGTTGAAGAATTATAACTACTGAGCAACCCTTATTCCTGTTTTGTGTTAATAATTGATCAAATCATTAATCTTATCCTTCAAAGTTTTGTAGAAAATATAATTAGCACATTGCGTATACTTTGAAAGAAAGCATGGAATTAGGACACAGTGAGACAAATGAGACTACTTTTGCAGATGTATTTTTTAGTAAAATTAAACTCACCATCTTTGGGAACCTACATATAAGACTAGTGGGAATAGTAAATTTATGATCTATTATGGGGCACTTATTCACTATGATTTCTCTCTTTATCTATTGCTTGGGTTCAGAGAGACTTAGTTTTACGGGCCTTATCCTGTCCAATTTTATGATGAGAAACATAATTAAACTCTCATTCAGCATGTTTTTAATGCCACGGGACTACTGATAGAGCCAGAATATTAATGAACATAAATAAAAATGAGAATCCACTATTCAGGTATAGAAGTGACAGAGCATCCACTTCAATTCCCCAGTTTTCCATTTCCATGAGGCTGCTGACAGAGAGCTTTGAAAAGTTACCCAGTCGCACTCCATCCTCTGTCTTTCTCCACAAGTTCCTGTAACAACTGTAACCAATAAACAAGACTTCAAACAAGAATTAGTTGTTCTGTGGTGTAGGTGTAGAGCACAGAAATCTACAAAGCTGCTCTTTGCTCTCTGTGGCTCCTCAAATGGCAGGATGAAAACAACACCGCTCAAATTAAGACAAAGTGCAAACCTGCCTTGAGAGGAGAGCTAAGAACTTTGACACTTGAGTTTTTAAAAAAAGAACAGCTCGGGAGAAGCAGGCAGAGAGAACAAGCAGAGAGGTGTAGAGGGCTGGGAGTGAAATGCCTCCAGGACAGAGCCCTTACTCATCCTTGCAAAAGTAAGACAAAAAGTACAGGAGTGTGAAAAATGGAGAATGGAGAGATGAGCTGAAGAGGGCACCTCGTGGTCTCCCACACCCATCAGCTAGCAGTGGGAAGCGAGGTTGCGTGTGGTTAGTCCAGGGGGACTTTCAAGCACAGGTCAGATCGATGTATGCCCTTAACGCAGATCAGAGCTTGACAACTCCCCTTGGCGTTGGCATTTCTCAGTGAACAGCAATTTCCCACCTCCACACAAGTGAATAACATCAAAAAGTAATGAAACTCTACAGTGTTATTGTAAATGAGGATTTGAAGACGATAATTTACCCAAAGGTAGAAAACTCCCACTGTATTTTTTGATTTGGGAAGACAGCTGGTGGGACACGATGATGGGAAAAAAAAGGACTAAAAAGAACCACATTAAAGCTTTAGCAATACCATGCCATGCTCCAGTACATGCTAGCTGTCTACCAAACTAAGTAGTTATCTGTTGACTAGGGGCTCAAAATGTATTGGGGAATAATACAGTATATTATGCAAAGCTGTTTCGGTACAATGATCAAATGTTTTAATAAGGAAAAGAAAGAAGGATCCTCTTTTCCCGCCACACTTTCACGGCCACGTCGGCATTAGAGACCGCAGTGACTCACATACCGATGCCATTCTCTTGTGACAAAGGGAAATCATTCACTCTGCAAACACGGGAACCTCCCACTAATGTCATGACTTTGGGGTAAATGTGCTGAAAACAACAAAGTTTTCTGAGAACTGACTACAGTCAGTGCAATGACAAACACAGAACACAATGCCATCTGTCAGAGGCATTCGATCATGAAATGAGCCCGGGGCATAGTGACATTAATTTCTTCTCTACCTGATGACATTTTTGTATGCCGTGTCTCCGGCTATAAACGCATGTCTTTTAAGTTTTAAAGCCCAATGAATTTTATATTGTGGAGATTAGTAAATATAGAAAATAAAAATGTTTTATTCCAATCTGCATAGAACATCGCTATTTATATATTTAAGTCATATTTAACACGTTTGTTTAATAAGATAATTAGACTGTTAAATAGTGGGAATAAATGAAAATAAATGAAATAGAAAATAAATTGTGTCTACTTAGTGTTTTAGTTAGACTTTATTGCTCAGTATTTTTTTTTTTTTTTTTTTTTTTTACACTGACAAATCTTGTAAGTACTTTTCAGTTCATGATTTAGTATCAAAAAGTGTTATCCTTTAGAACTGACAACTTATCAGCACTCTGAAAATATCTGCTAAGCCAAACTATTGTGGCTCGACAGAACATAATTGCCTTTCTATATGGTACAAGACATAATAGGATGTCTGCAAAGGTTCACAGAATCCAGTACACCTTGTGGGAAGAAAACATGCCAGGTGGTATTTTAGGCCCAATTACCCATATGTTTGGGACAAGTGACCTTTCCACACTGGTGCACTGTCTGAATGTCCAGGTAGCAACAGCTACCAGCCATCAAAAACGGTTTATTGAAGTGTTTATTCTTAGCCTTTCCCCAAAGGTTAGACTGAGCTCTCACACTCACTACCCATCAGCTTTCTAATGTGTGTCACACAGTAACATAGGCCCACAATGAAATAAGAGAGAGCAGATGGCTGATGAGCTAGATTCATAATTTTATCATTCTCTTTTTTATCTCAGATAAAATATTAGTGTGCTGTCATCCACCCCTGACATAGTTATGATCCCACTTTCCTTCAGTTCTATTCCAAATGAGGTTTTATAGCTGCATTTAATTCTGTGGTGGTTCATCAGGGTTTCAGAGGCAATTACCCAGCAATGGGACACTCATCCTAAATCTGAACCATGCTACTTTTCATTAAATAGCATATGGTCTCCTGTGGCCGGTAAAATACACTGATATGAAACTACTGAGACAGTCACACTGCAGCGACATTACTTTCACTTTTAGCAGAATGCTGAATATTTTGGAGCAGGAATTGCTTTGTCCAGTATATGCAGAATCATGAGGAAACATTCACCTGGAAATCTATTAAATACAGCAGTTAGATATCAGTTTCTCCACCAGCTGCAGCTCAGTAGACCATACTGCAATGCAGCCACAAGACATTTAAGCAGCTCTGATTTACTCTCAGCAAGAAGAACTCATTGTTTTGGTTTTACCATCTCTAACCCTGCGTGAACAAGGAATGGGCTGATGACACAATTTTAGTTCAATCAATGAAGGTTGTTGAATAATGTCGTGGGAAATTACTATCTAAAATACAAAAATGGCCAGCTGAAGCAATAAAAAAAAATAAATAAATAAAAAAAAATAAAAAAGAACAAAATGTGTGCTATATTAGTCAAGTTGAGAGTGATGGGCTGGCCTGTCTTGGTTGTGTAAAAAGTTGAATTAATTTGATGCATCAAAAAATGCAGATCAAAAATGTAAAATGTCAATTGTTCATGCCGTCTAAAACAACAAATTAGAGTTTTCTGATCTTATGTCCCTGGGAGCTGAGCATCATTTGGTTTGGTTAGGCTAAGGCTTAGTATTTCATGTAACAGAAATGCCTTATACTACAGAAGACTCCATGTGTGTAATGATGTACACAGAGAAGGCATTTGAAAGGACTAAACGATAACTTGAAAAGATGCTTATTCAATACAGTGAAACGTTAATGGCCTTCAAACACAAATTCTAGCCAGAGTCCAGGCAGGTGCCTTCACCGAGTCTGTCAGGGTTGCTCAAGTGCTCTCCTGTCGTTCTCAGTAGTTGTTGAGACATTTATTAGTGACGTTTGCTTTAATGCCACCATTACAGGTATTAAATTCTGGCTTAATGAACATAAACTATCCCTTTACGCCAACAATCTTTTCATTTTCCTGTCCAATCAATCAAACTCACTCCCCTCCTTTCACGAATGTTTTCAACCATATAGTGCTGCCTCTAGAAGGGAGTAAGACTTTTAAAGAATTAAGCCTTTTTAAGAAACAGGGCAATAACACGTAGAACCTAGTCAGTCCTTTGAAAAGGGGCTAAAATGGATTTAAATATTGTTCAACATTTTTTAAGACAACAAATCAAATTACTGAACCATGTTAAGATAAATTTGAAGAAACTAAGGGAACTGTCAGTATTCTTAACCCTTAGGGTGAATTCAATAAAAATGTATATACTCCTAATTTTTTTTAATATAAATCACAAAGAGTCATCACTAAAATGATCCCCAAATGTTTAACTAAATACATCTATATCTAATTATGTATGCAGTATATAAGAGATGTTATTACCTTGCAGCTCAATTCTGTTCAATACAAGGTATGTATAAAACAAGGTAGGTATAAAAACACTTTGAGATGGATCTCCATTTGCAGTAAGTTTTGTAAGACTGACATATTCATGGTAACTTACATGATGAGTCCCTTCAGTTTCAAGCAGTGAATAAATATTTGGATTTTCCTTTTCTTCATTAAACTATCCTAAATGCCAGGGGAAAACATTTTTTAAGGCGACTGTTTGTACACAGCGTAAAGTTGTCAAAGTTCTCAAAGTTGAAGGTCCAAGTGCACAAACAGCAGGCCTTTGTGTGAGACTGGTGTTCTTCAACACTGCATTCAGGTTTCACTTTCTCTGGTGTGCTCATGAATCCTTTTGCACTTGTGTGTTTGCCATCAATTGTTACTGGGGAAAGAGCCCCCTTGATCAAAGCCAGCCACCTTTACTGAGCCCTCATTTTTGCTTGAATGAGGAGGTTCACAGTGGCAAGATACAGACACACTGGAGATTGGGGATATACTGTAAGGGTACCAGCTTCCCATTGCACCAGTCCTCATTTTAGAAGCACCGGCAAAAGGTTAATGCTCCGCTACCTGCGGAGGAGAGGGAGGGAGAAGAAAAAAAGAACAGGGGATCAAAGCTTTTAAGCATGCATTTATGTGAATTTAAAATTCATATACTGCCTGAAAAATTATATCGATAAAATAGGCCTGGGTCTGACAGAATAAGCACAAAAGAAAGTAAACACTGCGGCACAATCATCACAAACACCTCAGCATTTTGTATGTTATACTCATACACTGAAATTTCTTCTGAACATTCTTTACTTTGTTCAAAACACAGAACATTTTTAAATTAAAATACTGAGGACTTTTGTCTATTTAGCATTTTTGTCTGCCATAAAGTACTGGGATTAAGCATTTATGCAGTGAGAGAACAAAAACAAAAAATGCTACTCATGGATTTTGTTCCTAGGACAGCAATATATTGATGATATCAAATTGAAAAGTGAAATTTGTTCTAAAAGTGCACATATACAGACGAAACAAGCTGAAATGTCACTTTTCTTCTTTTTTGACATTTTACTTTACATTTTTAACATTACATAAATGTGACCACATGTGACACTGAAATTTGGTTGAGAACTCCATTTTTTTCTCTTTTCATTTGTTTCTTTTATGTCTCTTTTGGCCAGCATAAAAGTCAGGGTAGAAATACACAGCAAGAACGAGCTCCTCCCTTTTCTTGGTCGCCAAGGTGATGAGTCCCTGCCTAACATATGATTGGCTGCTGCACAGAAAAAAGGGTGTAAAGCATTTCCTCTTGAGGCTGCAAAATCCTCATTAGGGAAAAAAAAAATGCTGGTGCAAAAAAATGCTATATGGACACAGGGCCTCTAGCAATATAGAGTTCATTCTAGTATGAATTTAATCAAAGACCATTTATCAACTATACAGCTATGGGATACAGGTACATAAGAGGACCAGCACAGCAATCTGTGCCTAAGTTTTTTATATATTTAAGGAGCAGACATTCATCACAAATTCTCTTGTGTGCAGCAAAGGCCATGGAAATAACACGAAATTAAAATTATTTTAGAGTTGAGGTGAATTTCCTGGAGGTCCTGCTCCATATCAAATATATTCTTATACAGCTGTAAACACACATAACAGAAACTTCAAAAAATGTCAAAAGGATATAACGAAGTACAAAAGCAATGAGTCAGGTTAGGTAAGTAGTGTTAGCGTCACCCTCATACCCTGACATTAGTGTATGTTGCTCCGACACATCATGCGTCTGTGCTCTTTAGCTCTTCCCCAAACTCTGTCATTCCTCACCTGCCCACTTGTCACCCCCATTGGTTCTCCAATGCTGACGGCCTTTCAGACATTCAGATTCAGACAACTGCTTACACACCTGTTCTTTGTCTTCTTCTTATTAGGTTCCAATTAACTATTGCTGCTATAGCTTCCTGGCAGGCAAACAGAACCTGTTTGCCTGTTTTCTGTTGCTGGCTGTCCACTTGACTGACCTAGGCCTGTAGCATCTTGCCTCTAAACTCTTCTTGTGTCTGCATAAACCTACTCACAGTTTGCCGCAAGGGCCCAAATAAGATTTCACCTCATCACCACACAAGTTTTGCAAGAATATTTAAAAAAAATTAAAACATCAAGAACTCAAACTGGGGGTTGGCTGGGGGAGTATGCATCATTATCTATGACCATTGTGTATAGCTGAGTGTTTCAACCCACAAGCAAGAACTGTCCAGGGGTGTTAGTCAGAAACACATTAGACTCAGTTTCACCATGTGCCTTTTTCCAAAATTCAAAACCTGAAACCAAAACTGCTCAGCAGTTCCCCATTTACTTTTGGCTGGGAGTGCACCAAAACTGCTGTTTTGCTACCATATTTGGTTATAAGTGGAACATAGGATATTCTCTTGACTGGGCCATGAGAGCAAGGTCCTCTACATAAATAAAAGAAGACCCAAATCCCTCTATGGAGAAACAGCTCAGAAGCTCTTAGGACCAAAGGACCAGATTATGTGCAGAGGCTATCCCTTTAAAAAGCATGTGTAGGAATGCATGCTCTTATATCACAGAGACACGAATGTGGAAGTGAAACTGTATTGTGGAGCAGAATGTGAATGAATGAATTATTAATAAAAATTGTTATTTGACGACCTGCTCTAAGTCCACTGAAAAAAGGTGGAAACTACAAAATGACAGTCTGACAAAGCATTTTGTTTGTTCTTGTTACAGAAAAGCTCCTTCATACCTGAAAAAAACCCTGTCAAAGCACAAACTGTGCCAAAGGAGGTGTGTCCAATGATGAAAAAGAATGCCTAATGCATAAGCAAAGCACTGTCCTCAATTGAGGAGGTGAAATGAGGGAAGATTCAGTTGATCCAGAGACAGAGTGATCCTCTAGCTATGGTTCAAAGCAGGAGAGGGTGACTGAGAAATGAGCTTTGCTGTTTGACTTGCCAGCAGCTCTCACCCCTCAGCCAGATTTGAAGGATGACAACAGGTTTGCAGTATCACATCCATTACTACCACCTGTCCTTAACAACATCTGCAAAAGCTGCACAGAGAGCAAGGCAGATGCAGAGAGAACAAGGACGTTTCAGGCAAGCTGTTTCTAATTTATGAGATGATACATAATTTTGTCTGTGCTAAATAAAATAGTGAAGTGTTATTTAGTATTTTATTGTCCTGGCATAACTTGATATGATAAAAGTTTTGGCAGTTGTCTCAGTAAAAGATGGAAATAAATATTTAATTACATCTTTAGTTATATTCACAATTTGTTATCTCATTCAAGTGTGCTTCATTTACATGTTTATGACGTGCTTGATAATTCCTCTGTATTGCGGCAAACCTACAGTACTTTGTAAATTATCACAGTTAGATTAGACCAAAAACAGAAGTATACTTTTTTTTTTTTTTTTTTTTTAACCATACTACTGTTGTGCTCTCATCCATTTTTCATTGTTGGACATGTCTTAAGTCACACAAAACGACTCTGCTTTAAAAGAAACTTTGTGTTAGATATGGTTTCTCATTTTTCTTCAAAAATGTTCAATTACTTTACAAACAAAATCTTAAAATTACAATTATTCCTTTTCCTTCTTGGAAAAATCTTAATTTTATTAAATATGCAAACAATTTTTCAAGTGAAGTAACAACTAGATACAAAAATCTCTCCTGCATAACTGAAAAGTCCATTCTCAGTGGAGGTTTCAAGGTTTCTCATCAAATGTGTTGCATACTGGACCCAAATTAGCTTCCAAACATGCTCATGTGTGGACACTTTAAACTTGATTTTAAGGTGTGCAGCTTCAGAAGATGAAAGCAAAAACAGCCTTCCCCTGTCAAACTGCACATACATCACACTGCATGGTGAAGGTCAAACATCAGACAAGCGAACAACACACAAAATTGAGTTTTGAGTCAGGGGGTATACATCAAATGAATTTGTGTTGAGTGTTTGTATCATTTGTTTCCCTAGAGTATAATTAAAAATATAAGTTAAAATTTATATATGCCCATAGTGACAAGCCACATAGGCATCTATTGTATGTAGCTGTTAGTTGTTCTTTGAAACCCATCAAGAAATGGCACAAGGGTACCACAACATCATGCCATATTACTAGAAAGCCATCTTCATTTGGAGGATTCGCATTTTCATATAGTCAGTCACAATGTGTGAAGTCTTCTATAATTCTGTCTGAAAGAAACATTCTTGCTATCCTGCCTGCATTTTAAAATTTGTTAAATCATTTACTAAATACATTTATAACTAAAAAGCTTTGCACACGTATTACCCCTGTGAATAAAAGGATGAATGAAAAGACAAATAAATAAATAAAAAGGATAAGTTTACTTCAGCCCAATTTATCTGACTGCAACTGTTCAGTCTTTAAAAATGTGCTCTGACATTGAGATTTGGTCCTGTCACCCAAGAAATGCAAAAGAAAAAAGGTGTAACTGATAACATTAATGGTGGCTCGGTTTCATTCAAACCTGGAATGAAGGATTTATACAAATAAGTTAATGTTTATTACATTTCAGGTCTCTTTCTATTTAAATCTGGTGTTTAATGTATCATTCTACGCTGGCAGGCTAGTATTGATGACTTTTATGTCACCCAGTGATGGTTTGTTTTCAAGAGTCAAAGGGTGGAGCAACTGGAGCTACTTGGTGAACCTTATTACATAATAAGCATATGGAAATGTCAGTACTTTCCCTACCAGAAGGGGGAGACAGAAGCTCCACACTGCAGGTTTAAGTGTGCCAATAAACCATGGATGCAAGCCAGCATGCATAATACAAGGGCCTTGGATCTGCACACCTCCTCATGGTGACATAATGATCTCTCTCTTTCTTCTTTTTTGTATTGTCACTTTAGCCCCTTTCATACCACAGCTGCAGAGTGAAGACCTTCAGAGAGTTTGGCACTTGTGTGAATCACCTTCATCTTGTGATGAGCCTCCTGCCACCACAGCTGCTTTGCATTCGCTCATCAGTTGAGAAGGTAGCCCTCCTTTACTTACTGTCAGATCAGCCAAGCAGTCTTAATACAGTTGCTGTTGGTGTCCATTTGTTTGCTTGGTTTTACATATCATTTTGGGAAGTGTGGTTATGCTCAGCACAGGCTTATATAGAGTGTTGGACAGACACAGACATCCTGCACAAGTTGTTCCGCTGATGGGAAGTGCCGCCCTTACATACATATAGCCTGTTATCACAAGTTTGGGGTCAATTTCATTTCAGTGTGCAAAGTTTGTGACATGGCTCCAACTGTATCTGTAGCATTAGAGGTTAGAAAGCACAACTGAAAATACCAGTGTAGAAGTAAATGATGGAATGGAAGACAGAAAACCAGAAAGCAGGTAGAAAGCAGATAAAAAGGCGAAGAGTAGAAAGACATACAGTGTGATGGCAAACAGTCTGATGTCCACAACTGTGTGTGTTCACTTTGTACTGTATATACACAATATGAACCTGCTGAGTCAGGAAATTTAGATTGCACAGGTGCACACATGCCTGATAAACACTAATATTTGCTGCATCCAACATTCCCTCAGCAGTAGTGCACATCATTCTACTGCAGATACGCAGCATTCAGTGAGCAGGAATGAAAAAGCAATATTTACATGTGAAACAACTTTGAAGAGCTGAATGAAGTTAAGAGCCATAAAGAGATGAATCGGTGATGATGGCACAGGGTGGAAGACAATAACGAACAGATGCAGACAAATCAATAGCACCTACAAACACAATTAGACCACATGAGACTTCTGGGCCACCACAGAGTACACCAAAGAGAAAAACAGTCAGTCAGAAAAACTCTGACATGGCTTAATCTTAATGTGACAATCATCATGTAGCATTGTGTCATGAAAGATAGACACACAGAAAAAGTCTGCAGCATTTACCATAGCAAGCTTGCTAAATGATTTATTTAAGTCAATGTGAACGGCAAAAAACAAAGCTTGTGGACTACTTAATATGTTTATTTTGCACTGCCTCAACGCCGAGAATAAGGAAGCTTTATAAAAATGTGCATTTCTGTCACTCCCCTCTTTCAGACTGGTGCCGAATCTCACAAAAGAACTGGTTGTCATAATCTCAGTAGGTGAGAGTAAGGTAGACAGCTTCTCCTGCCAGTTAACAAAATAGCATAGTAATATAGTCAATATTCCTGGAAGGAGCTAATGGGCTGCTGTAAAGAAATGACACAGTAGAAAGAACAATGTGCCCATATTCGTCACGGTGAAAAGAGACAGGTGGAAATAATATGAAACCAGGAATAGTTGTCAAAGCAGTGCTTCTCTCAGGCAAAACAAAGTCATATTGTCAAAATGTTTACATAATATAATATAATATAATATAATATATTTAAGGGTATAAGAGTAGGGCAATTGGGCAATCTATTGATATGGGACTACATTTTGTCTTTGATATGGCATCAATGTCGTCTTTCCCTGCTTTTTAAGGCTGCATTATGGTAAAGATGTGAATTTCTGAACTTACCACTACCTACCTACTAACTAAATACTTACTTAACCACTGTTCTAGCTACCCTATATATCTATACATCTTGTAATCAACAAAAACTATGGTATATGATTTTGTCAAGCCCTTGTGTCAAAGACTGATCTGTGTTTTAAGCATTAACCTCGTTTGTTCTCTTATCGCTCTTCCCTAAGGTCTTCTCATGCGTCAGTCCTTGTTCTGAGTCATAGAAAAGCACCACGTAGGCTACAAAAAAAAAGAAAGAAACTGGTAAGAAGTGACATCAGCAATTATTCCTGCAATAATAGCTCAAGTTTGCTAATATAATGTAGACCAGCGCATCTACTGATGGAAAAAGACTGGTAATTCAAAGTCTAGTGAGTTTGAAGAACTTGGTAAATGATATCTAGCTATTGATTGAAATGAAGCAGTCACATTACATTATGGACTCTACCCCATCCAGGCAAAATGCTGGATGGGGTAGGGTGAACTAAAGAGTGAACAGAATCCCTTCGAGATGGTTCATGACATCATTGGTTTCTGTACTGTCTTGGGATTGACTCCATTAGCCCTGAAAAACAAACCTGCTGTTCCTGTAGGTTATCATACACCTTGTAGGTCAGCTTAGAGAGAGCTGAATGTCAGCGGTATACTCCCTTGGTATGTGAGGGCCACAAACAAACACTGTATTCAACAGACAACAAGGACATAAAATAGACCAAATCCAGCAAAGACAAATGAACACATATACCCGTTGCACACTGACCCACAGACGGTGTACTTAAAGTTCAAAAAGATGGGAAATTCACTAATCTTTTGCAAAGGTCAAAAGCCTGCTGTGGTCTGTCTTACACTTGGCTGTCTAAGAGCTTGTTCGGCATTGGGGTAAATTAACCACGACATTGGTTTAATGTCCAAAAACATTTCACTGTAATGTTAATATATACAAAATAAAGTTTTAAAAACATGCAAGAGTTTTATTTTTCTTTTGCAATGTTGAGGGAGATTGTTGGCATTCATTGGCTGAGCCCAGGGAGGTCTGTGCTATCGACTGACTAAGGATCAGGACCACTCCAGCCTGTAGGCTATTAGGAGAGCCAGCAGTTCAGGCTCCTGCCCTGCCGTTCCTTAATTGGTCCCCCCAGAAACCCAGCGCACACAAACCTCACAATCACATTGGAAGATTATACTGAAGAGAAAAGAGAGTCCCTGCGTGCGAGCCACTTGGCATCGATTAGCTCACTCTATCACTTCAGTTTCTTCTTCACATTTTTTTATCTTATTTCTTTTCACCTACAGATTACAATCAGCTCGGGTGGGCTTTGAGTAAACCATACAAGTCGAGATAAAGAGGAGGAGACAGTGGAGAAAATGGCTGGAACAAATGGGAGATGACTCAGGACTGCCTACTGGGTAATTGGGTTTTATCCTCTCATTTTATCAGGCCTTGTTTTGGATTACAGCAATACAACACACACACACACACACACACAGGAAAAAGAGAAGGATACCTAGACATTAGCAGATCTCAAGATAACTGATTAGGTGTGTGAATGAGACCATTTCTGCAGTCTCATTATGATCCTCCACAGAAGAAAAGCTTAACCATTTTCCGTGGAAAACGTAGGGCTTTTCACTCCAACCACATCTGGTATCAAGGTATTGGACACAGTCAGTAAACACAATGCACACAAAAAATGTCAACACTAGATGCTGCTGCACAATTGCTTGTCTCTTCTATTTCCACATTCTAATTCAAGGCATGTTCGTTTCAACCTGACATTTCAATTTCAGATGTGTCTACAATTCAGTGCTTTGAATATGGATCTTGTCAGTACATGTGTATGCTGCGGCTGGAGACCACGACGGGCTGGCAATTGCAAGAGTCATCTGGCATAAATACTGTATATCTAGCCTACCCTCTCATACGAAGTATTTCTACTGTGACATGTGACAACAAAGTGGTGAAATTACAAAAATCATATACGGCAAACTACATCACTAAGCATAGAGGTTTACTATATACATTGCTGAACTTCTTTGAGGCAGCTAGATGACACATGAAACATGTTGACTCTATAATTCAATCGATGTGTATTTCCCATAACTTTTTCCAAAATTAGATTTAGATCAGCATAAGATATAAATGTCCAATGTCAGACAAATAATGAGATTTCCTTGAAAGATCATACACAGTTCTTGTATCTTCTATCTCACTTTAGTCTACCAACTGGTACAGGAATGTGTTTATTCCACTCAGCCTGTCAAATGAGCAGTGCAGTTTAAATATGGAACCGGCTGCACCAGCAAGACATCTGTCCAACACCTAGCTGTGATGGGGAATTGTTTCAGAATAAACTACACCCCCCCAAGTGTTGATTTCAATAAAAGAGCATATCACCTAGTGTGACAGTATGGCTGTTTAATGTGTTTTTAATAGTTTCTAAACATCAGAGGAGCTATATAGCTTGGAGGCATACAGTAAACTATTTAGACCGTGGCTTCACAGAATTACTTGTACAGAATTTATTGTTTTTATTTTGTATTCAGAGAAACTGTTCATATTTATAAAAATAAACCAGCACTAATTCATTAACTCCTAAATGATAGATATGTGCATATAGGAGCCTTGACTTTATAAATGTTGTATTGTCTTCAGCTCTGGGGTTGAGTTGGTCTAAACCAGTTAAGATGAAATGAAGCAGAAATAGGCAAAGCTATTTATTGATTCTGTTGTCTGTGAGGTGAAACAAAAGTAGTCTTTAAATAGATGTAGCCACACCGATGCACAGAATAGATGTTATCTATCTTAATGACAAAGGGGAGTCCTTGGATGAAGGGGAACCTCATCAAACCCACACATGCATAACCTCGCAATGGTGCTAAGAGAGCGGAAGTAAACACACAACCTTTCGTATGGATAAACATTTAAATTCAACTGTTCAAGTCATTAACCAGAGTCAATACACAGGAGAAGTGGAACTCGACACTGCTCAGGAAAAATGTAAATAAAATGGAGTATTATCCATATTTTTTCACATTTGTTTTAAAATGCTTAATTCATTCTCATTTAAATGTAAATCAGTAGCACAAATAGAATTTTCAGTTTCTCATTCAAATTGATGTCAAACAAATGTGACCATCATGCAAACACAACAGGAGGGTTCGCAGCTTCACCAAGAAGAACGTGAACAAAAAACCAACATGTAATGATGCACGCTGGACTAGGTGCAAATTTAAAAAAAAAAAAAATAAAATGAAATAAAAAAAAGCCAGAATATCTTATATGAATAGGAGCATGACTCTTGTCTCACAGATTGCAGGCTAAAAAGAACAAAAACTGTTATGAACCCTGGTCTTGGTACGTGGCCAGGGTTGAGGGAGGGCTGGAGTAAGGTGGAACTAGAGCATTACAAAGAGACGAGAAACTCTGCAGTTCTGACTGAGGAGTGGCATTTTACCACTGAGCGGGTCAGGAGGAAAAGGAAAGGAAGGACAGATGACCAGTGTTGGCTGAACATGGCTGCGTGCGTCTAACAGGGGATGGAGGGAAGCCTGCAAAGGGGGGGCGATAAAGCAGTCAAGCTGGGAGACGAGCCACACGGACTGTTTAGTGAACTTTGAACTTGTTATTATTGAAGACGATGCCCTTTTACAAGTAAGTCCAGCTTTTCACTGCCAAACAAAAACAAAAAGGAGGAGACAGCAGAGGTAAATAGAGAGAATAGGTGTAGTGAATCACAGTGTGGGTTCAAACAGCTCCTCCAAACACAGGTGTGCCTCTTGTCCCATGGAGTTTACTCTTTGTGCACAGCAAGCAGCATGTTGTTCTATCCTAAACCACCAAAATGTTCTTACCAAAGCTCTCGGAAAGAAAAACTGCAGATTCAATACCAGCAACATGGTGAAATCATGTACCCATTAAAAGCATAGTGGTGGCAGTAAATATCCATGTTAAATAGACAACAGAAATGTAAATACTGTATGTGCGGACAAAAAAAAATAAATAAAAAAAATTAAAAAAAATCAATATATAGTTTAATAATTATAACTAAACATTATTTAATGGTCGGCTTCATTTACCCAAGTGTTTTTTTTATTTATTTTACATTTAGAAAAACGTGACAATAAGCTGACAAACTAATGTCATGTGGTACTGAAGGTGTTGCTGAATTGCACACATTTTCTACTGCTTCTATTTACATATAATGTTTTTATACTGTTTTAAGTTTGAATGTTCTGTTTTATTCCAACATGTCCAAGTATTGTTTTTTTTAATGAAATTGTAGGAATTATATTTAATATTTTTGATTATACTGGTGTGAAGATCTTAAGTCAGAAATGTTTGGATCCTACGTGCAGTTTTTCCCCCCCCCCATTATTCTTCAGGGATGCTTTTGACTGACTTTTTTGGAAGCCAGGTGAAAATTACCAATTATTTGCAGGTGGTTTTATCTTTAATGCTTGTTTTTCTGAGACTCATAAAATCTGGATTGCATAAAATGCATTTGTCTTTAATATAGTCTGTTTGCACAAAGTTCACTGTAGTACAAAGCATGCAAGTCATCATTTTTGCCCATCTCGGAGATCTACTTTGAATTTAATGTCTTTTAGCTTAGCACTTCTCAAAGAAAGTGCCTCTGAATCTTTCCCCTTTCTCTGCTGGACTGGGAATTTCTTCAGAAAAACACTGAATCTTCAAAGACCAATGGACTTCCACTTTCTGATTTATTTTATGAATGACAGAGCTTTGTTGGTTTTACAACATACAGTCACACATGACTTCAGAGAGGTATTATGTACGCTTGATGTGCCAACAGGGACTTTTAAACCACATCCTGCATCTCTGACACTCACAAAAGCACCAAATGGCCATTGAGAACCGACAAGGCAACATAAAATATCGCCAGACAGTCTTTTTTCTGTAGCTCAGGGTTTACTCTGAATTCTTTTGCTAAAGGTAGAGAAAGGGAGCAAGAACCTCACTACATTCACAAAACGGGGTATGGATATGAGGAATGTAGACAATCTAGACAAAGAGTTTCTAAAAAATTAACCAACCTTTCACCAGCGCTGCATTCATAAGACAGAAAGTGGAGAAAGACAAAACAGAAACTAGAGCCTATGTGATAACAGTTTATCTTAAATGGACAGTGCATGCTCAAACATGAACCATCGCAACTTACTGGTCTCATACCATTAGAGACGGACAATGTCACAGCTAATAGGGCTGATGACTGCCGTAAACACTGCCATGACAGCATATGTTACATGATGTTTATGGTATAGGGGCTGCATTGGTTCTGAAGCACACTAACAAGGAAATCAATCACATGCTCACCTCTACGGATTTCATACATTTGTCATTTTTGATGTGTTTCCAATAAGATTCACATCAATATTGTCATGTACTATGTCTGTGCTAAGTCTCCTTTTCTGAGACAACAACAAAAAAGGGTGAAAAAACAACATTGATACTGACGTCTAAATGTGTTTCTTTCTGATACAGTTTTATCATATTTTCCTCACGTTACCAAAACTGAACATGCTCGCATCTGCATGTCAAAACACTGTAGCACATAAACAATGCTGAAACACTACTTTAATCCAAAAGTCATTAAATATGTATCTGCTTTTGATTACTGTTGAAATTAATTCATCAGGGAGAGCAGTGACAGGTGCTCGGTGTTACTGACAAACTGCTGTGGCAGTTACTGATAACATGAGATACTTAAGTATTCTGCACTGTAACCCTCCTATCTATCTTTCTCCCCCTCTCTCTTCCTCTGCTTGTTTCCTTCTTACATTCCCCGCTCCCTTGTTTTGCCTCTCCAAACTCAGCAGTCCTTTCTCCTTCAGTCAGGTGAGTTGAGAAATGATACCAGAACCAAAACATTTGTCATGGCAACAATCCACTGAAACTAAATTACATCGAAAGGAATTGCAAGGGAGGAGTGGACAACAAGGAAGGATGAAGGGACGAAGTATTTATGAAATAAAAGTACTTTAGAGGAAACAAAAGTGCTGCCCATAGGTACAAACTGGGAGCTATGAAAGAGAGATGAGGAGAGAGGGGTGGGGAGAGAGTGTTTGGCATTGAAGTGAATGGTGTATGGTGTGAATCTTGCCTTTGTGGCGATGCCCTTGAGTTAGCCAGTGAGGCATTGAATGGCGCATTGTGGATGGGCAGTTATCTCCAAGGCTTCCCTTTCAGTGTTATTAGGAAACACATGACAGCAATGCTAGCTCTTATCGAACAGAAACCTTCAAGGCTGTGGAGACAAGGCTGAGAGGCAAACCTGCTGGAAGGGAGTGAAATGGGAACATCTGACAACCCGTCATTGTCTCAGCATTTGAGTATATAGGCACCATAGTAAGACAAATAGTACAGGCATGGAACCATTCAGTATGCATGCAGCATGTATAAATGATGCTGAATGATGAAAATATAATCACTGTGTAGTGAGTAACTGCTTACACGTGAGAGAGATATTCAGATCTGATCCTAGGAGTTAAAACCAAGGCCGGGCTCTGCATTTGAAATGACTGGCTTAAACAAGGTGGATCAAATGCCAATCCTTTCATTCTTGTACAAAACTGTCCACTACAGCCTACAAGTGCTGCAAATCTGTTTTAAGACAGCCAGGCCCTACAAGAGCTTGAGTATTTGAATCGAGCAGCTTGTGAAAAATTGTGTGCAAACAATATTACATATATACACACTGGCCACTTTACTAGTAACACTTTTGCAACCTCTTGTTTCCAAAAATTCTCTCTTTCTCTAATTCAGAGTTTTGACTGACACTGACAGGGAGATATTAATCTCACTACATCTTTGCCATTGAGGTTGTAGTTGTCAGTGATGTTGAACTGGACTGTATTATATTGAGAGGTGTTAGTATTGTGTGAACTTCATTTACATATATTAGAGAATAGTAGAAACACCTACTATATAATATAATGCACTCTAGTGCAACACCACCTACTACAACCTAAATAATAAAACAAGAAGAGCTGTTGTATTGGATTACCATAGATTTTACAAGTGTACCTAATTAAGTGGCCAGTGAGTGTATTTTGCGGTTATGTTTATAATAATAATATTGTTAAAAAAAAAAAAAAATCTTTGGCACTAAAATTTATTTTGGGGTGAATTAAGTCCTATGTAATCTCGTTTTCAGGCTGGAGCTTATGTGTGTAAAGGGCTGCTTTGTTATTTAGTTAAACATTAGTATCAGATGGGACTCAGCAGATATCCAGTATTAAAAGGAATCCAATCAGGATCGGGGCCAAAAAAGCTTGACTGGGACTTCCCTAATGATTGCTGACTCTAAACAGTTATAATGCCAGAAATAACTGCATTTAGTTATGTAGAAATAATTCTACAATACAACAAAGACAAAACTTAATTGCAAACTGGAAAAATGACTTCCATGAATCTAGATATAACCACAATGGAGCTGAGCAAAAATGTGAAGCTACATCAACAGATTTATAATGAAAGCATTGTTTTTATTGGAGCAAACAAAAGGATTCTGTTCCAATCAATCCTACCTCTTCTGGGAATATCGTGTACAAAAGCTTATCTATTGACCAGATTCCAAATTCTCGATATCCCAAAGACAAAAAACAATAGCTATTTGATTACTGCTGTAGTTCTGTCCAAACCAAACCCTCATCACACTTTTTCATTGTAACAAGCATGCGTATGTTTACTTTCAAGCAACATTTCCTTTTTGTGCACAACATTCCCAATCATTTCCACATATTTGATTTTGCAGCTTTCTGCTTTCGCTGTAGACAGTATTTTCTATCCTTAGTTGGCTGCTGGTGAGCTTTGTTCCCTCTGAATGTGGAGAAGAAATGATGGGAGAGGGGGTTGGTGCATTGGATAGAGAAATGGGTTCCCTTTGAATAATGCAATAGTGAAACTGGGCAATATGACCACCATGTGATCTCCTACAGAATAGAAACAACTGTGGATACCAGACCAACTGTGCTCGTGAATTCATCTCATGTGAAATGTCAGTTAAATCAAAGCTGGAGCTTGAGAAAGAGGCAGTCATTTTTTTGGGATAAATAAAACATGGCAGAGATGACTCTGTTGCCCTTTATTCCTCCCTCACTCTCAACTCCTCTGTTTCTCTCGAGTTTTTTTTTTTTTTCCCCCACTTATGCCATGCTCGGGCCAGGGTGTGTTTTCAGCAGCAGGAGGTACAATAGTTACATGGGCTAAAGCTCCCAGCCCCAGCCACAAAGGGCTTGTCAAAACTGATTAAATAAGAACAAATTTATTCCTAAATTTGAATGAAATTGTGTTGTGTGCTATCATCTAACAATGCTGCAGTATTGTTGAAACTATTGTGTTTTTCTCTATCGCACTACGCATGACATTCTGGTCACAGGAAAGTTAGAAGGAACAGAAACACAAGAAGTGTTATCATGTCAGTGTCACAGGACAGGGCAACATTCATTGATTGCACCCTGATAACCTCATATTGGCCATTAGGATCTAACTGATGTTTCAAATCAAGCAGTCTAACAAATACTTTACACCTTCAAAGATTTTGAAAGCATAAGGCTGGCATTATTCTACATCTTTCTTACTGTTCATTTTACAGTGCTTTCTAACTTTCCTACTCTGTCTGTACCCACTAGCCCATTCATTAGACTACTCAAGATCTAAATAGGCAATTTTTTAAAAAAAAAGTCTGAATGCCTTTCAGCTGCAGAATTAATACACATTTAGTGCCCAACTAATGATTAAGGGCAATAGGATGATGTATGTGAGATTCACCCCAAAACAGAGCTGAAGGATCATCTGATTAGTTGATTAGTCAAGCAACTGTTTTAATAATCCATTAACCATTAAAGTCATTATTCAAGCAAAATCCCATCCTCTGCTCCAGCCTGTAAATTGTGAGGATTTGCTACTTTGTCTTGCTTCATACCCTTAACTGAATATCCTGTCTTAGTTGGACAAAACAAGCCATCCAGTGTGGCCAAAATATTAACACTTCATGTTTTTCTGATCATTTTGTGCAAACTCTTCATTCTTCCATTGACCTAAAATCCATGTGAAATGTCAAATGGGTCTGAGTTTGGCCTCTGTTGAAATAATGTTGACAATTGAGCATTTTCAGAAAGGATGATAGCTCTTTTTCAACATCAATGGTCTACAAAGAAATTAATTTACAGCGGAGCTCTTCACACAGATGACTCACTTTGTGCAGCTACGCTCATGTGACTCACTCTACTTACATATAAACATATTCAAGCTGTGCTGCACTTGCTCACTCTTCACTGCCAACGCTGCTTCACTGATCACACTGCAATCACGTCTGCTATACCTCAACATTTCATCAGTCCCATCTCCTCCCTGAATCCACCTGTAGGCACTGATTCTAGGTTTCTCCTTTGGGGTAAGTTTGGTGTCACTTGGTGTTCTCTCGGTGTGCTAGGTTTTACAATATATACTTGCAGGTGAGGCTCCTGTCCTGGCAACACATTAACAATAAATTTGGATCACTGAATCACACCCTGGCTTCTAAGTGAGAGTTGGGACGGGGTTAGGACATGTATGTGGTTAGAAGAGAGAATTTTTATTTCAAACACACTCCATAACTTCAACTTGCCTCCATGTTTTACATTATTTAGTCTCATCTCATCTCATTTCATTTCTGCATAAAGTATTTGACTGTTGACATACATATTTTTGCACAACATAAATATTTATTCTACAGACTGGCAAAGAGCCACTACAGACGCATGCTCTATTTTAAAACCTGGACAACATATACCTTTTCATCTTATGAAAACTACATGTTGCACACTCCAGGACATTTCATGCACTTACAGTACTGACTTTTTTTTGCCAAACACAGGTCACTCCCTCCAAATGCAATATTTACTTGGAAATGTAATGGTTGTTGACATGTTAGCCATGTAAAAGCAATGTACAGAAATATTTGAAAAGTTACCCTCAACACCTTTCAACATAACACTGAAAGAATGACAAAAACCCTACTGATCTCTACATGCAAAGTTGCCCTGAAGGTATATGCTTAATCTAATATTTATTCTATGCAAATTTTCAAGTTGAAGCTAATTTCAAAACTTGAGATGCAAAAATGAAAACCTCGGGGCTAGTTAACTAATTGAATTGCAAATCCATCTTTGTTACACTACCATGTGAGCTAAATGGATGTCAATAGGTCAGAGCAGATTCATCAGAGGAAAAAGATCTCATGACGATCTATTCACTCACCAAATAGAAACGTTTTAAGACAACGAATAACATCTCAATATTCTCTCAGCCTTACATCACAAACTGTTATGTGATAAGACTCACACATCCACACATTGCCACTGAGAGAGACAAAGGGATTTTACAGGACATTCATCTTTTGATAAAACTTGAAGTTGGCTATCCTATGTAAGACAACCCATCTTGTATACTCACTGGATTAACTGGGCTTTTATTGACATCAAATGTCTAACTTGCCCAAGAAATTAAAAGAAAACATCCACAGCTTTCAAAGCGACCAATACCAATTACAAGTCGCCCTCAGGCATTCATCTTCATAACCAACCATGGGAGTACATTGTAGTTTATGCAAAACAATAGCTAAGGTTAAATATAAGCAAGCGAAACAGCAGCTGCAGGCTACCAAGCTCTCCAATTTTACAGATATTTCATCAACAGTTCTCAATAAACTGATTCATGCAGTTAATTAGACAATCTCAAAACTGTCCACATGTAGTGGCTTTAGAGGCTGAAAATGTAAAAACTCTTCAGAAAAACAAATAGTCAAAAATTACTTGCACAGTATTCTCTGGGTAAGACATGGAGTATTACGCTCTCTCCATTAGAGTTAAAACGTAGCAAAGGGCAACGCAGCGGGCACTCTTTCACTGTGTAGCTGTTATCTGAACAAATCTGCTCTCCAAACTCATTTAGAATTTCTAATTAGCTTAATTACAGAGCATTAAATGAAACTCGACTCAGCCGAACCTTTAAAAACACCCGTCTTCTTGGAAAAAAAAAAATCACATGACTAAAACATTGCTCAGCCGTCGCGAGGCGCATTACAAGTAAAAACTAGCCATATTTCAGCTTGTATCTGAAATATGGCTTACTTTTTTACGCACGCACACATAAACTGTTCACACCGGCTGGACAAACCACTTTTCAGAACAACTAAAACCACAGCCACAAACATTGTCTGTAGAGGTACACGCACGTGTTTTTCCCGAGTTTATTCTCAATGGACTCCCTCAACACCTCCTCAACGGGGCAAACGCCATCCAGCTTTTCATGGAGCGTGTCTGTGCAGTGCTTACCTCTTGCTAACGCGGCCGGGACTTGCGAACCAAGAAGCACGAGGATGCCAAAACTCAGGTAGCATCCTCCCGAAAACTGTCCCATCACTGCTCTGCTTGTCTCCCTCCCCGGCGGGTCTGGGGGCACCGGCCGCTGGTCTCGAACATTTGTCGTCTGCTCGAGGCACCTCTACACACGTTTCCGTGCCCCCCCCCACTCCCCAACGAACGCTCTGTCCAGGTGTTGAGCTAGTTAGTGTCCGCCAGGAGAGCCGTCACCTCGCGGAATCGCAGTGCAGAGGGAAGAGATGGAAAGTGGTGCGGAGCTTTCAGCAGTCGGCACTCTCCTGCGCGAGAGTGGAATAATTAGACAGAGCGCGCGCGAGCCAACAGCTTTGGGGGTTTCGGCGAGAGAGAGAGAGAGAGAGAGAGAGAGAGAAAGTGAGAGAGAGTCTTGTCCAAACCCCCGTGGACCTGTTGAGATACTAGGTGAGTGTGTAAGCGTGTGTGCACGCGCCGGTGCTCGTGCGCGTGCCCGAGACGATCAGCTGTTAAAAAACAACGTCTTTCAATTACCTCTCTCTCTTCCCCACCTCCTTTGTTAACGATTTCAGCTACACCCAAGCCTGTTCTCTGGACACCGATATGGTCATTGAAAACAGCACCATTGCCTTGGAGCTCTTGCCAGTGGCGTTGTCAGTAAAATTACGTTTTTACTAATTAATGCCTATCTTCAGCCTATGAGCATATGGCCTCTGATTGGTGTCCAATTGCCAATTAAGCAGGCAGTAGCTGAAAATTATACTACTTATTTCCAAATGTCCTTTTCCCGTTTTTCATATTTAATTCATCTTGGTGTATACATATTATATTAGAGTGATCAGCTTCGCATTTTATCCTGAAGTAACAGTGAAAGAGATATTTACAGTCTTTGCTAAAACACAACACACCAAGTTACAACTAAAACCACATAATTATCAGAAATTTGTTTTCAGAGAAGACTTTTAGAGTGTAATATTATTGGATATATTGAATTTTGGATTAGAACTAACGATGCATATCAGCAGCCTTTTAGGAGTAATTAATACGATTGCATAATTTTTCATAAACTAATCATATGTTTTGAAGGGGCATTTTAATGTAGAAGGTGACTAGCAGGTGCTAGATGTAGAAAAATGTGCCATAGGTTTCCATAAGAAATTTACTTTAGGGAAAGTATAAAGTAACACACTAATATTTCTGTAAAATACCTTAAAATTGCCCTTAAGTACAGTGGTTTAGTAAATTCCACAACTATGAGCTGCTGTTCTCACTTACTATGAGAACAGTGTCATGAGTCACTCTGTTTTCAGCTGCTGTTGAAATCTATTGATATAATACAGCCATCTAGTTATGTTAAAAGAGTCAGTGTAAAGCTTTGTACACTGTCGAATCACTTTCACACTTGCTTATCAGCAGCAAATGGTGGGATGTCCCATTCAGAACGTGAGTCTGTATTCGTTTCTTATGTAAATCACTGCAGTTTGACCTTCTCTGACATAATTACCCTATTGACCAGAAATTCAGTGGTTCATTTCCCAGAGTTCTTGCCTGGGGTCAGCCTGTCAGGCAAGGTTAACTACTTGATAATATTTCTAAAGGGAGCCATAAACTGTGCATTAAATATTTGGGACAGCCTTAAGGCTATTGAGCTACCTGACAGACTGCGAACAATAGAGAGACACTGCAAATATTCTTTTCTTGAATGAATTTGACTGTTTTATTATTTTGACAACATCAGAACTTTAGTTACTAGTACACTGTAAAACCTAACCTTTCCATATCTTGAGCTGGGTGATCACTCCCTAAGATGATAGAATTAGCAGGATTTGTGACAGCCAAAAAAATAAAAAATCTTTTATGTGTGAGAATAGATTAAAAAATGAGCATAGGCTGTTGATTGACAACAATAATGTGCTGTATTTTCCCAGATAATGCTCATGGGAATTGAAAAGTATTCAAGTACACCATTCTGGGAAACAATGTTGTGGGTCATATTAGTGTGGTACTACCAAGAAGGCAGCTTTTATCTATAACTAATCAGGGCCAAAACATTTGGCTATGGAATAGGGCAGCTCCTGTATAGTTCAGATAAGTGTCACTGCAATCCAAAACAATGAAAAACATCATCACAAAATAAATAACTAAAAAAAACCAAAACCCTTTTCCGTGGAGACAAGATGAAAGCATGTTTTCAGCTTTTAAAGATTTATTTGCTTCATCCAGTGTACAAAGCCGTCAGGTCCAAAGAGTCACACTTTACTGTGGTGGGTTTTTGTTATTTCTAAATCCAGACTCCTTAATTTATTTGTAAAACAATGTCTTTGGGCTATATCCTCCCAATTTAATGCAGTAGTGTGAAAAGTATCTTGGGCTCAGTTATTAATTGAACACATCTTCTGGAAATGTGTTACAAATGTCAAATATTTTACAGTTCTTTAAATTCTGTTAAATATGAATTAACAACTTAAATAATCTTAATAATAACTTAATAACTTGATAACTGTTTTTATACATACATTTTTATATGCTTGTTTGACAAGAGTGAGAAAGCAAGCATTGTGTGCACCTTCTGATGAATAATTAAGATGCAGGGAAATATCCTGCATATTTGCAGTATGTTAATGTAAATAAACAGACATGTTTACCTTAAGATACGTTCCACAGTGCTTCCATGAAGGCAGGAGACACTGCTATTTTTATTGCTGCCAGGATTTTCTTATCGGATCATGGGATACCCAGATTGCTAGTGCTTGCATAGAAATTCTCTGATGGAATACTCTGATGGAAATGTGCAAAACAAGCAGTTTCTTGCTTTTACCACATAAAGCGTTTAAAAGAACAAGGCAAAAAGTTCATTGCCATCAAGCTGCTTCAGCAACAGCTCACAGCAGCACTGAGTGACAAGCACAAACACCTCAACTTATTGTCTCCTGTATATTGAATTTGGTGTGTATCATGGAAGTCCATGAATTTCCCTCACTGTGTATTGCCAGTGTGTGTATGTTCGTCAGGGCATTTACAGTCTTCTCATAACTTTGCAGGGCCTTGGCGGAGGAACAGTGAATGTCACTCATTTACTCAGTCAACCGAATCTGTCTTTCATGAAAATGATATCTTGTTTTAATATGCAATGTTTTTGCTGAGTTTGCATGGCATTTGCAGCATCACCCCCATGTCTCACAATCACAGTGATATGTGATTGAGTGGTTGCAGTTTCACTCTATTCTTTTACAGAAAAATGATGAACAAAAGGTATCTTGATGAGTTTTTGGGTACATGTATATAGCAGCAATTAATTTTTAAAAAACGTATTTTATCTTTTTCTTGAGAACATTGATCAACATTTGTTGTTTGGAAATGTGCTCTCCAAATAAACTGGATATGTACAGACTATCACTTGGAATTTTGTTCATATGTTGAGGAAATTTGCACCTGGCAAATTTATGCTAAATGCCAGCAGAAACCCATGAAATACTGCTCCCTTTTTGTGGATGCGGGGATGTGCCTGACGTCCTGTCACAGATCTGTGATTATGATTTATAGTTTTATTAACCATAACCACTGTTGTCCCATAACTCATATTTTCAGCTCCAATATTTTAGAGAAAAAGTTATTAGGGAAACTCACTTGCTTACCGCTCCTCTTTCCGTATGCGAATATGAAGCTTCCTCCAACAGCCAGCAGGGGGAAACAGTAAACCTGGTTCAGTCCAAGGGTAATAAAATGTGCCTAACACTCATTAATTAACATGTTCAAGGATACTAACCAGTAACAAAAAATGCAGAAATGTATTTTACATGTTTTTTGTTTAATTATAGTTAATTTGCCATGTGCTGATAATGCAGAAAGTGAGAGGTCCAACACCACTGGGCCTCATAATATTGTATACTGGGATTCATTAATTACTGATGTAGTAGCCAATATTGATCATATTTTAGTGAAATATACTTTATTTAATTTTTTTTCTTATTGACAGCAAAATATTATACAAGCACTTCTGCATTATTTATCCAGAAAAAAAATTGTTTGCACGTAAGTGTGGGGAACATAAGCTCCGATAATGATACGATACAAATATATCTGTGATAATATCAAATGACTGATATATTGGTTGGACACACACATATATATAGGAAGAGAAGAAGTCTGCTACATTGCAAATCTTTTAAGGAGGGAGGGAATACATTTCACATGTTTATAGAGCTTAAGGATACATCATGTTCTCTTGAGTAATGTTGAATACAAATTTCTAAGTAAATTCCTCAAGGAAGCTCTCAGTGCATCACTTGAAATATAGTTAAGAGATGATAGACAGTAACTCATCGACCCTCCATTCAAGCTTACATGGTGTTTTGAACCAGCAGCCCCCCCCCCCCAGACATAAGCCAACAAGTCCAACATTCCTGAGGCTCAGCAATATTGCAATGCTTGTTCAATATACAATTTGTGTGTGCCTATAGTGGAATAATTGGCTTCACTTTTCAATTTACCATTGTTCTTTGTTGTTTAGTGCCTAGGAGGATGTGCATCGCCAAAAGGTGCAATTGTGTTATGAAAGACAAGAGAGAAGATCAATGAATTAGGTGTATTTTTCTATCATATTCAGTAGTATAATGCTCACTATTCATATATCAGTCACTGCGATCAATAATGGAGAGGTTAGACAAAAGCGTAGCATAATTTATTGAACAAATCACTCACACGGTGCATGGTTACCCTAAGGAAGTCTTGTATGTACAATTATCCGCTATACCATGTTCTATGTTCATGTTTTTAGTGAATACAAGACAAAAATAATTACGCATTTTTTATATAAAAAGTCAGAGGAAAAACTGAAGTTCTATTGACAAATAAGACAATAAAATGTTTTGAAATCAAGTGACAGAAAGACAGCAAAGGTAAAAAGTAAGCTCATGAAATCTTTTCTAGATTTGTGTCAAAGATCTTGCTCTGGCCATTCTAAATTAGAGAGGCAAACATGCAACAATCCAAAATAAGATAAGGGCCTGATCTCTTTGAATCAAGGCACATGCACAGGCAGCTGCATGTGCTCACAACACAAGCACATCTGGGCTTGAACAAGCAGTGGTAATTTCGTGATCAGGAGCAAGGGATGACCTCCTCCAGTGCAGCTGTGCAAGGGAGTTATATAAGGAGGTGTACATTAACAGTAGATGTGTTGGGGAGCTGGTCAATAAAATGAGGTCTTTTCATCTCTTGTAAAAGCAGAGCACCTCCCACTGGGGCATAATGGCAGTCATATAATGGAAAACAGAGTTGACCCCAGCCTGTAGATCATGTTCTTGTGTAGGAGGTGTGCAGCCAACCCATATATAAATATATGACACCATAATACCTGCCCCAAATATGGATATACAGCACCCCAAATGTGTTGCCTGGGCAGATTCTCTCCCTGTCAGGTATGCATTCACATTTCTTTAAATAATAACTTAAGACACCTGTCCACCCTAAAACCACACGGAGAGTTACAACTATTGCATCAATTACATTTTGGTGATGGGCTAATGAATAAATTAAATGAATAAATGAATTCAAGGAGTAATTTGGCTTTATATAGAGTCATGTAAAATGCCAATACTCTGAAGTCAGCGTCTGAATAATCTATTTACATGAACCAACAGCTCTCAGTGTTTGGATTTGGATGTCGCCCCACCCCCTTAACCGATTTGTCTGCCTTTTGGACGGCTTGCCTGGTTTTGGTCCTGCCTGCCTCTTCAACCTGTAAGACTTAGCATTTGTGTTCATCATTAATCTTTTGAACTCAGCTCTGCTTTAAATCTGCATGCGGTCCTTACCCTTGTGTTCCACTTTGGCACATATGTGACAAATTTTGTTCATTTTAGAGGCCTTCATTTAAAAAAACGCAGGCATGGACGGATCAGTTCTTGTACCTTCATGAGATGCACTTCAGTAAAGCTGCTGCAGGCTTATATTAGTGGTTTTAAACATTGGCATATTAAGTGTAGCTCTGTGACTATTGAATTAGTTGCAAAATGAAATGGTACATTTCTTCTTTTTTAGTAGGTTGTGCTCATAAACCAGCTTTAAAACCACAAGACATTGATAATATTTACATGTCATGCACATTAATAATCTGGGTTTGAGTTTTACTCATCAACATTGAACATTTATTCTCTGCATCTGATTGCCAGTGATGAAAATAAGTTCTTTCACTGTGTTGGTCATAATTACAACCATCATATTTTTAGTTTTATTGACTAATGACTTGAGTTGATGACGCACCCACACTCATATGGCAGATGTGTTTACGTGCCAGTTTCTGTCTGTGTACTCCATGCGATATATTTAGTCTTCTCAAGACCATGGTGTGTAAGATAAAAACTTCTTTCTCCCCTTTGGGACCTGTCGTTTGTTTCCTATTCTTAACTTTACCTAAAGTTAGATTGGCTTTCCCTTCAAAGCATGTGGACTTAATCAGGGCTTCACAATGTTTTTGTATTTTGTAAGATTTACTCCCATGTCCCAGTCTGATGAACTCAAGTACCTCTTCATCAATACCACTTTTTATGTTCCAGATAGATTTTTTAAAAATTTATTTCAAACTAGATGATATTTGATTACTAATTCTATTAAATTGGATGTAATGGTTTACTTTCATACAATTTAACTGCTCATGCTCGTTTCATTTTGGTCAACTTTCCATTTGTACTATAACCACAACTGGCATCTGGCTTGGTTTAGACAGCATAAAGGATCTCATTCTTGTTGCTCCCCAAAATCCTTTCAGCCTGTGAATTTGAAAGCCCTAAATGAACAAAACACAGCTTTAACGCACAGATAAAATATATTATCACTGGAACTATTTTCTGCAAGCAGGTATTACCAGAGCTGGTGTAAGTATTCTGTACCAATAAAACAGGTCTGACATTTCTGTTTATGCTAAAGTACAGGAGGGGGAGAGAGACAAGTCCTATTTTGATGAGGCAGCAAGCACACATAGAGCACAGCAGGTTATCTGTGACCGCTGTGTCCTTATAAACACAAAGCGATTATGCTGAAGACGTGATAGAAACATTTAACCAACATGTCCTTGCTTCTCTCTGCGGTGTTCTGCTGGCCTTCGGGCAAAAGCAGTTGAACAAAATAATAGAAAGAAAATTACGCTGAGGCATTGTGTGGGAGGTTTTACTGTAAAGCAGTTTTGTTTTACTTGTGTGGTAAATAAGCTCTGAGTGCAAACTGGCTCAGTCTTTTAGCACTAATGGAGATTATACAACAACCATGACTTCACAAAAGGTTTACTCATTTCCTGTTTTTCCGACCTAAAGGTGAAAACATAGTTTTTGAGGTGTTCAGATACACAGATAGACAGACAAAAAAAAAAGCTATCAGCCAAAACTACAATTCAACATGAATCATTATTTCTCTTTTGTTCTATGTTCTGGTGATGTAGATTTATTGTTGTTGTACTTGAGGATGGTTGGTAGTATGAGTGGGACGGGTGTATAAGCAGGCATTGGCTTTGCACAATAAAAATATATATTCAGATCTGCAACAAAAAGGACCAGCAGATCAGTTTCATTAGACTAGCTCTACAGTCCATAGACTACTGGTCCTCCTCCATTTTCCCTGAAGAGAGAGAGAGAATGTGGTTTGCTGTCTTCAAATCATTTTATACCCTGTCACCCGCTGTATGTGGCCAATCAGGGACGGCCTTTGTAATTGGAGCCACCTTGACCCAGGTGCCATCAATCTACCCTCATTTGCAGCTAAATGGCACTCCATTGTACTTTGACAGAAATATTAATCAAATTTACCCACACAAGAGTCATAATCAAATTGTACATACTATTATTAAAGTTTCTTATTTCAGACTGAATAACATTACAGCAAGAAGAATTACCCACAAAGACATTTAAAAAGGGAAGTCTTTCTTCTTAGAGGATCAGACAGATAATAAAAGTCTACCCTTAAGAAAGGAAAGAAAACTGTTGGAAAATGATTAAAAATGCTCTATGACAATTACGTATATGTTAATGAATTAGTCTTTTTTTTTAAATCTTGTGTTTTAAAAAACACAATGCTATAATTTTAACCAATTTTAACCCAAAAACCCAAAAGTAAATTGATTTAAGCTATTGTATATCATCAGTTTTATGAACATCATAATTTTGTCACTTTCACCCACAGTCAGCTTTTGACCTAATATAAATTAAAGCTCCCTTCTTGGATTTTTGTAGCTAAAATTCAGTTTGGCAATCACTATCAACTCTTACCCTGTAGCTTGTATTTACGTATTAGCTGGTATTTTTAAAAAAGAGTTGGAGCCTTAACCAGGAGAGTTTCACATAGTAATTGAACATAATTGAAACAGGGGCATTAGAAATAGCTCCTCTCATTTTGCAACTCTATTTGGCCTGTTTGGCATGCACACATAGCCATATTAGTTTACCTTGTATGTATTTTATGTTCAATATGATTGATTGGTCAACACAGCTATCATTGTAATGAGCCAATTTAAAACTCTGTCACCGAAATTACATTGTTTATTTGAAAACAGTTACATTTCTAGTAACTGAAAAAATGTTTGCTTGAATAGTGGAATATGTTGACCATATCTGTCCATATATTTGATTCTGTCTGTTCAAATCTAAAGAATGCCGGAGGAGATTTGCTTTTTGTTAACCTTCCCTTGAATGAAATGATTTAAAGCAATGTAGAGCATGCATTCTTGAATTGTATCTGCCCATAAATCTGTCTGCTTAGACCTTGAGGTAATGGTGAACAATCTTCCTCTTTAACGGGCATCCGAGCACATGCCAGTTTTGTCTGAGAAGCAGAGAGATGTATCACGTGCACATGTCTACGTGCGTGGTTGTGTGTGGAGCGAGGACACACTTGGTGCAACACAAAGAGCCATTGCCCTCGAGCAATGGGCTCAAGCCTTAGAGAGCCATCCGAGTGACAGGGCTAGGGGTCCATGGAGCTAATCAGACCCCTGGGACTTGCTCTCAGGCAACAGTTTTTGTTGTTGATACTTGGGGATTCTCTACACATAAGGACAAAGAGGGATAAAGTCAGTCTGAAGGTCTTTCTCTCCCCCTGCTCTTTGTCCACCTTTAGCTGGATGCTGACTGCAGGAAATCATGGTGTGTGTGAATATATGAAGTTGACAGCTTCCTCTCAAGTGCAAATAGCCTCACATCACTGAACTGATTGATTCAGTGTAGTATCACATGCACGATGCAACATATTAAATGCTGAAAAAAGTAGCAGTTGTGTTCATGAAAGCAATATTTGCACGCAATATTCCCATTGAATGCATTATTTAAAAATCCATAGTGCTGTATTCTAATCAAAGAAAATCTTGCTCTAATAATTTAAGCCTCGAGAAAGTTTTTGATCATCAGCCATGTAACAGCATCATCACTATTCAAAGGACCCCACCTCTGGGGCATGCTCTCAGGCAATAGGTTCTGTTGCTGATGCTAGGAGCTTCTCGACATCCAAGGACAGACAGCGATATAGTCAGCCTGAAGGTCTTTGTCTCCCCTGCTCATCGACTACTATATTTGAGTGCTGGATGAAGTGGTACATCATTATAGTATACTGCAGGGGAATATACAGCACTATCTGCAGTACATGACTACCAGAATGCGGCCTTACATTTCATAACTGATTCAAGGTAAATGGATGTCTGATTTCTAGATGCAAAACCAAGGCAACAAATGTTTGAAGTAATCTAATGATAACTGCTTCATCCAATATTATAATGATTCAGGAGACTAGCAGTGAATCATGCGAACAAAAACCTCGTTTTGACCACAGATGTTGATGCATCACGATGCATCAACATCTCCAGTGTGTTATAACATACATATCACTGCATTTTTATCACTGAGAATTCATGTTAGAGGGACAGGGAATTGTGCCAAACAGCTTGTGGATCCACTCAGTAATTTCCAGGCATATTCATTTATTTACCTTCTAACACAACCGTTGAATGCTAACAAGAATAAAAGTAGCCATGCATAATATGGATGTTTTATTACAAGATTCAATACAAAACATATGGACATAATCACCAGAGAATCTTCTTTTAGGTAAATGGATACAAATTCAAGTATAAAAACATAAAAACAAAAGAGGACGTATGTTATGATTTTCACCCAGCTAAACGACAACATCACTGTGGCCATGGAAAAACATCTCTGAGTGAAATGGTGCTACTCACACGAGAATCTGTCCACTCAAGTCAGTTTTTGCAGACATACCGCTTCTTGTATTTTATGGAAATGAAATGTCAAAATTGACTAACTGGATTCCCTCAAAGCCTCTCCAGTAATCTTGCCCTGAAGCTCCTGACATTCATGCAAAGGTGAAGACAAACTGTCTTTGGTGATTGGTGCAATAGTGCCCCAGGGGTTAGAGCAACTGCCAATCAGTGGTCTTGCAAAATAGCTAGGATTCTGATCCAGATTTCCTCCATCGAGTGTGCTGTATTCAGCAGAAAGCAGAAGCAGAAAGGAAAGAACAACAGGGTAAATCCAGAATAGCAATGGACACAGGGCTCATTTGCCACATAGAAACCTCTTTTATGTTATATATATTTCAAAACTATGAAATACAAGTCAAAAACTACAGAACATGGCCAAAGATGTGTGGTTAATAATGCAGGTCATGTTTAAAATGCTATAACTGACAGATGCGCCTTAAAGAAATGTTTGTACTGTACATGTGTTTCCTTGCTTGTGTCAATAAAAATAACTACAACTTAGACTAACATTGCCTGTATTCCTGCACAACTTGTATTTAAATAAGCCACATCATACATAGGATGACATAAAGCAGAACAAAATATGCTCCCTTGTTTTGCTTCATTCCTCGCTGCACGTTTGTTAGTCTAAGTGTTATAAAAGTAAATCGTGTGTGGGGAAAAAAAAGGAATATCAAACTGGGCTCATTGCCAACTGCGCCACTGGCGGTGTACATCTTAAAACAGCATAAAGATATCTCAGAACAAAGTTCAGATCATGTATCACTTCCTCTGAGACCAATTATCTGTTTGTCCTTCTTTACCACGCAGCTCTCAATTTCCTCTCATTTCAAAACAAAACACAATAAATTGTGCAGGAGATGAGCAGATTATTATGTGAGGCAGTGGAGAACTTTGTCTTTTGAAATGTAATATTTAAGGAATTCTGACAGTAAATATACAAATAAAAAACTTTTCTGAAGACATTTTTCTATTCTTTCTAACCCTCATTTATTCCCATATAATCAAAGAAATATTACCCACCCTCTTACAGTTGGATTGTGTACAACTTGTCTGGCTTGTGTTGTGCTGCAAACAACGGTAGAGGTGCGAAAAATGTCCTTTTTGCTTTGCAAAGAACATTAAAAAAAACAATGTTGGCTCAGTAATTGCTGTGTATATCCAAACATCCGTATATCTGAACAGCATATGACATAAATCAACTCATCATTTATGTTAACATATAATCTGTGCCCCATCCATAATGACTACAGAGGGGCCTACACATCAACATTGTAGAACTATTACTCCTGAATAAAAGTTGTGAAAAAGTAAGGCAAGTACATTGCAAGGTCTTAAATCAGTGCTCGACAGCTCAGGTGTTTTGCTTGTCTGCCACTGTGATTTGCACCTCTGGGAGACGGAATGACACCCTTTACCCTCCTTCCACCGTCGACCTTGAGTTGGAAAACCAGAGGAGGGATTGGCTCCATCCCAAACCTGAATAGTCATCTGTCCCCCCCAATCAGTCAGGCTTTCTCTCTTAAAACAAGGGCAAAGTACAGAGTGAAAACATGCAGGGGTAAAATGTCCGTGTAAAACAAAAGAGAAGCCAATCTTGCCAAAAACTCCAGGGGTTAACAGGAAGCCTCTCATATTGTTAGAGCCACCATCCCTGGAGAGATGACTGCAAAGACATTTGTACCTGCACACATGTTGAGATATGATGTACAGGTGGTCCATCAATGACTGTGGGTGATGTGTGAAGGAAGCATTTGGAAAAGCAGAGACGCAGGTAGCAGTTTCAGACCAGTCAAGACTCTATCATACCCATCGTGATGTGCAGGTCAGCTCTCATGTCACTCAAATTGACTTGTGCGCCTCAATTATCCAGCTGCAAATTGTCCGAAACCTGTGAAAATGCACATCTGCCTGCACCTGCATGAAACTATTATTTCAGCAGACTACTACACAAGCTACAATTCCTTATATCTCTGTGTGAACAAACCCCACAGAACACTGAAGTAGGCCTGACCAAAATGAAGTATCAGTGATGTGTTTTTATCTAAACGCACGAAACATAAATAAATGTCGAACATTGTGTCACTTGTGCTGATGAATCCACAGATACTATCACCAACTTTGCCGTTTCCCTCAGCTGTTACAGTGTTTATTGTTTTGGTTCACTCTCACAGCTCATTAGCTCCAGATTAGCTATCGTCTCCAGATGCAGCAGGCAGCTGTTTTCAGTGAACAAGCTCACTGTACGCTACCTGCACAGCACCAAATAGCAGACGGACAAAGTTAGAAACTAGCTGGTGAAGAAAATGGAGCATTTAGCAGCTAACGAGCCAGATATTTCCCACAGGAGATGGTGGAGACCAAAACAGAGCTAAAAGAGACTCTACATTATACATTTAATACATTTATTTATCATTAAGACTGATTCTGTTAATGTTAATGTTGCCTATGCTGAGCAGGCATAAAAACTGACATATGTTTGCTAATATTTGTGATGATATGTAAGTGTTGTGTTTACAGGTTGTTGTGCTGCTCCCAAATCTCCCCAAAAAAACATTTACAGCTGGATAAATCTTGCAACTTAAACACAGAGGTTTGGATGAAGACAAAGCATTATCACACGATGGTATCTAACATCCCCAGTATGTAGAACGTTACACAAATACGTCTTACTATGTGATTAATTTATCCTTATTTCTATGAGCAGCTAAAAACTGCTAAGTGAGAGAAAAGTAGTACATCCTGCTACAGACTGCAGAAAATATTCTGTCTCTCTCTCTCTTGATAAGAAATATTGAGGCTGCCATGGAAATTACTGATGAGGGCTTTGATAGCATTTTGGGGGCAAATTCAAGACGCTCATCTTGCTTTTCCTTTTCCATTCCACCCAGAGATATGGTCTGCACAGAACAGAAGAGAATGCACCACATGGGACAAATGCGGCATTCAATCTCATGGGATCCTCAGGTAATTCTGGTTCAGTGCTAATGGGCCATCTGACCCCCAGTGGCCACGAGTGGGCAAGGCTCTCTGCACAGACACAAAATTAAAATTATTCACTTTAATCCTCCGCAATGATAATGAGCTATACCAGGGTGTTCTATGTGTCCTTGTTCAAAGAACAGAATAGGAGGAATTAAGATGTAAACGGAATAAAATTAAGAAGTCTCTTGTCTTTTTGCCTGACATAAGCTGTTGTGATGATTCTTGGAGGTCATTTATTTTCCCTGAATTATCCCATTTTTGTCCAGCTTTGGTTTTGATCCACATGCTTCCAGCTGAGCACCTGTATGTTTAATTCATGGAGTCATGTGGATCACTCAAAAGTCCTTTTATTTTTTTTGAATACAGCTGGTTATACAAAGACAATGATGCCACGTTTTCTCAGCCGGCTGGAAACATGCGAAACAAAAGGCTGTCTCCTCAAATGAAAGCTTCATCAAAGTCTAAAGCAACGGACCCACAAATTAGCAGCTGAATGATGCAGGTGACACATTGTTTCTGATTTTGCACTGCCATTTTGCCTTTAATCCAAAGAAATGAAAAGTAGACGAGTGACAGTAGACGTTCACAGCAAACTTTAAAAGGAAAAATACCGCAGCTTGAGTCCTTGAACAGATATACAGTAGAATTAAATAACTTCAGATGAAGAAAATTCATAATTAACACCCGCTCTCCTGCTCCCTGTCAATTTTTAAAGAAACAAATCATATTAAAATACTAACTGCAAAATAATACATCGAACAGTATAATGAACTATTCACCCTAACTCAGTTATTATTTCTGAAATTAGACTGTATTGGATTCCTTACTGTATTACATATCATTGGAAAATGCTTGATTTTCTTAAGATATTTAAGATACTTTTTTGGCAGTTAGTAAATCACATACAAATCATCGAACATTCTTCAAAACAAATCAATGCCCAGTCTAAGATGCCCTGCTCCCTCTGCACTTCAGTACGTCTTGTTGTTAATGCTGTAAGAAAAGATTCCCATGTTTACACTTAAATGATTGACTTTGGGAGAGAAGAATCATGCATGTTTGTTCAGTTTTGAAGCTCTTCCTTTATTATTAAGTGGAAAGTCTGTTAAATTGGAACTTTCAGAAAATTTCAAGGTTCCTAGCAGCAATTACAACTTGAATGCTCTGTACAAGTCATTAAAAATCTGTAACTCAGAGTCTGTGTTGCACTTTAGGATAGGTGTAAGTCTGGAAGGATGAACCGGCAAGCGTGCATTGGTTTTTTTTAGAATAAAAAATGTATTCAGACCTGCCAAAACAAGAAGAAGCAAAGACAATTTCATTAGGTTCATCATTTAGGGTTTTCTGCAGATAATTAGGGAAAAAAAATCTTCACAGTCCACAAAACACTGGCTCTCTTCCATTTTCCTGGAGAGAAAAAGAGACAAAACCAGGTTTGCTGCATTCCAACCCTTTTGTAAACTGTAAACTCTAAATACTTCCACCATTACCCAGGTAACATTCAGCCCCCTCCCTTTGGAGCTAAATGGTCCTTAATTGTACTTTGACAGAAATATTAATCAAACCTGTGTGAACAGAAAGACTAATCACAAGTGAGCAAGCACTTGTGTTTGCTGATCAGGTAAGTGAGTGAGATACACCTTCCTCTTAGCATATATATCAATACTCAAGGAAATGATACATGGGAAATATAAGAAGGAGCTACCATGATATTCTGACATGAACACAGCAAAGCTTTTACACTTTGGCAACAATGTAATGAGTAACCGATTGTAGTCACGATAAATTTACTTCGATAATTACCTTTTTTTTATCCATGGATCTGCTCCAGTTCTGAAAAATGAGTCTATCTTTGTAATGTGGCAAATAATTACACAACCATCTATCAGGTCACCAGGGGAATCAGCGTTAGGTCAATAAGTACTTCTCTCTTTTATTTACTTTCATCATATCCCCGTCATTCAGTTTTTGAGTTTTTCAGTCTCTCTTGTCAGCTATTGTCAAAGGATGCAGGTGACAGGAAACATTGAATACTTCTCAAACTCTCAAAACTGCCAATAAACTGGAGTCATTCCCTGTGTACTCGTAGTTTAATCTAAAAAATACAGACAGTTTATAACCCAATTCTGGGTGTAGACAGTCAGTGGCTTCATCAAATACAAGCAGATAACAGTGGTTTGGGAAATCTCTCCGAGATCCCACCTGTCTCCAAACAGACAAACTTGAAGGAATCTAGAGTACTGCAACAAAGTTGTCCCTCTATCAAACACTGCCAACTGCAAAACGTAATTCCAGTCCAAAAACTGCATTTCATGACTATAAGAACTTAGTACAAACAAATGTAATAAGTATCACTGCAGCGATAATTTGGGTTACTAAGGTATTTATCTGTCCATCCCTTACAGAGATAATCATATCTTTAAATACAAGTTATCTTCCTCTCCACAAAAACACATACCTTTTGTATGACTTTGAATCAATGACTGTTACAAGAGCTCAGTGAAAAATATAATATTCAATAAAATATAACCAAAGTGATTGAGAAGATTGGTGTCAAATGCCTTCTTTATTAAGAAATAATACAACAAACAACACTTGATAGAGCCTAACCTAACAATCAGCTGCCAAGATGGATGAACTTGACTGTGGAGGAAGAGCAGTGTATAAATGCATTCCCCAACAGCTGAAGTTATTTGCTCTAGCATTCACTCAGTTATTCAGCCAGTCAGTAAGGGGAGCCGAGGCTTAAATCAATCCATTAGATCCATCCATCATCTCAGTATCTCAGTGGGAGACAAACACTGATGGATCCGCTCACATCGACCGGCATTCCACCTTAAAAATGGGGCTTGCGCCTGTGTCTTCTGTATGCTCTAGAGTATACAGTGTGCAGAGAGGGTAAAAGAGAGAAAATAGAGTATATCTGGATTTAACTGTTTGAGAAAGTGTGTGCTTCCATCAGATAGTTTCCACTTCATTAGTCCCAGCATGACAGGGCACGATAATACAGTAAATGTTTAAAATATCTAAAATACAAATACTAGACAATAGAATCCTGCTTTCCTGCGTCAAACCATCCTTGTAATTAACCCATTTTTTTCCAAGGTGCTGTCACTCAGACTCAGATACTTAAGTAAAATTGGTATTTACTAAGTCACTAATGTATCTAATATCTTGACTAATCTGTTGAATAATTTGTTTAGTATATCGTTTAGTATAGAGATGGTTAAATTGAGCATCTTTAATAAAATGTAGTTGCTGGTCAAACCTTATGTCAGGAAACTTTTTAATTTCATAATTTGAAGGAAGAGAAAGAAAATGTACTTTTCTTTTCTGCCATCTCTTGAGTAAAGGCTTCTGCATCTAATAATGGTGCTAAGTTGGAAGATAAATGAAACAACCCTTCAACAACAACAGCACTAATAAGCAGTAAAAGAATAAAGAATGAGAAGAAGTAACCAAATAACTCCTTGTTAGCAGCAGCTTTTTTCTTTTTTAAGAAACAGTTTCAGTCTTGAAATAAGTCATAACACCTGAAAATGAGAAACAAATGAATAATTGAAGAGTGAGTGATGAATGAGAAATATGCTGAAAAGCTAATCAAGAATTGTGAAAACAATATATAACAACTGAAGAGTGTCCCATCACATTCAGATGTCATTTGTTTGTCTGCCATAATCAGATTGTGATCAGCTCTACAGGAAATCTGTAAGCATTTGCATAGACGGCTTTGACTCTAACAATGAATCTTAATTCCAAACTAGTTTTGTGTGTGTATGTGGTTTAAAAACAGAAAAAAATATGAAAAAAAGAAAATTTCACTGCACCAACTATAAAGCTTGTTGATCCGTTGTAACTACCACTGTACTTCTATCCTGATAAATTATTAAACTAAGATCAGGCTAAACTGCTGTATGCAGCAGATAAATACAAAGCACTCAACCACATGAATACTGTTATTCAATTTGATGCAAATACTCTATAATACAGCAACAATTCCCTTTGTTCAACATCTGCACATCTCACACGCTCATTAAACTGGAATCACCCATAGCTGCACATGCAACATACACAAGAAGTCCTTTAATCTCCTAAAGAACCTCTAAAAGAAGCACAAAGCCGTGTGCTGCCACTGAACACACCACTTGTCTCCTCACCTGATTGGCTAGGTAGACGCTTCTTGTGGCTGTTTAACTTTGCAAGGTCATTAGAGATGTGGCTGAGGTAGGTTGTAGTTAAGCACTCCACACTATTGACTACTCAAAAGCTTTTAATAACAAGTATAAGAAGAGAGGGAGCTGAGAGAAGAACCACCGCTCCTTTGTGTTGAAAGGAGCCACTTGAGGTGGTTTGGGTATTTGATCAGATGTCTCTATCCTTTGGAGATTTATGTAGTCCCAGAACACGTTGGAGAGATTACTTATCTGCTGGTGGACGCATGGATGGATGCATGGATGCATGGATCGATGGATGGATGGATGGATGGGTGTTGAAGTGAATTTACCCAATTTTATGGTGCTATTTATGTTTTTTATATAGTGTGCTGAACCTGACCTGTTGGTGAGAAAAGTGTGTCACTGACCCTATGTATCGTGCTCCGTTCCTCTCCAGACAATAAATGGCAGCTCAGGAACAGAAACAGTGTCCTCTTCCTCCCTTCTTCCTCTAACACACTTGAATGTGATTTCTTAATTTAGCGGTAGTGTTAGCCGTGTCTTTTTGAACTCAGTTAAATCAAGGTCTATTTAACTGGGTTAGATTAACCTAAAGTAGAACATTAAATAATTACAGACCTCAAATTAACACTTTATTATTCTTTGAAATATATTGTGCTTTTTTTAATACCCTGTCATCTCAAATACCAAAAGACAGTTAAGGGAAAGGAGAACACTCTGTAGTTGGAAAAGACAAAAACAAAAGTTCGATTACTACCATCACAACAAAAATACAAAAAGAGTCACAGTTTGATCCCTTTGTCTTAAAATCATTCACAGTGATTGCTCTGGTCCTGAAGGATGACTCATAGTTGCACTGGATCACTCAAGTTGATCAAGAGAAACATGTTTTGACCATCAATAGGCTATTGAAAAGGTTGAGCAGTATTATTATTCTTAAACAATTAAACAAGATATGGAAATGTTACACATGGATACGGGGTTGTGCAACATGAATCACAAGAGCTGCTCAGTGTATCAACATTTATGCTGCACTGTAGACAATACTGCACTGTCCTCACTTCATTGCAGGAAATGTTGGCCTGTGATGGCAAGGAGCTTCATTCATATAGTTACAGTACACTGGGTAAATGACCTTGTCCCATCAAGGATATTTGGACATGCTGTAGGGAGGAGGAGCCGAGAAGGGAACCAACGCTCTTGTGAATAGTGGACCACCTGCTCCTCCATGTGATACTGTCAGCACTCAGGTCAGATGCTAAACAGGTACCACAGCAACTAACTAAAAAGTCTCACCTTTAAAACCTTCACTGCCTGCCTTCATCTAAAGGTCATCTAAGTATTTACATTAATAATTATCTATAAAGTGTAAGAAGAGGTGAGAAAATTTAATGGAATCATGAACATATGGAATATTTTTATCTGTATCTTGTCCTTTTTTTTGGCCTTTTTTCACATTCATTTATTTCCTCCTAACTATCCCAACTGCAGCAGATAATGTAAGTGACCTTTTCACTGTTTGCTAGTATGCAGAGCAGGTGGCTGTTAGAAAAGTAGTTGAATCTAACACCCATGATAAAACAGCTGTTACCAGTAGGAGGTGCAAACTTAGCTGTGCTGAGAGAGCTCAGACCCAAGCTTTAAAAGAAGGATAAGGATCATTCTGCAATGAGACCACTGACTCTTGCCTCTGCACATCTAACTCTCATCAGTCTTTGTTGGATGACGGCTGCAGTGGAAAAATTTACTTGGTGCTCACTCTCAACTGACATGTGACCACCTCACCAGATGAGGCAAACTAAAAGCCAGATGTACAACGTGAAACATGATACTCAGATTTCTCATCAAACAAATAAAAAATATATACCCGTTTTCAACAATTTGTGTCCAAAACAATTGCTTTTTATATAAAATTATATAATGTCTATATGTCAAACAGCAAAACCAAATAAACCTAAAATATATAAATATATAAACAGAAGAGAAGCCAATAAAATAAAAGCCAAATCTACAAATGGCTACAACATATGTTCTGAAAAAGAAAACTTGCAATTATTTAAACCCATAAAAAAAAAAATCCAGTCATATTTTCTCTTTTTTATCATCAGAGTGCCAAACTGGTTGAGTCAGATCAGGCCTGTGAGCATTAGTCATCCAGGCATCCCATGACTAATGGCGTTGTTTTGAAGAATGCAGCATGCCACCACAATGCTGCACACCTTTATGGTATACAGACGGCCCTTTGTGTGATCGAGGCAACAGAAGTTAATCTTGAGGTTGCCAATTGTACTAACACTCAACAATGCCTCTCACTTGTTGGTGAGGCTGTAACTGTGCATTACAGTGGAAATATTTAATGGATCAGGAAGCCAAGGATGCAGAGGATAGCTTCCTAAACATTAATAAGTGCTTAAAACATAAAGGACAGGATAAGTTTTTCTCTCACACAATGTCTATATATGCAGAAGATAAACCTATTACTATAGCAAAAACAATAAAATCCACTGACATCTAAGACATATTGACTATGAGTATTGCACTCAATATAACATAATGCATCATATAGTCCATGCGCATATGATATTAAATGTTACACTTTGAATACATAATTTCCTGCAGGCTTATTGTAGCAGGCGTACTATAGTAATATTAGTAATAGTGGTAACATTTGTTTCTCCACAGTTGTATAGTTCTTGCACCATATAGCCATATTTGACTTGCTGTATATTATTCACCTTTTGCAACTTTACACAATTGATAACAATATTTCTTTATACAAGGTGACAATTGAAGTTTCTTCTTTATTACCTGTCAGTTTACCACAGCAGGGAGACCACTGCCGTCAAAAAGAAAGAGGTACACAATTTGCTACTCTGTCCCTCTCTGCTAGCCACATTCTCACTTCACTTCTCCAAATCTCTTCATTGTTATTATTTATCCATCCACTGGGTGCCTTCAAACTTTCCTTTTATTCCAGATCCTGCCACTCCCATCTGCCGCTCAATCAACTCATTCCTCTCACCTGAGCTTTCCCGCCCATCTCCACATCTGCACCTTATTTCCTTGCCCGCCCTGCACACATACCAGCCGTTCTTCCCCTGTTAGTTGTCAAATCATTGTTGTTAATTTGCTAACTTGTACCTGCCTGCTTGTATATTAACCTACCTGTGGCTGCCTCTAATTTATTTGTATCTTAAATCATTGACCTGTCCCTATCTGCTTTGGATGAATTTTGTGTCCTTCTCTTACTGCATCACACTCACCTGCCTCAGAGCTATTAATTAATTACACATGGACTAGAGGCAGCCCTGTACCACATTAATCACAAAATATTGACAATGGATTCACATTTCTCCTGCCCTGCAAAGGTACATCTCATTTGCAACATCCAGTACTGCAACAACACAATCATCACATATACGTATGTGTGTAGTTATATTGGATAACCTTATGAGAATGTAGTTGGGAGGTGTGAGGAAAATGAAAGTGATGGCAGTTCTTAACCATTCCAACAATAATGAACAAAAATCCTGCCTAATTTCCAACTGCATGCTGAGTTTGGCACTAGTCAAGCACAAAAAAACAACAGTGCCCATTTTCAGTGTTTTAACCCCTGAGCTACACCACAACTGTGCTTGATAACGGTAGAAGCACGGAAGATTGGCTCCATTATACTGTAGTTCCAGGAAAAGGCTGCTGGGTTGATTATGTCACCCAGGACAGCAGAGTGGAGTGCTTCAGGTGGGCATCTGCAGCACCTGTTGTTGTAGCAGCCCAGGACTGCCAAAGATTTTTGCAGCCATTGGCAGCCTTCAAGCTTGTGTTTTTCTAATGTTATTCCTGCACTCCTTTACTTTCACTGTGGATCAGTAGCAACCTTCTGGGCAGGCAAAAGATCTGTACAGTGCAGACAATGTCATTAGTAAACCAAAGGCTGCATGCCAACAGGGACTGGTTACTGGTTTTAAAGACTCTAATTCTGACCCAAATCAGTCCTCAGTACAGTCTGTTCCTGCTCTAAGCACCCCCTGCGCTCCCTGCCACCACCTTCTGTCATCAGATAAACTTGGCAGTTGTCAGTGGGAAGTGAGGAATGTAGGGCTCCAGTGAAACATCTGTTGAGATGGTTAGGAGCTATACTTTGTGTCGGATCATGTCACTAGCAATTACTGTAAATTGCTTCAGTGTACTACTGTGCAATGGCTGATATAAACTAGTTAACAGAAGCCTACATGTTGTGCTTAAGATTGTTAAGGGCTAAGGCACTAAACACTAACATGGCATTGCAGGCTGCTAAGGGGTGATGCCTCCAAATTGTAGTCAGTAGAGGTGTTTCAGCATTATCAGACTATTACCTGACTTTATTTTCACCACGCACTGCTGTTGGCTTCTGGGCAGCAGTTAGTTTTCTAAATATATAACTGTAGCTTAATCCTTCTCTTTTGTTGGAGATAAGCTTCAAAACAGATGTAATCCTTAAAAAAGAGATCTAACTGAAGCTTTTCCACCATCTCAGCATTACGTTTTTGGTGTCGCTGCTGACATTGTCAGTTCAATGCATATCACATTCATATGCAGATTGTTAATTGGTTTAAATGGAATTTTAGCTAAACCCTACAGTGATTGTCTGATCAGCCTAGCAACCATAACTTGGCACAGCAGGCCTGTCAAGCTTTGGATTTGAAAGTGGTGCACATAAGGTGGGTGTAATGGAGACTCATTTAAGTTTGGAGTGGAGTTTTGTGTTTTTTACGTTTTGGTTTTTTTTTGCCATTTCCAAACCAAAATCTCAAGAGCAAAAATGAAAGGAACAGATTAAAAGGATTATGGTTATTTCATCTGATCTAACGTAAACTTCATGTCACTGCATGTCTGCCTAGTAAGCTTACTTACTTTTGTCGTAAAATGGTGTTATTTCCAAAGCGGCACACAATTAACTAACCACAGGTTGGGCTGAAAATATGGAAAGCATGTAGCCTGTAGCTATCGACCGCATTTTTAAAGGGAAAACTTGAACCTGAATCCTATTTCCCATGTTTTGGAGTATAAGTGACTAAGGGGGAAAATTTACAAATTTGGTCCAGTATTGAGAGTGTGAGAGTGCTGCAGCCAGCAGCAAGCAAAGAGAAACAGGCTTCAATGTGATCCCCCTGGGCAATAATGTCTACAAAAAGTGCTTTTTTTTTTGCCAGTGACAGGTTTATATCATTAGTGTCTGATGACTTTTTGGAATGGACCCTACAGACAACCTAAATGTTTTCTACTTTTGCTTGATTCGGCCTGTTTGTTCATGTGTTTAGCCAAGTCTAACTCGAGGACTAGTCCTGTGTGGTGGAAATGGGAGTGAGAGTTGAAGAGATTAGGAAAAGTTGGTTGTGTTGGAGTGCCGAAAATGTAGCTAACTGTGATCCAAAAGACTGTGATCCAATTTCTGTGATCCAATGACTTTCTGCAACAACTCTTCTCTTGCGAGACTTTCAGAACAAGTCTTCCACTTTAGCACGACTTAGTTAGACATAATGGCAGACTGGATCAAGTAAAAGGTAAAAAAAAAAACCCACCAGTCAGTAGTGTAAACTGTTTATAGACACATTTTGATTGTGGTCACGAACAGAGACCACAGAGACATTAAAAAATAATAAATGGTAAAATCTGCGATCTCTGCTGGCAGGAAATGAAAGCCTACATCTGACTATTTTGGTCTAATATCAATGACATATTGTTTCAAAAACAGCTATACATTTCAAGCTGTAAATCTTCCAACAATAGCACTGTAAACTTCATGTGCGGGAAGCTTGACAGGCATAGCAACAGTAGCTAATTAAGAGGCCACAGGTTAGCAAATGGTCAAATGTCAGGCTGTATTTAATCTTATTTAAAAGTATACTTCAAACAAAAATAAATTCAGTTGTGTGACAAGAGGGCCTCATTAAACACATGTGTCCATGTGTGGTCTGCAAATCACACTTGCAGTCCTAATGGATACCTCAGAGTTGCTGGCAATTGGTAGAAATACATCAAACAATCTGGCACTTGATTAAGTGCTAATACCGCGCAGATATTAAACAAACCTTTCATTGCAACATTTCAGCCCCATGGAGAGACGGCGGATTGATTCAAATGCAGCCATGACAGTGATATATATGTGTATATTAATCAAAAGAATTGCTGGGTTACTTTCATATGCAAAATTTGTTCCTTACCAATTTACCCTCCATGGCAACATTCAGAGCCATTTCCTCTCATCTTCTCATTGTGCCACAACTCCATCAACTATGCTTTTATCAGTGTTTCAGCAGCGCAGGTTTCCCTGCTGCTATGACCTCCCAGTTTGCCTCTCCTTGTTCCACAGCACTGCATTAACCAATCCAGTTTGCCACCTCGCCTGAATTGGTTTAATTAAATCCAGGGGCCTTAACACCGTCATGAATTTCAAAGAGTGCAGGGATGCATGTACGCATATGCCAAAAACCTACACCAGCTTGGTCCTGCCAACTAAACGTTTGATCGTCATTAGTTGATATTCATGCGGTGCACACCAGAGGTCCTAAAATTGAATCTCATATTCTTTAATATTCCGATGTTCATCAGCATGCATATTAATCATAGAATTTAAATCATGGGAACTGATTTGTCTCTAATGGACTGTACAACGCATCTTTATCAGTTTTCTTAATTCTTTTCTCCTCTCAGGTGCTTAAGCTGACATGAGACTACGTAATTAATTCACTTAGTGTATTGAAGACAAGGCAATCAGTCAATGTGGAAGACAGTAAGATTAATTCAGGCTTTTTATATTGATGACTGCAGACTGAATATTACATACATTAATGAAAACCATTCATAAGCACTGAGGGAGCTACAATATAATATATGACCATAGCATAAGAGGGTGCATATATAATTTCTAGAATACTTGTCTTCCAAAATATATATATTTATATATTTACCTACAGTCGTGGCTGTAGCTGTGTGTTTCCTGCGTAATCCTCTGCACGCAATGCATTTCTTTCAACCCTCCCTTTTCTGAATTGTGAAGGAGGGAAATAAGGAAAGAAAAAAGAAGTGAATTACTGTTGAGCTGATGCTTAGTGATGCCTAACACTAATTACATTTTTGCTGCTGTTTTAATGCTGTTTACATAAAGTCTTGTGGCAACCATGTGGGGAAAAGAAGTACCTTGTTTTCATTAGATTGATCACTGATGCAGAAAGCACCTACAGTATTTTTGTGTAGAAAAGCACTGTGTTATTCTGCATGTGGGCAAAAGCCGTACACTACTTCTGCCTGTAATATCAGTGCAAAGCTGCTGGTGACATTCTTGGAATTCATCAAATCAGGACGAGACAAGGAACACAGTATGATATCGTCGAATGGTTTTCCACTGTGATAAACATTGATACTTTTATGAACCTTCTACTCCCCAGGATGTATGTGTGTGTGTATTGGGGATTCAAGTCAAAAAGCAGCTGCGATATGGCCGATGTATGTGATATACTTGGTGATCTACCATGTGTCAGCCATGTGGTAATATGAAGCTTCTCTCCTGAGAAAGCCGGAGCCTTTGATGTACACTGTAATTAACCTACCTCCACTCTTTGATCAGTAATTTTCATTAAGATCTCATATGTTCTTAGTTACTTGGTCTTCATACAACAATGTTACAGCTAGAAAGCAGGGCCAAGGCCAAGGCTCTCTCATCAGCCTGTTTTTGCTGTCCCATAAAAATTACATAAAATGATTAATGATTTTATTTGTCACAGCATATTTAATATATCAGCAAGAGCACAAGGGAAGAGATGCATTTCAAGGTTCAAGGTTTTTCTAGTTTCAAGGACAGCAGCCTGACAAGGGTCAACATGTGTTTAAGAGCCAGTGCATTGGTATTTGTCAAGAAATATGTTGTTAGGATAATTGGTATGGGAAGCGAGCCTTGCTGACAATACCAATCAGTTTCACTACAAACCAGCAAAATCAAAGTAAAACAACTAAATCTGTTTTGCTTCAGTTTAGATGTAATATAAAAATACAGATTGTAGTTTCAGGAGGCAACAAGCCAAATGTTTAGACCGGGCCTTTTTAGCCCCACTAACAACTTTGCACTCTTGGTCAGTTGGTCCATAACTTTACATGTCCAGCCTTACTCATCACAACCCTATTGGATGGATTGCTGTACTGATGTGGTGGTCTACTGATTTTTCCTTTCCAAGAGGTTGGTTTGTGGATTGGTCCACACTGAAATAACAAATGTATGTATGACACAAAAGAGAGCACTTTGGTATTCTGTAACTATTAATTAAGTGCCATCATGTCAAACTGACTGGTCCAGCACTTTAATTTATAAACAAATACCTTCAAATCCTCTTACTTAATTCTGAGAGTAAAAATGGCAAATATTATATATACCAATAATTACGTTACTGTTGCCATAATGAGCATGTTGACATTAGCATTTAACTCAATTATATCTACAGATGAACATGGTTTATCCTTATTCTATTCCTGTTTGTGCACACCTTGACCTTGATTTCCCTTTGAAATGTCGATAATTATTTTACATAAAATGTGTCTTTTATCATAAATAGTAGATTAACTAAAAGTCTGTCCACATTAGCATTCATACTGGATGGTTAAGAAATCCGCAACTTTATACATAAATTAAGGTTATCACTGGAATTGTAAGAGTAAGATCTTGTTGGCAGAGGTGAGCGGACTTCCTGCATTATCATAACCCTTAACTCTAGTCTTGCATTTTTCTTAAGCTAATGCATTTTATGAGAAGAAATAATAAACTTAAGTCATGTAGATATTGGCCTCTAAAAATATTCTTCTCTGGGTGTCTGACATCTATAAATTGCTTTGACATTACTGATATTTATTTTTTTTTGACAGGCTGTCTTTTAGGTACTTCATTCCACCAGCTACCTACTAGCAGTGCTTACTGTAAATGGCAGCTGTTTACTGACACCAAAAAACAAATTTGTGGTCTTCCTCTGTATGGCATATCATTATTACATATATGCTTGCTGTTCTGCAAAACTTCCTCTGGTTTCATTTGTTCTGAGATGCAGTTCAAAGGCACACGTGTGCACATGGCTTTCTGAGTAATTTCTGGTGTGGCTCTGGTATGTGTTGCAAGAACCTATTTCCTGTGATCTTATCATTTACGTCTAGAAGAAAATAACCTATGTAACTGGACCACTGTAACAATTCAGATCTCTAACTTGAACAATTTCAAGGGAATTTTTATCTTTTGAAAACAACTCTATATTTACACATTACATTTATGATGATACCGAAACACTACTACTATTATTACTACTAACCTATTACTAATGACAGATATGATTGTCACAGACAAATTATATTACTCTAAATAACAAGGAACATATCAGCAATACCAAACGACACAGTCAGTAATCTGCTATGAAATTCATGAGCACAACTGTGGGAGGAAGGAGGAAGTAAACAAAATTATTCCAGTTCTCCTCTTTAAAAATTCAAAATAAACTATAATCTGCGACCATTCTGATTAGACTTTGACTTATTATCATCACATAGAATAGCATGGCGGCACTTTTTAGAGTCAAAGCTTTGCGTGCATCTCTGGGGATTTTTCTATTTACCGATCCTATCAGTGACAAACCCTTGCACAGCCAAGCCCCAGTGACCATGTTTATTAATAGACAGTCGTCTCAACTACTAGCCAATGAACTGCTATTCCCTAAATATGTGATGGGATTTGCCAAGTGCTGAAAGACAGTGTGGGTTGCCAGACTTGCATATTGTTTTGCAGCAGTAGATAGAAAAAACACAGTCGAGATTGAGAAACTCACCAGACTCAAAAGAGCTTCCCAGTTCCTCTCAAACAATATATAATGTGTGCGCACAAACACACCACTCTTTTATCAAAGATTCTGACAAAGTGCCTGTATTATATTTTCAGTAGCCTGTATGTGTCTGCAGATTTTTGTCTGCATCTTACTAAAATAGCTGTTTTATATAAGGAAACTGTGAATATTGAAATAGTGGGACTAATTTTCAGCATGTATTTCAGTTTCTATGTGGTACACACGTAAGGTGATGTATGTGTAGTTTATGCTTAGGGGCTGCACTGCATGCGTCCAACCACTGGTGTGATATGTGCATCTTGTTTTGATGTGTACACAGCATAATGTTGATGTTAGTCATTAATAAAAAATGGCACCATCTGCTCCCTCCCTGTGCCAGTGCTCTGTGCAGGATATTTGTCTACTCGAGTGTGGTTATGATGGACAGCCATTCAATAATCCACCTCAGAATAACCACATGCAGGCCAGCACCAGTAGGTGCTTTCTCCTGCTGCGAGCAGTACAGTGACACATTACGCTAGCTGACCCTCATACAATCAATAGTATCATGGGAACAGACCTCTAACATCCACTTCTGGTCTGCTAGGTTTAACTTAGACTTCAATTAATCAACACAGCAGTTAATTGATTAGCTGTAATATGCTAAACAGACTGCCTGTGCTGTGACAGTCGTTTAGAAGGGGATTTGGGTGGTGTGATTCAGTTGAAGAATTGTCTCCATTCAAGTGCAGCCATCAGTATATGTCTTTCCATCGTTGTAGGTATTCCCACAGTTGATTTCTTTAAATAATCTCATAACTGGTGGCCTTCATCAGGATAAATGTGTTTATCTAACCTCAAAATACAGAACTCACAGAACAGAATAAAGAAATCAGTAAAATGCATGCAGTGACACAGAATCAGCATCTTTTCTCAGATGAAAGTGAGAACACATAAACTGCAAATGGAACAGGTTTAGTTTTTATTTTCAGTGCATGTTAATTTTGTTTGCAAGAGCAGAATTTTAATTGTCAGTTTTCTTGTGCTCATTATATTTTTATACTGTAGAGTGAATGAAATAATGTCTCCTCTTCTTGTTCTGTGACAGTTTATGACATTGTTGGCATTATGCTGTTGGCATTGATTGACAACTGAAGAAACAAAGTGGTTTATGATTGTATGTTATCTTGGGTTGAAACAGTATTAATTGTATCTAGGATATGAATTGAAATTTTATGTTTTTATCAAGTAAAAATGCATATCTTTTATTTTAGCACAAAATGACCAGGGCTGAAAGTCTTGTTTTTGCTGACCTCCAGTGATGTAATGTCAGACCTTGCCATGGTGACATAGAAGTATACTCCAGTGTATGTCCATGCAACGTGACATCACAGGGCTGAAGTATGTTGCACTTTAGTCTTCACACATCTTCTACTTTGAGAATGGCAAGTTATCAACATCTATTGAACTCAACTACCATTTTATTGACAACAAAGGAAATAAGCAGGACTTGAATCAGAGTTTGATGACATTTTTGCTGCCCTGTTCACTGCTCACTAATGCATTGTTGCCCTCTATTGAATAACAAGGTCATGAGATTAGTTGTATTTTTAACGCAGGGCTTGTTGCACACGTGTGGTTTACCTGTTGTTTGCTTACTTTTGACCTTGGGTAGATGGGCAGCTTGTGACACCATGATGAATTGGTTCCAGGGAACTCGGAACAAAATCCATCTTTTGTACCAGTTCCCTGAATGCACAAATATCTACCAACACATTTATCCCCTCACACTGTACAGCTGCAGTTTCATTCAATGTACCCTTGAAAACATTATAGTAAACCATATGCTTATTACAATTTTCTGTATGTGCAAACTGCAGATAATCTTTATAAGCACCTGTAAATTCACCTTTTGGGTCAAAAAGGATTATCATATAGATATATTGTTATGATGATATTTATTATGGCTGTACTTATGCACAAGGATTAAGGAACAATAGCAGGAAGCAGGTGGTCAGCAGCTGTACTTAGCAGTGTCTAGAAAGCGTAAAGAAGCACTGGTAGTCAAGTTAAGTATGTGGAGAAACCTGGAATTATTGGATGCTACAAGTTATCTGATGTGTGTGGGCTGTCATTGTGAAATGATGGAGGCTCTCCTGTTATCTCTTGAATAAATATGAAGATGAAGATGTGCAGAGTTCTGCTCAACCTCAAGTCTCCATGGACTAGATTAAAGAGTGGTTTTCAAGGTTCAGGAGTTAAGAGACATGTCATGATTGAGCCAGATTATTGGTCTCCAGACTAAAATTCTGTACCAAACACTGTGCACTTGAGATTAAGGCCTGCTGTGTAAGGTGTGGACAGTCATTTCTACAGAGACAAAGGTTTGTTACTTTTTATGCTGAAATCAATATGAATCATTACTGAGCTGTTTGAACAGAGAAGCACTCTTTATTACTTCAGGATTTCCAAATGTGATTTTGTGTGTGAAGGGCACACATTTGCAATAGTGATTTGAGCATGAATGAACATTACCATGGAAAGAAATCGCATTACGTTGTCCTTGTCATCCGACTTCTCTTGGATTGGATTTAAGATTTCAAAAATTTTACAAAAGGCTTGTGTTATGCTCTAGGGGCAGGGAGTTTCATGTGGCTGATTACAAGGCGAAGGGGGTCTAATGAAATGGGAAACAGAAATGTAGAATCAAGCTTTTTCAAGAGAATGGTGCACACTAATCACTGTAGTCAAGATGTCTCTGGAGGTTCTGCATCAGCTTTATTATGGAAGTGCAATACTACACCTGTACATCAAATGTTTATTTACATAATCATATTGTAACATTGGTGTCAGCATCTTCAACATCTCAGCCTGACAATTTCAAAAATGTGAAAAACACAACTGTTTTTTGTATTTCTTATAATCAAAGTTTCCTCAGACACATTGTTGTATGAAATCATTGGCAAACCAAAGTTCTTGTTGGATGTGTCATTCCAGAAAATGATGATTAATACTTTCAGTAGACAAGGTGGCTGTTAAAGAAATGTCAATACAGAGTCACCACATAACGTGCATTTAATGTTCACATCATCAATGTCTCTACGTAGGACAGGAGAGAGGAGAGGCAGACTACTTTTTGTCCTCCCTCCAGTCTTTATTTGAGGCTAATGGCACATTGAGGTTAAGGACCATTAGTCCGCTCTCTGGACTATAGCTGCACCTATTATAGTGCTACAGCATAGCTTTCTTCAATGGGCCAGCCCTACTTTATCACTGCTTACCCAGGACCTTTCCCAGAAGGTCAGGCTTTTCTAATGACTCGTGACTTGAGTCATGAGGAGGAGAGGAAAAGTGAATGGGGGAAAATTGCCTGTAGAGAGAGACAGAAGAGACAGAGCAAGAATGAAAAGCAAGGAAGGGGAAAAAATGAACAGGGCAAGGAAAAGGTTAGTGGTGGTGGTGAAGGATATATCACAGGGACAATAATGGGTCTAATGTAGATACTGGTGGATAACCATTCAGAAGTCATTGCAAAGGTTCTTGGTTTAATCGGGGAGGTACCAAGGAAGACATTATTAAATAATCCTAATCTGAAATTTGATGTGATCGACACTTTATGGCCTGATATCCCAATTACACAATCACTGAGTTGACTTTGGCGATCGAACTAAGACTGAACTGGGGGAGCAAGGATAATCTCGAGAGAGGGTAAGAGTAATGAGTTGCATTATGTTGTGAAATGAACCTTTGAAATTGAAAACAATATTCTGCCAGGGCATTCATATTATTGGTGTGCTAAGATTTCCTATTGACTAATTTTCCTTCATTGACTGATGGAGGGAGGATTGGGATGTGGTGTGGGAGTAGGAAATCTGAGTAGCACATATGCAGCCGGGGATACTTCCATAAATATCTGATGAATTTTCATAGTGCAAATTTGCTTAGTGTCAAAATCCTTCACCTTGATTAAACGGGCTGACCTGTGATGCAGTCAAATTCTTCTTTAATGAGCCTCACTGATTAATTGCAAGGGAATATAAAAAAAAAAGAAAATGTGCAGAAATGTTTGGTACAAATTATACTTTTCTAACTGACCTACTTGCAGTTGGTTTCCCTAGGTGCCTCTTGCAGTGAGATGTGGACAAAGGTCAGTTCTTACAGTTTTGCAATAAAGTGAGGAAGAATTCTTAATGAGAAGCAGAAGATATAATTGCTGGAAAATATAAAAATACTTATCTTGGTAAAGACAATTAATTCTTGCATTTAAAATGTGTGTTTTCCAAGTAAAAGCATCTGTTAAGCTGAACACGAAATCAAACTGTCTCAGTTATCAGATATGGCGGTCCGTGTTTGTGGAATACCCTCCTGCTGAGGTACATCAGACCTTCCTCTCTTTCTACTCCACTGACCAATAGTTGAATATTTTTCAGGACATTCCACTGGGTGTTCTGGATGCAGCTGTGTCAAGACTCAATTTGATGGCTAATAAAGTGATTTCACAGCATCTACTCCTCCAATAAAAACAGCATGGTTTACTTTTAATTGTCAACAAGTACGCAGGACCAACCAATGCATGACTTAGTTCAGTTTTTTGGGGTTTTTTGCAAAATAGTTAGCACATAGTACTAGTGGAATGTAATGTTTACAATTTAGGAAATCTGCTCTAAAGGTAGAGGACAGAAATATACTCAAAAATATCAGTTGAACCGTAAAGATCCACATTTAAAAAACAACTACGTCATCCTGATTGCATAAGTCTGTACACATCGCCCATCTAATACTATGTGGAAGCACCTTTTGCTTCCACATAGTATTAGATAGAGGTTTTGTGCTAAAACATCTTGTCATTTGAAGCTATTCATTACTGCCTCTATCTTGACAAGGAGCCCCTGACCCAGCTGAAGAGAAGCATGATGTTATCACCACCATGCCTCACAGTCAGTATAGTGTTCCTTAGATGATGAGCTGTATTGGCTTTGAGTCAAACATATCACGCGGAATTGAGGCCGAATAGTTTAACCTTTATCTCGTCAGACCGTAACACATTTTGCCACATGGTTTAAGTTAACTTGAATAAATGTTTTTCCATGATTCAGGCAGGTTTGGATGTTCTTTTTACAACCTCTTAGCCTGGCGATGGTTGTGATATGTGAGGATTGGCCAGTACCTGTTGAAAACTCTGTCGTTCCCTCAATGAATCTGTTAGTTTCTTGGGAGCCTTCCGAATAACTTTTCTCTTCATACACTCATCAACTTTGAAGGGCCATCCTAATCTGTGCAATGTCTCTGTAGAGGCACATTTTCTCCTCTTATTGATTATTTCAGTGCTCCATGTTACATCCAGAGCCTTCAGTATTTTTCACTCTCTCCTGAGTGGCACCTCACCTGAGAAGTAGTGAAATGAGCTGTTTATCTTGACCATACTACTCACATAACAGTAAGGAATGGACATTTGCATTTTGTTTTGCTGACTTGATGGGAAGTGGGATCATAGTTTAACAATATATGGATGAAAACTTGAACCTCCATTTTCTTAAAAGGCACATTACCCTGTCAATTTACCTGCAACCACACATACTCAGCTTCATATTGAAACCATTATTGGCTTTAATGTGTAACTATATAAATAGGGATGGCAGGTGGACAGCTGAGCAGGTCAGTTTAACTTAATTTGACACAGTGTAAAGCCTGGATTAAGCAGTATAAATACAAAAGAATTTGGTCTTTACTTAATTTTCAGTTGGCTTTAATTAATTTGAGTCACAATGGAAATAAATGGGCTATGATAAAATACTTATTGATTATGCCCATGCAAGATTCCAGTTTGGTTATTTTGGCTTGGAGCCATGTGTGAATAAAGATGCTGTGAGATGAGGAGGCAGCAGAGCCAGCAGAGAGAGCAACACATACAGTAGGAGAAGATGTATCCTATTAGAGAGGAAGAGATGGAGCAGGAAATAAGTCAGTTACACATATCTGACCATAACATTTTACAAATTTCTTAAATTGTGATATAAATAGGTGTGTAAACAGGTGTGTAATGTGGCAGTTCAAGGTTTTAGTTTGTTCACAGCTTTGAGGGTATACTTTTTTTTTAAGTTTTGAACTGATTTAATGATCATGACTGACTATTTGCATGGTGACATCCAGAAGGAGCTTGAAGTGGAACTACAGCTCTTTTGAGTTGAAAGGACTCACTTTTGGGTGGTTTTGGCATCTGATCAAAATGCTTCCTGGACGCCTTGTGAAGTTATTCCAGACATGACCCTCATGTAATCCCTCCACAATACTGGTGGGGATAGATGTCCCATCTGGCCCAGGAACACCCAGGATCTCCTCTGAGGAAATGGCTGGAGAAAAGGACGTCTGGGCTTCTCTGCTCAGCCAGCTGCCACCATAACACAGATAAACTGAGGGAAATAGATGGATGGAAGGATGGAAAATAGAATATTTGTTACACAGAAAAACTGAGTAATGCTAGGTGAGCTTATCAGTCATAAGGCATTGGTGTACAATGTCTCATAACCACCACATTTGGGCACACCGGGTACAAATAGAAGACAGATAAGCAAAGGAAAGGTATATGGGAAAAGTGTCATTGTAGGAATATTGCCCTCACAGGTACAGGACACAGTGACTTGATAATGTCAGCCAGTGATTGGAAAGTAATTGCTTTCTAATGACTTTCAGTTTTTCTCCGGAATGTCATCTGTTGCCTTCCTGTAAAAGATAACATGCTGATGTGAGGACTGGCTTTTATTGAAATAATAGAAAAGCATTGGACACATAATTTTGACAAATGTTTTATGTTGTGGTGATGCAAGCTCTGGCTCAAATTAATTTTCTGTATATATATATATATATATATTCTATGCCCAGTTATTTAGTTTTGTAGCATTATCATGAAAACAGTGGGGCGTGTTTCTGTGTGCTATGGGGAAATTGTGCATTTTGTAACAGAGAATTGACAATATTGTATCAGGTGCCAGTCAGTAAAAGTATGCAAAAGTTGAGTGAAAGTTAGTTTGACATTTTAAGAAATATACTTATTTAGGTTCTTGCCAAGAGTTACTGTAGATGAGGGAACAGTGATTTTCATAGCTGCCTGTTTAATGAACTGCAGCCTATTAACATAGCTTAACATCAATACGGGAAACATTGGTAACACTTAAGGTTATGTATGATATGTAGTACAAACATAACGTGTTCGATAATGACCTCAATGACCTTCGGTGCTGGACGAACAATTTTGATAACTTTAGACAAAGCCAGTCATGCTTCTCTGGAAAGAATATGATTTTTTAAAAAGTAAATTTCTTACAGATTCATTATAGAAATTATAAATTGTAATGAGTTAAACAATGAGGCTGTTACTTAAAAATTACTTAATATAAAAATGGGTCTGTGTTATCTGTATCCGTCTCACTAATTTGACTGAAATCACCTAAAACAACTTGATTAAAACAATCATGCACCTATATGCTGCTTTCCACAAGTAGAGGACAGTTACAAATGCAAATCTTTAATTATCAACTTTGAATTTTCCATATTGGCAAGACACAAGTCAAATATGACTAAAAACAATTTTCTCTTGTGCTTTTTTTTTTTTTTTTTAACATACCATACTGTCCTGACTCATTTCTGACCAGATTGTAGGGAGTTCTGTATCTCTCAGAGGCGCAGCAGTGCAGACTTTATTTTGTTGGTCCAATTCTGGAATTGTTTATTTCTTTTCCTTCTCTCAGCCAGAGGGCAATGTAATGCACCCAATACTCCATATCCAGAAACTGATACAAAAACAGTTCTGCAAAGTCCAATACATGTGAGGTGCACTGGTGCCTTAAACTACAAAATAAAACCAGTAGCTCATGAAAGCATCAAATTGAAATATAAAACCCAATAGGAAAACTTTGGAAAAGCAATAGCACAACATGAATGTTCACATAACATCAAAGTAACTGAAATTCGCAAAACTGATGGCAGTGAATGATGTTTTTTCTATTCAAGAAAACCAAGACGAAGAACTTTTACAAAAATATGACAGCATGACGAAAATAACTAAACTTTGGAAAGAAACTATGTAGCTTTATAACACCCTGTCTGTCCTTGTGGAGTGGTGTTTGCACCAACAAAGATGTTGCTAAATGGATGTGTGTGCGTGTGTGCACATGTACTGACGCACATCATTCGCGCCATGCTTTGGCAGAAAGCTGATTAAAGAGTGAATGAGGAAGTTGATTTCCACCCCACAGTGGACCAACAATGTGCAGGATTAATCAGGCCCGGCTCCTATCCGTGCAGGTTAATTAGGGTTAAATGATAATTAGGACACCATTAAAAAGGCAAACAACCACAGAGGACCCTTAATCCACACAATGCTGTGCTGTGGTGGTTCGGTTTATTTGTTTGTGGAGGAGAGTGTGTACGGACAAAAGGTGTTTTTGTACATCCACTATGTATGGGCTTTCATGTATTTTTGTGGATGTGATATATCTCCATGTAAGAATTTGTCTAAGTGAATTGAATAAAACTTCTGCTGTTTTCTTTTCAGCATGAATTTGCTCCTTTGTGGAGGCATGACCTGGAACTTTATTTTGAACCTCACTGGAGGAGATTTGTTTTTTTGTAACTTTGCAAAGATGAAGGTCACGGCGCATAGTGCAACTCATACTTTTAAAACTCTTGAATAATGATTAAAGATGCATTCGAGTCAAAGCCAAGGTTAAAATATCTTAGCCATGGCTCCAAATTATCACAGACAAACATTCACGTTGAACATGGCTTTTACATCTTCCACGCCACATCATATTAACCGCAGCTATACTGAACTATTCTGGAAAAGTTCACCATAGTGAAAATAGAATTATGACTAATACCCAGAATGCCTTGCACCATTACTGATGGGATGCAAATATGTCAGGGTTGACCTGGAACATCCTCTTTGTCCTTTCTCAGATACAACAATTTGCTCCCATTTTGTGCTCACAAATGTGACACCAGGATGTTGCAGTGACAAATTGGAATTGATTGGAGCTTTGGCTAAAATGTCTCAGGTTGTGACCCCTGAAGCTCAAAAGCATTTTCCATATTAGTATTCTGCACCTCACAGCTCCCACCTGGCAGCCAAGGTTTTAGAGCATGAATAAAATCAATCTGTATTTCTGCTTTTTTTTAGTTTTCTGTAGTTCATGTCCCCATTTTAGCAAATTGCATTTTTATTCTACTATTAATATTATCATTAGTATTACTGTACTAGTTATCACTGTGGCCTCAAGCTCCCATATCTAAATCTCCAGATCACTCAGGGAGGAGGTTGTTTGACCTCTTCCTCACCCACATTAAGTAACAAATACCACAGTTCAACCCAACAACCTATATAATGATTGTGGAGCAATATTTTAATCCCCCAATAATTACAGAGATTTTCATATTGTAATGTTGATTTGCAGTGATTTAAAAGATTTGCAGCCCTCAAATTCCTTTGGTTACCATTATAATTTATTGCAGCCTTTATTCATTCATTAATTGCACTTCATGATGGATATCCCCATCTTACAGCCTGTGGCGCTGACAAGGAGTAGTAGTAGTGGTGGTGGTAGTTTGTAATCCTCTTTAGGGTCCCCAGATCTCTAGGGCTGGCACTGAACTCCTTTCCTCCTCAGCACCCAGATATATGCTAGGTAAATTTATCAGCACAAAACACCCTCAGCATGCCTGAGTGAAAGCGGGAGCTTAGCACTGATAGTGCGGCTGTACAGTAGCAGTGGGCATTTTATTCCATTTTATTTTTATTTTATTTCTTTCTTGGAAGGTTACATCTGAGGGCCTGTGATCTGACTGCAGCCTGACTGAGTAATTCCTGAGCTGCGATAAGGGCTTGGATAAGCATAATGACGTTTGGAGGTGTGAAGTTTTTGCTCCCTTTGAATGGATATGGTGATTCTCTCCTTACACCTCTGTGCTTATTTAGAGCCCAGACTATGGTGAGGAATTTCAAGTGAGGTTCTAATTCACAGGGAGGTTTTTCCTGTGTGTGTCAGTGTGCGAGTGCATGCGCGTTTGTCTGTGTGTGACCTGCATTTTTCTACCACCCAGCACGTCAAGCTCCCTCCTGATGAGGGTTGAGCAGGCAGTGTGTCATTCCTTGGCGTTGTTGAGGGGTCAGTCTTTTTATCTGCTTACCCAGTAAGCTGTTTCTGCTCTGACTGTGTACACTATGTGTATGTGAGTATGCGAGTTCATATACATCATCTGCTTATAAGTCATGTAACAGCATGGCTCAGGGATGGCAAGGTCAGTGATTCTCTTGCCCACTTTGGTCCAGACTTACCTTTTTGGATAGATGCCCATAATCCTCACAGGTCGAATCCTAATGGCCTGAATTTTAATGTGGTATCAGCATGTCAAAATTTGAATTTGTCCAATACCTTGGCTTATGACTAAATACCTGCACAAGTAATTGCTTTCCCATTAGCTGCAGCAGCACTGTTAAGTCGCAAATGTTAGCATGGTAATGGTGAATGTGTAAATCAAACACATACCTAACATCAGTTAGCATTGGCATTTTGAGTATGTTAGCATGCTAACACTGGTATTTAGCTCAAAGCGTGGCTGTGCATATGCTTGTGTGTATGTCTTCATAAGTCCCAGGACATACTATCTATTGTATACTTAAGAATAAGGTGTTAGTCACAGCAACACTTGTGACAGCAAATGTTTGAAGTATTTCAGTGGAATTGCTGCAGAGGGGGTAAAACTGAATGGATGAAATGAATGATTCTGGGAAGATTTTGCTGAAAATAAAGGATACAATCCACCTCTTACTAGATATTGATCAGTCTACAGATGGTTACTTAGATGGTTACTGAAGCATAAATAATTGTTGTGAAGTCAATAACTTCACTGACTTTGAATGAATCTAGAAATAAAAAATGAGCTTCCTAAGATGTTAGTGGCTAACCCTAACCTGATAATCACAAAATATCAAGAGAGACTCTACCACAACAATTATTGAGGTTTATGAGAGGAATCCAATGCCACATAGCACTACACAACAAAATGATGAGGACAACTTGACAATATTTCAATTATTATTTGCATTTACTATTGAGCTCCTTCATTGGTTTGATTAATATTAGGCTCTTGATATTCTGTGTATACCCAATCAATAAATCCCATGAGAAAACCAAAACCAACTATGGAATTGTCTGTGGAGTCAAAGTTTGAAATCATTTATTCTACGGTGCCATAGACTTTGATTGCGCATTTTAACTCAATTTCACAGGAGTCCTCCTGCTGCCATAACTACTCAGTAGAGCAGCAAAGGTTTAATATATCTCAAAATAGTCCAAAGAAAATGCACCATTTTCTATGCATTACATAACATTTGCCAAAAAACCAAACAAACAAACACAAAAACCTATTGTGCCCAGCTAATTTAGTATTTTAGTATATGTCTCTGACCTTATTACATTTTCAGAGGAAATACATGGGTTTCAGTGTCACAGACTAGATATTAAAGTCAAATATTGAGGGACACGCTAATACATTATTGGTTTTAGTATTTTCATGGGTTTTTTTTTTGACAGAAACAAAGGTGTAGAATACTGCTAGTCTTCAATGTGAACAGAGGAGGATTTGCCTTCACTTTCCTTCAGTGTTTTATCATTTATCTTGTGCAACATCCATATTCTCATTTCAGTACATCCATGTACACTGTGGCACACTGGAAAGATCAAAGCCTAATGTGGAGCTACTTTTTGGCACTTTCATTTTGCCAATGTAAACCCACCATATTTCATTTTGGAGGATACTTCAGAGCTTACAGGTGGATGCTGGGGTGTTAGTGGGACTGATGAGTCCTAGAGTGGTGAGCAGCAGTAGTCAGTGTAGAAGCAGTGGTTGCAATCTGAGCAGTAAAGCAGCAACAGAGGCTCTGAGAGTGATTCACTACCGCTACTGGATTATAGGGGGTGTTGGACTTATGTTACTTAAGCTCAACATATCATATATTGAAATGGCTCATGTTGCCTGCATTAACTATAATTCTACTGGCCTTTTTAAGGCATTATAACTAGAATATATTGGAAATTTATCACATTGCGCCAGAGCAGAGAACACAATAGTGCCCCATGATATTCTTTTACTAATAATAGGAAACCCACACTTGCAACAGCACCACAGGTTTGATCTCAAGGTTGGTTTGTTTGTTTTTTTTATTGTGTCTTTTAGCAATGCAACGTACCCCTCTAAAATCCTGTTGCCACTTGTAAACCCTGGAGTCACATGGCTTTCATTGGCGAAATAACTCCTAGTTGATAAAACATCTGGAGCAAATGAAAGAAGAAAAGGAGGGGAGAAGCAACAGAGGCAATTTTATAGCTGAAGTGCAAAGAAAAACACAATTACTTGGGGAGGAGAGCTGGAGAGCAGTTGAGTGATGTGCATGAGTGAGGATGTTTGGCCCGTCTGCATTGAGTGAGGCTGGGGCTGAACCACACAGGACTGATTACTGCAACAGAAAATATATTGAACGCCCCTTTCACAACAAGCAGCTATTGCAATTGTCAATTCCACTTTAGAAGCAAAATCATACTAAATGGTCCTCGAGCCATTGTGCAATTTGACTTGTAACATGAAAGAGTGCGTGTCGCTTGGCATTCTGTGGTTTGGGGTAAAGATCACTGACATTCGAGGTCGGTATGGTAGAAAATGCTCAAATGATGAAAATATATAATTGCTTTAGGACTTGCGGGGTAGGAGACACAGCACTGATTAAAAGTGTGTGTAGACGCGTGTTACAGGGAGGCAGGATAGCAGCAACATTTTATGCAAACAATACACCGACATTTTGTACTGCTTCTGTTTGCCGTTGTGTGCACTTTCAAACAAAAGGAGTGTGACAATATACAATTCAGAAAACTAGACACTGTAAGAAAATTCATGAATTCGAGAGAGGGAATAAAGTCAAGATACACATTTCCATTTATTGGAAATTCATGCATTTCTTTCATTTCATTAGATACACCTACTCATACTTTTAGGTGTGTAAGAGATTGGTTATGAATATTTAAAATAGTATCTTGTGTCATTTAGACATTTGATCCCTCAGTTAATGCAACCTATACTATTTAACATTAAATTAAAGATGTAATCTCTTAGACGGTCTTGGTTGGACCTTTGGTCAGTTGTCATTCATCCCTGTCAACATTTTGTGTTCACATGGCTTGGCAAGTTAATTGGAGTCAGGCAAGGTTCAAAAGGCTGCTGAAAAACACTGTAGCGGCTGACATCAACTGCCCCCAGTGGATTGTGTTCTTCTCGGGGAAGGACACATAAAATTCTCTTCCATCACACACAGAAAATGTCAACTTCTGCCTCAGCTTAATAAAATGCAAGGTCCAGGTCCAAATCTCAAACTTACTGCGCTTTGAGGGGTAGTTACTGTATTCCTGGTGTAGATTTGTTTTTTCTGGAGATCAGGTCCAGGTTTTTTTTCATTACTTTGTTGTTTTTGAATGGATTGTCGTGCTTTCTGAGAATAAAACATTCCAGCATTTTCAGACTTTCCTCTAGATTAGATCACAGGCCAAACTGGTTGCATTTGCTGTCTGAATCGCTTTGCTTTGACTCACCTCATTCAGAGCATCCACTCAGAGTGCATTGAATGCCCTCAAGTATTGATTGAATTAGACAAAGAACCCTCATGAGGAGAAAAAAAACACTGAATGCAATCATATTCCCATTAGTGCCAGGCAGGATGAGAGAAGCACGTGCTGGCCTTTTCTTCTAGCCTTATTCTTATTCAACATTAATTGCTGTTCATTTCACACATTCAGTTCTTTCACTCTGCCCACTTTCCTACTCTACACACCATTTTCAGCCACTGCTCATCAGGTCGCTTTCTCTCAACTCCTTAGAATTAACCACCAAATAAGGTATAAGACAATGGTCAGAAGATTATTAGGTTTTTTGAACCCTGCACTTTTATTTCGAGGGGAAGTTAGCAATGAAATTCATAAGGTTGAGATTTGAATTTTACTTCTGCTGTGCACATAAATCAAACATTGCAAAGTTAGAGTGTCAGACAACGGTGAGAAATACATTGTGCTCCATTACGTAAAAGATGGAGAGAATCGTGTCCTCTTACTCTGCCAATGGCACCCATAGCTTTTGTCTTCGAGCAGTTGTCTGGCTGTGTTTTCATCACTGTCACATGCCCTGTAGATTTCACTTCACCTTCTGTCTTCACATGTGTGCCTCATATTCCAAATGTAGCTGCAGAGCTCCTCAGCTTGTCGTTGTAACCTTGCTGGAGTGTGGATGCGCTTGAGGTTTATTCAGCTGAGAGGGTTGAGGTGGAAACTAACTTGAATAGTGATAATACAAAAAGAGGTGGAAAAATGGAAGCCTGATTTTGAAGCGTCAAAGAGACAATGTTTGACAGTACAGTAGGCATCCATTAATCCAAGGCATTAATTAACTAGTCATCACACATTTATGATATTAATATAATAATTTGATAACAGTTTTTGGTGGGATCAGATAAAGGTTTGAGCCCCAGGGCTGAGAATACTTTTACACTGTGTCACATTGCAGAGAAATTGTAATAATGAGCTTAAGGAGCAGAAAAACACCTTTTAATGACAAAAGTGTTCATAATATGTCAAACAACCAGCTGGGAGACAAAACAATTTGTTAATTGAGCTATTTTAACACAGATGTCATCCACACAACTGCACAAAAATCAACACACGTGGTCTTATCCACAGGATGCTACTTCCACATTAACTTGCTCTAAACCTCTCCCACTCCCACTCTGGCTGAAGTGAAAACATGAGAACTTTCTCAATCCAGCAATCCAACACTTCTGTGGTAGAAGCTCCCTGTTTACGTTAGCTAGTTACAGTAAATGGACCACTAACTGTATTGCTAACTGAGCAAACTATCTTATGACAGCTCCAGATATTGTTCTAAAGCCTATCAAATATAATCCATTTTTGTATGTTTAGAAACCTGTATCATTTTACATTGTGTTGTGGTGTTCTTCTCTTTTCCTATGCCTGCTATTGCCATCTGCAGTCAGACAGCTTTAACTTATTAACCACCAGACTCTTAACCTAACTTTAAATTTAGGCTTTTAGATTAAATTTAAATTTTGGTAAAGATTATAAAATTGAAGCAACACATTGGACCAATGTGAGGCCTGAGGCAACTGGAACTCCTAACTAGAAGACAGTTTGGCTGAATTGTCAATCACAACATTTCCATTTTTGGAAGAAATTTATTTTTAAGTTTTTAGGTTGACTGCTAAAATTGCACGATTTGCATGCTTGGAGTGTAAACCTTCTACCAACTTCAGGTTTATGCTTGAGGCCTATTCTGCAAAACTTAAACCTGACTGACAAACCAACGCACACAGACATCCGTAGAAAAAAAAAGTTAAGTATCCTTTAACTGCTGGAAGCTTGGCATTGCTGGTGCAAGAGCATTTAATGGACATGTAGTATGGTAGAGCTGTTTGAATATAAAACCCAGTGCAGTCATTTGTCCTTTCATGAGTCAGTAGGGTCCATTCTAGTTGTAGGGAAAAGAGCTGTCAATCATGCATTAAATTGCCTCCCTAACTCTTAAATGCATTCTTCATGTCTTTAAAGACAGAAGATCATATGACTCCCCATCTGATCCTTCTTTTTATTCAGTTAAGTTCTAAACTCCCCACTGTTGACCAGATCATTTTATTTAACAATTTTCTGGTGTCAAAGTGTGAAAACCTATGAATAATCTTGTTTTTCTAATGATTCTGATTAAAATGCTTATAACGTTGTTATTTTGGTTGTAAGCAGGTTGCAGGCAGTGATGGACTGGAATAAAAAAAAGATTTGACTCACATAAAAACTGCACCACCAGCCATACATCCCACAACACAGTTTACAAGAATGAATTGGTTTTAAAGTGTCCATGTCAGTGCAAAGCATTATGTACAGTTCATTCTTTCTACACAGAGAATAGAGATGCATACTGTATGTTTACGTATGCCACATCTAGTGCAGAATGACACTTATCTGAACACACTACCTTTCTACTAAAGCTTCAGTGATCAAAGATACAGGCAGCAGCCATATGCAGGAGTGTGATGGCTGATTTTCATATCATGTTTAGGGACTGAAAATCTTCTTCCTGACAGTTTGCGAACACCTGCCATGTTAGACCCCTCGCTTGTTCTTATAATTTAGCGAGCACTAACTAGCATCTATAATCCCTTCACAGGAACAAGAAGCTAACCACCTTCAAAATAGATTTAGTGTTTGTCTGTCTTTTCTGCCTTTTTTTCCTAGTTTTACTGTCATTATCATTACCATGAGGCTTGCCATCTCGGGAATGAAACATCTGCTGTCTGCTTTTTGTTGAACTGACAATTATCCGCTCAAAGATGTTGTGTACAAATATTTTTCATAATAATCCTTTTCCCCATCTTCGCTCATTTATCATTCCTGGGAGTCCATTGGTGCAATATTTCTGTACGATGCCAAAAATGTCAGTAATATACTGCATGTGTGAGTCTGATTGTTTTATTTTTCTTTTAAGTGACCTGTTTGGCACTCTTCCAAAACTTAAATGGCTTGGATGTTTTGTGTGACACTGTTTTTTAATGGTAAACAACATTATGATTTGCAGCAGACTTTAATGACTGGGAGCTCCATAACAGTAAAATAAGACTGGCAAAAGCAAAGAAGGACAGACCTGTGATTACATCATTACTTTGTGTGAGTCAAGCAATGAGAAAAAAACACTAATCTGCACTGTGTCTCATTTTCATGTTATTGTGTGCAAGCAGATGCCACTAATTTTTTCAGGGGGTGATCTCTTCCAGCAAGCAGAAACTGTTTCTGAGTTTTATTGCAGCTGTGTATTTTTGAAGACAAACTATTTTGCTGATCAAGATGTGTTAAACACATTTTACTATTTGGAAAGGATGAAAAAAACTGTTGCTTGATCTGCAGAATTACTTTTTTTTTGTCAATTTGTCAGTACTTTGAGAAGAGTGTGACTTTTTCCAATGAACACAGCTTAGGCCCAACACAGCAGGATAGCACCTGGCAGACGTTCTTTGAAGAGGTTTTTATTTAAGAGTTTGCATCATCTTCTTGCCTACAGCAGTAATGTTAATGGTTAGTAACAGAAAACCCGTGCTAGCATTTTCCAGTATTCTGGTGACAATAAGACTGCTCTTTGGAATACTTTAAAGTAAAAGTGTGAAACTCAAAAGCACATTAACATGTGTGTCAGGTGGTTGTGTAGCAACGCATATTTGGGTTTCTACATATTGACTTTCTCTTGAAATACAGCGAGAAACAAATACAGACAGGCAGGAGAACTATGGACATTTTAAGAATTTAGAGAACCAGTGTACTTAACAAGGCTAACAATGGCTCCACTCCACATAGGTGACTATGGCTTTGTTCAGACTCCAGACTACTCAGATTTGTCTTTTAAACTGGAGCTTTACAACAGATTGTCTGAACTGTTATCTGCAAATGATCTGATCAGTCATGGCTCCCCTAAATGCTTCATCTTTGCAGGAAGTTGCATCCCCCACAAAGCAGAGTTGCAAGGTTTGCAGCTTCACTGTGGAACTGGTCTACTTTTGTAGTGATGCTTTGGGTTGAACTTTGGTGCATCTATTGGTAGACCTACTTTACATGTAAATCACATGTGTAATATCGTTTCATAGATTTAAAAAAAATGTAAAAAATGAAACCCAAATGTGTACTCAGATCTTACCAAACTGTTCCCAGATCAGCCCCTACACACACGCCAAGATGCCACCCACAGACACATACAGAACATGCTGTAATGTTCCCGCCTCTCCCTGCTATTTGACTGTTTTTTTGTGCTGGTTTTGATTGGACATGGGGTTGGGCACACAGACCTGGCAACCCTGCAACAAAGTGCAAACAGTCTGTGAACTTAAATTCATGAACTGTTGTTCCCCATGAAGTCCTCCATATTGTTTTGCTAATAGCAGCATGGACTGGATCCACTTCTATTGCTATAGATTTGACAATGTCTGTGTATGAGCTTTTGTGTGACGCAAAGGGCACCAATATCTGACTTGATCATCAATGACTGATGAAATCCAATTGGAATGAGATTTCAAAACACCTCCTTTCATGGCTTGGATCTGACTTTGCAGTAATTGCATTTAATGTGTTTTTTTGCTGTCCAGACTTTCTAAAATCAATCTGGATACACTCTGGATCTGCCAAGAAATACATTTGGACTGGCAGTCTGAACGAGGTCCAACTTCCAGGTCCCTGATATTGTGTATGCTGGCATACTGAGACACTTCAATGGAACAGAGACATCAGTAAAATTATTTGTAGCACCTGTATTTATGCTGATATCACAAGTGAAACTGTGTGCTGTGAAAAGACTGATAGACAAGTTTAAGTTGCACATACGAGCTGGGAGGAAAATACACCAAAATGAAAGAGAGTTTATGAGGAAAGAAATGGAAAATGTTCAATAACAGTTTTGCCAGAGCTGTTTACCGCCCAGTTAGGCTACATTTTATGATTGGTTGGATAAAAATGCTTTGGGGAGGCTTGAGATACTTTTTGTACCATTTGGATGTTTTCCCCCAATGAAAAGTCAGGCTATATTCCAATGAATCAGTCTCTCCTCTCCTCCAATTAGTATAATTGAGATTGCCAGGGCACTGAGTTCAATAGACTCAACATATCACCCGTGACTGATGTGACAGAAAAAAAAAACAAATGTCAATGAAGTTTAATGCAACTAGGCTGAAACTTTTTTCTTTTCCTCTACACATTATTATTCAGTCAGCTTTGTAATAAAAACCTGGAAGCTTTTCATACAAGGATGAGTGTCACATACAAATGTAAAAATAAGTTTGTATATAATGCAATGTTTTTTTCTACCCTAAACCCAACATTGCTGTGCATCTTCAGTTGTTTCTAAATGAGGAAACTATGCAAATGTCTTAATGTAAGTTGGCCTGCAAAAGAGTGTGGGGTGATGGCTGAGACACCACCAATTATTTTTAGGAAACAGTTACATGACAATACATTTCTTCTGACCCTGGGGTCAACCTTCGCAAGAGTTTATTTTCTCTGGTTGGACATCAATTCTCCGAGAAGTAGTTGGATGTGTACAGTTTGAGTTTGACTGACATCTCTATGACTTCCCTGTCAGTTCTGTGGCACCTGTCAAGGCGGTGTCAAATGACACCTTTGTCATGATTATTATAATAATGGAGTTTGGAGACATTGTGCAGTTCCCAGTGTCATTATCACCCAACTTTAACCTGAAAGCAAAGGTCTAAGCCAGATAACTGTACATTATCTTTATCATAGATCCATGAACGGCCTTCTGAGATTTAAATCACCTTGGAAAGAAGGAAGTTTAGATCAAATTTTACTCTGTATTTTGCCAATAAAAGAAAACATTTCATGTTAACATGTTAAAAGATGTAACTCAAGTTGAAAAAACATGTTTCACACATGTTAGCTTTTTAAAATAAAACCCTGACCATTTTAAATCTTGCTGACCTAAACCATCATCTAAAACCAACACTGACTACATTACTGTCTTCACCTTGTTTTAAAGATGCCTTAGGTAAAAAGTGGCTTATCTCTCTGCACTCTCCCCTGCACCCAAGTGTCGGAGCTGAAAGCTCTGTCAAACCTTGATGGGCCTTATAATGTAATTTCTCACAAGGTAAAAGCTTATAATGCATCCTCATATTTGCTGAGGTCACTTTAACACAATAGGGTTTTTCATTTGCACCCCTCTCTGTTTGGTTTCATTGAGAGCATCTATAACTGCACATGATGGAGCTATATTGAATAGTTCTTAATGCACAGGCATTGACTTTGGGTTATTCTTTTCATTTAATTTTAATGTTATTCACACCTTATTTCAGTTTTAATATACAGGTCACCCAAAGTCACTGGGACTACTTTGGAATTCTTTGGAATTTTACCATTCGCCATTTACAAGTATGATAACATAATATTAAGGGGATATATTGGGGTTGTATGAGGTACTTATCCATAGTCAGTGTATTACCTACAGTAGATGGTGTTTGGCATGCCTCCAGTTTGGAGAAGCACATCTCACATCTATCTAACATCTCCAGGTCCAACTCAATTATGTGATTAAACTGGTAAAAAAAATATCTTTGACATTGTTGATTCTTTCAGAAATAAGGGGCCAAGAAACTGATACTTCATAAAACTGCATGCTAAAGGCAACAAAACTATCATCATATGTGATACTCCCACAGTTACATTGTACAAACCATTGAGCACAAGTGGTTTATAGACTAGGACTCAGGAAAAACAACCAAATTTAAATAATATCTATCAGAAATTATGCCACTAATAATGCATATTGTAATTTTGATCCAAGTTAAATTTGTGAAGTCATACTCCCAACACATTTCTCTTTCCATACTGTTGTTTTCCATCACCCGCCCCAGGTATAATCCTTTGACAGTGATGGCTGACAGTGATGGATTGACATGGACAGATTAAACACTGCCTGTCAGACAGTCTCTTTCCTGTGCAGAGGAGCATCTATCCAGCACTCTGCCTTTCTGCCTCAGTCGATTCCACAGGTTAGAACGAATCAAACCTCTAATTGACTTCAGTTAGTGCAGGGACATGTTCAGACTGTGTTTGATCATTAGAAGGCAGACAAAGCTCTGACACACAGAGACTTACAGTGCTGTGAAATTGGGGTTCAGGAAGAGGTCATTCTCAGACCCCATGTCTCTGGCTAACAGCTGGCCAGCTGTGACTAGCTGTTCAAAGAGAATCATGCACTCCATTTCTCTCTCAAACTTTTGATATATGCAAAATTACTGCAAGAGTGTGTGGTGGGCATGAAAATTTGTCTACAGATAGGAGCCTCTTATTATTAATTTAACTGAATACCTGATAGCATGTGCAGTTATCAAAAAATAATGTACCACGCTGGGGCAGAATTTGCATTCACAGTATATTATTTGAACTCAATTTTTCATAGGATAACAATAATGCCTATTTTTATTTCAGAATGTAAGTTTATATAAAAAAGGGTATCATGGTGTTGAATGTGTTTGGTGATTTCCTCTTTTATTTTGTAGAGTGCTTGAGTTTGTGTCTTTGTTTACTCACTTCCTGTCCTTTCATCCCCTGTTGTGACCGTTGTCATTCCTTTTGTTTTTTGCCAGTTCATCTTCGTACAACGTGGTTTGCATTGTAGCCATTTTCCTAGTGTTTTCTTACTTTCCTTGTGTGTTTTGGATTTATTGTTTGCCTGTTTAATGGGCTTTTTTTTTTTGGATCATCCTGATTTGTTTGCTGGACTGATTCCCAATTTTTGACTCTTGCCTGTCTCGACTACCCATAAGCTTTTTTCCTTTGTGGTTCTTAAAAACAATGTATCTAACTTCTTTTATATTATATTTTTAGCTTGTTTTAAAGGAATGGTCCAGCGTTTTACTAAATTATTTTGTACAGATCATGAAAACTATGGACAAATAGACAAAAAAATCTGCATACCTAGACCCTAATGGCTAATCATTTGACATGTTAGCTAGCTGTGTCCTTCTACCGCCAGTCTGTAGCTAGCTATTTACCACAAAATCTTAAGAAATAAGAAGAATAAAAAGAGACAAAAAAAGAACATTATTTACTTTTGAGGCAAATTCCTAAAGAATACTTGGCAGTGTCCTCGGTGAAGTATAATATGCTAGCATACCAGGCAGCAAAATCTCCCACTGAACAAATAATGATACACAGTACACACAAATCGCTTCAAGGCAGACTGGAGCAGATTCTGAAGATATTTTGAGATGCCTGGCAAGCAGAAAAACAATATGGTGGGACACTCTAAGCACCAAAATGACACTGAGCCCTGCAAAACCCAAATATTATCATATACAGTAGCTTCTAGACAGCTTAAAGAATGCTAAGCAATAAGCATTGTCTGCCAGGAGGCAAAGCTGCTGTGCAAGTGGCAGTCAGTCAAGTAGCAGTTGATCCTTTTAGGCAGCAAAGTGGCTTGACGTGTCATTTTGCTGCCCAGTGCACTGCCCCAGCATGCTTTGCAGCCTGGAAATGTCGTGACCATCTGGTATTCTTTAAGCTGTGCAGAAGCTGTCTGCTGTTTCATGGGTCTCGGTGTGACTCCAAGAGTGACATTCAGAATGACAGGGTTCCTAGGAATTTAAATGGCAGTATGATTTGGAGGGCGACTTGTCTATATTATACATTATAAAAAATGTATATTTTTTTGTGTGTTACTTCAAGTACGCTGTTTGTACATCACACTCCACTTCATTTTACAAAAAGAAAACACCTTACAGTGTTATAAGCCATGTGATGATGCATCAGAAACAAGTTTATGTTCAGTACGTTTGGTGACACCACCAATTCCCTGGTGTCACAAGTTGAGGATTCACTGCTGAAAAAAAAATAATAGTATAACATAATTTACCAGAACAATCCATCATCATTATTAAAATGATTTTTAACATATTGCACATTGGTGGATAGTTAAACACTTTAAAAAACAGTATGTCTAGCTGACATTAATGAAGGATGTGGTCATGTAACATGAGCTTACCTTAATTATAGTATGTGTAATAACATTAAACTGGGATAAAGGCTGTGCATTGTAAATTCATTTGTTCATCATTTCAAAATACACAAAAATGTATTCACAAACTCATTAATAATAGATGTTTCCAGCTTTGGACACACTTTCACAATATCTCAGTAAATGATTTAGCAACAAATGCAAAGTGAAAGTCCTTTAATGAAACATGTGCTGCATATTCTACAAAAAATAATGAAATAATAGATAAAATATGCATCATATAATGTCCTCTAATTGACTATGAAATAACTTTTTCCTACATAATATAGTTTTTCTGGACTGGTTTAAGCCTGCTTCTCCATTCCGTCTTACCTCCGTTGTTCAGCCATTGTGCTAAAGTTGCAGGTGTCCATTAAAATCTGTCATCAGCTGGCTGATGTGGAAAACTGCTTCTTCTTTTGTCCTCTAATGTAGAAGCTCACAGAAGTTGTGTTCTCATGGAAACGGTTATGTTTGGCACAGGCTGTCTGCCTCTCCACTGCCCACTACCCCTATTATTTTACATTTCAGAAAACGCATTTATTTCAAATGAAGCTCGTCCAGTTCTAACTAAATCAATTTATTCATCCCTGAAGGTGAGATTTAATAGTATGCATTAATAATAAATAACTACATAGTACTGTATATAGTAAAATGCCTTTGTGCTAAGTATTGAACATGCAAGAGTCCTCAGCTTAATAATGTCCAGATTCCACTGTACTGACACTGAACTACATAGCCACACTGTCGCTTGTATAGTAGAATTATAACTGTAGAGATTTTACAGTGTGCCTTGATCATGGACGTTGTTATCATGAAAAATGGATTGCAACCATTCTGAAGATTCATGTAAATATTTCTTTACACAAAAAACAATCCAGCAAATATTAAGAAGTTTTATTTGTAACCACATTCTGGATGTCCGTCTCTCTGATTGGTAATGGACTCATATTTTGCATATAAATATATATATATATCATATAAAAGGTCAGTATGTTCTCTTTACCAGGGTTGCAGTGCTGATTTGGGAGTTGAACCTTCTCATGAGTGTATACTGCTTTGCATTTGTTCAAGTTGCTATAAGGGAAAGCTGAGCTGTTGCAGCATGTTTAAAACGCGATATGAATGGATTTCTTTTACAATACTGACCATAATGTCCCTCCTCGGACATCATTCTAATACACTGAACATGCTTTATAAGGACAGAGTATATGCATGTCTCAGACTATTTTCTGATTGCACTGCATTCTGCATTAGAATGAATTGCAAATCATTGTCTGTCTATGTTACATGCATAATATGCAGCCTAGGGGGCGAGTAATGGGAATTAGTTGGTCATTTGCTACCGGGGACTATTGTTATACATGGACCATGATTCAACACCAATATAGACAGTCTTCTCACCCAATTCTTTCTAACGCTCTGCCATTGCTCCTATTAGTTAAATAAAGTAATACATATTCATTATGTCTGACAAGCAGCAGTGATGATAGGAGAATGTGTGAAGTCGCTGCTTTTGATACTGGACTTTTATATAAAACAGCAAAATAAAATATTGTTAGTCAGTTCAGGGCCTTATTATAGAGTCAGGAGAGGCGGAGAAAGTGTTAATCGCAAACAGCACTGAAGCGGTGCTGAGTGAAATATACTTTGTAGAGAGCATATACTGTGGATGGCACTCTGGTGGTTTTATTAGTGCACGCTGAAAGCTCAAAAAGGCATTACTGGTCTGTATATGCATGGGATAGATCTCAGTATGCGTGTTTCTGCATACAGAATTAGCTGGAGGAGTTTCAACTCTTTTTTCCCCACTTTTTTTCTTCCCCTTCCAGTTGCTTATTGCCTCACAAATTTCATCACTGTCTCATAAAAAATAGTCTTGTTTTGAGCTACATTTAAAGAGAAGGAAAATTTCTCAACCCAGAAAGAAACAATTCTTTCTTCATCTGGACAGTACATTGTGCATCAAAGGTCGTTTTGCTATTTTATTCTTTAAACATTTGCTTCTTATCTATTATCTTTTTAAAACGTTTATTAAACTGTAATTCTCCATACGACATTTAAATGCCTTGTGAAAACTACCTGCATATACTGCACTTCCATAGGAGTTAAAAAACATTTTTAAAGCAAACAAATCATCATTGGTTTGATTGACATTCCTTTAATTGCACTGTAACAAAATTTAGAAAATTAAGATATCACATTAAAACAAACCCAGAGGCAGTTTGATTGATTTCACCTTAAGTGCAAACTTTCCAAAAAAAACAAACTAAAATTAAAATGAGAAGAATAAATAAAAGCAAAAATAACTGTTTTTTCCCAATAAACCATCTAGTACTCATGACTATACAGTACATACAGATACATGTTGCTGGAGGTCTCACATGATACATCACAAGATACTTAAGCATTGTCCTACTCACAACAGCAGAGATAATGTGCACTCCCATTACAGCACATCACCTTTTCCAGCCTTTACTCGTTTATAATTTATCCTTGTGGGCAGCAGAGGTGCATTTTCATATATTTATTTTAAATTCCATTCGAGTGTAACTGCAGCATATTAAGACATGGCTGATTGGTGATATTACCAGATACCTGTATATTTTAGATTCTGAGTGCCACACTAATATGATAGTAGGAATACTGATTAGCTCAATTCAGGGATATAAGCTTGACATTGATGTTATGCTAATGCAGTGCCACTCTCCTGACTGTGTCCACACACACACACTGAGAACCTTCTAGCATTAGCCGTGAATTTTCATACAATCCACCGATAATAGAAACTCATTTTATTCAGAGGGAAACAGTGGACAACACCAAGCATAATCATGTCAGTGTAAATAATATTCTCACACCTATTCATCTTTGTCTAGTCCAACTCATTCACCTAAACATGCAGTGCCCCCCTCCCTCTACAGCCCCAAAACACATTACATATTGTTTTACAAACAACAATATATGACCTTTGATTCTGTACACAGAACACAACATAATGCATTATGAATCCAGCTCAGGAATATGAAATATAAATCATCAGCATGTGTGTTTAATTTTTAAAGTGCAAAGACAAGATTAAACCTGCCCTCACTGTGGTTGGTAGCTGTAGGTCAATATCGGAGAGGCAAACAATTGTAATCAGTGTGACAGAAGCCTCACTGGGGGTAAGCTGAGTGAGCATCACTGTGATTTTTATTTTAAAAATCAATTTATTTTGCACGCGTGAGGCTTCAGCTAAACAAACCCAGCATTTTAGTGGAAGTGACAGCCTGCTGGTTGGGACATGCTGTGTCTTATATGTCCTGATGGAAGACGGTGTGTGTGTGTGTGTGTGTGTGTGTGTGCTTGAGTGTGTGTAGCTGTATATTTTTATGAGTGAGACTGTCTGGATGCTATTTTATGGAAATAACTACACTTTTTTATATAATGCAATTATTTTTAATGAATTTATGGAATGGATTTTTTTAATGCAATTGATTAGATATCTTTACATTACTTAGATTATCATTACTCTTCAACCAAGAGGATATCATTTTACTTTAGATGTAGATGAACTCAGGTAATAATTCTGGAAAAATATTCTTATGCCACTTGTACCTTTCTTCTTGAGGAAGGTGAGTCATGAACAGCACAAATAAAGGCAGCAGCCTCATGGGAGAACACACTGTGAGAACAGTGGTCAGGAAAAATCTTCGACAAACAGGTTGATCTGTAAATAAATAAGAATTTGAATAAATATGTTAATTGGGGTTATCATGGGGGTGTTTTGTGCCAAAACAGCAAGTCAGTCTGATTTTAACTAACCTTCAAGATAAACCATCAAAGTTCTCTCCTCTGGCCATTCCCGTTGTGTTAATGCGCTGAACGAAGCAGGAGATGCAAACATCTTAATTACAGTGCACTCTGAGATAATGATAACACTTGCATTTGCCTGCTTGAGGAGGGCTGCACAAGCATGCACACAAGCAGACACACGCACACACACACACACACACACACACACACACACACACACACGTTAATGATTGAATGATACAGCAAGGTGAAAACATCTTTGAGTAAACAAGTCTTTGTGCTTTATTGCTCCTTTCTTTATAGATTAACACTGACATGGTGCATTGTAACTTAGCAAATTAGCAGCAAGGTCAAGCTCAACCTTCACCACAATCAGCCCTGAATTTTTCCACAGGTAGCCATGATGTACATACCCTGATTATTTGCTGATGGGGCCTTATTTACCAATACCCTTTTACCTCAAGAATGCCACCAGGAAGTATTAATAGCTGAATATGGTCCTACGCTCACTGTTTGTTACTTGATTGCAGCCTTGTCAGGAATATGCACTATGTGAGCACAATATAAACTGCATTGCAGTTGATGCATGGTGTTGTTTTTCATCCAGTCTTCTTTGTCAGAATGTCTACGTAGCCATTAATGCCAACGTTTTCATATGTGTTAGGCTCAAATTGCTGGTTTCAAGAGAGAGAGTGAGCTACTGAGGTCTGGTTAACTGAGCTCTTTCTAACTCAACACCCCCAGATCTATTTTTTAAGATATATTTAAAATTAACTTTTTAATCTTCACCCCCATCTGATGACATAACATATGGCAATATTGGCACATGTGATGTCACTGGCAATGGGCGAGGATACAAAACAAAAATATATCTATCTTGTTAGGTCTAAAAAATGGTCTCTCCAGCACAATGCAAGACAACATTTCTTTTAAACTAACGTTTTTATGATTACATTGGGAACAGTATAATGTCTCAAGCCCATTTTCCATTGTTAAGCTTTTAGAGCTTCAGTATATAGCCAGAATACTGAAGGCTGCTCTAACAGCTGGGGGAGCAAGGCATCTATCTGTATCCATGGTGATGTATATTTCCTACTTATGGTGGTGAGTGGTGTGTGCATTGCACAGTTTACCTGTTTATTTATACATTCGTCCTTAATGTGGAGCTTCCACAGCTGTGAGCCTGTGAAGAGCGAGTGAAGTGTGAGCGCTTTGGAAACGGGCCTTTGTCATATTATGTCCCACAGGATGAAGTCCCATGTTTGATAAATGTATACAATTATGTACTGAGTGACTTATATTTTAATTGGAGTTTTGCACAATTTTAAACTAGGACAAGAAACATTGGAAAAAAATCATCAGATAGGAGGCTCTAGAGTATGTGTGACTTTATAGCTTTATTTACATATTTGGCTGAGATGTAGGGAGAGAAATGCTGAGAGGAAATGGCTCCAAAAACTGTGAGGAAGAGAGATTGGTGGAAATATGTTAGGAGTGGCAGGGAGTCCAAAGGATTTCTTTAAAGGGAGGGATCCTTAGGAGACACCTAACAGCTGATGCTTTTGGTGGCCGCTAACACACATTCGTTGTTAGACCACAGAGCACTACCTCGAGATAATCTTATAATAACTGCATCATGGGAAAACAAAAAGACATTTTGGAGAAACTGGCAGAAACCCTCCAGATCCGACATGTGCTCCTCCGCCAGGCCCTGGCAGAATGCCTGGGAACCCTTATTCTGGTGGTGAGTAAAGAGTATTTTTGCATCCCCCCTGCAGGGTGCTGAGTGGATCATTTAGTTCAGGTAAAAAGGATAATAGACTAAATACTAAATATTTACCATACCCAGTATAAATGTATAAATTAGTTATTAATTCAATTTAAAGTTGCATGTAGAGGATTTTCCTGAGATATTGTGTGCTACCATTAAATTAACCAACAGTACTTCAACTTAAACACCTTTGGTTTATCTGTTTGTCTCATATTTCGTTTCGTTTTACCTTTGTATCCATTAAGCCTCTTTTCTCATGCTTGAATGTATAGTTTGAGCTAGTTGATTGGTTGGTTTTTGGTAGACTACCTCAGTGAATGAATAACACATCCATGACAAATGAATTTTTGAATAACTTCTTGTAGATTCTGTGGACATCTAAGTACCTGCTTTCTATTGCAAGATCCATGCAAATTTAAATAAGAGTTAGTGCATGACACCTATGACTCCAACCAGTAATTAAAGATATGAGATGGTGAGCAAAGTAAATCAGATTTCAGTTTTTTATATTATGGAAATACACATCATAATAAACATTTAACCAGCTGCAAGATTGTTCTAAGATGATATTCTTAAACCTTCCACCAGCCTTTCTGTTAAATATGAAGACAGAATAGAAGATCTTTTGAAAATACCCCAAGGGATTCTGTACCCATCGTGTCCAACATGTTTGTGTTGAGAGGTGAGGGCACTATCTTGTCTGGCAAGAGTTGAGTTGTTTGATGACAAAAAAGTTAATAGTCTGTTTTTTGTTGGTTTGTTCAAAAACAACTTTTACAGTAATGTTAAAAAGGTAAAGAAAGTTTAACTGCATCTCTCTTCTCATTAAAGTGCTGTTTTCTTAGATGTCTGTGAAGCAATGAAACACTGCATAATTTATTTAAATAATAATTTTTCATAAGAACTTTAGAGTTGAAGACACCTTAGACTCCTCCATCGATTATCCCTTGTGTTATTTCCTTCTTTGAACTTGAATAACAGAGAGAAATCCATTATTTTACATCCATAGCCTTTGCTAATGATAGAACACTTCACACAGCATCTGTAGTCCCCACTGACACCAAGTTCAACACGCTAGGCAGTCACGAGATTCTATTAAATTAAAAAAAATGTTTTTGTTCAGCGCAAAACAGCCTGGAATCCCTTTGTTTCTCATGGGCACCCACAGACAACAAAAATAATAGGAGAGGGCACCGATGGTGAAACGCCAGGTCATTTGTTATTCTGTTCCCCAGCTGTGACTGATCTGTTAATTCTAGGAGACCTTTCACTCTGCTGGCAACCAGGTCCCCTTGGTGGTCAGAGCTGGCCCTCCATGGAGGCAGGCTCTGCGGGTGGAGTCAGACTGTTGTCAGCATCAATAGTCCCACACAGAGCTCAGCCATAATGTACACATGACCTCAGAGGTCAGAGAGACACACCCTGGATACGACGGAAAGCAGGACTCAGCTAGATGCCTGAGTCGAGGTCAGGCCGCTGCGGGCATCTGTTATTCTCTTTGAAGTTTTTCTACTACTGTCTGTCCACAAAAATAACTTCATATCAGACTTTGATTTTCTTTTGCTTTTTTAACTTTGACTGCATATTCTGGGTTGGACCTCAAAATTATGAAAAAGAAAGAGCGTTATTTGTTAGAAAGGGGTATAAGTTAGATGTGTTCAGTAAATAAATCCAGGTTGTTTGTCTAAAGCGTTTTCCCCACGTCTCTATCCAGATGTTTGGTTGTGGTGCAGTTGCACAGCTGGTGCTGAGCAGAGGCTCCCATGGCACGTTCCTCACCGTCAACTTTGCGTTCGGTTTTGCTGCAACTTTGGGTGTCCTTGTGAGTGGACAGATCTCAGGTGAGGATGCATTGACCTGTATTTCAAGGGGGTCCAGGTGTTTCACTGTTTCCTTAAAAATCCCTACTACCCCATTTTTGTGCACATCTGCTCTCTGAAGTCAATGAGAACAACTGGCGTACCACATGCATGCAGAGTTGAAAAATTGCATATATACTGAACATTATTTGAAAGTTTATTCTTTCCAAGCAGGTGATTGTTCATGTCTTCATTCTTCTGATTTATTATTTGATGATTTAATTTGATGATATAAAAAAGGGGGTGTGATGCCATGATTAACTGCGTTTGCAGTTGAGTCATGTGGATGTATGGATAGTACATTGACATTCTGTGGCTCCCCACCCTGATCGCTACTGCACAGAGTCTGGCTCAATATAATGTCACCAGCACTGATATCTGGAATGGACTGACTTTAATTTGTGCATTGGGAGGGTAATGCATCTGGTCTGTACATTGGCTGACATTTGCACGAATGACAGGAGGTTACTCTTTTACTTGCTCTGTTACACTGAGCAAACCATAAAGATCTCAGAACAACAAATATATATATTTGTTCCTACTAAGCTCATTTATATTATATAAAACTCGACTTCTTTGGTGTGGGCTAATAACAATGCTTTGTAGTCAGTTCTGTATTTTACTGCTTCAATACCTTTCTATATATTGGGTTTTAACAAGGTTTAAAGAAGAAAACTTGTCTAAAAAAGGCAAAAATGTTTTCAGTATTATTATACATTCATACAGACATGAGCACCGAGGACATAAAGCCAGTGTCATCAAAACAGGGAACACAATGTTTAATTAAATAATGGGGAGTACATATTTGTTATCATGAGGAAAATCACACTTAGCTGAGCTTCAGTCATTTGCATTACTGTCATTCAAATTTTTCTTCTCAACTTCCATCAGCATAACAGAGCGTCATTATTATTGATGGCTTGACAGACACTAAATATCAGCAAAAGGTAAACCGGCACTTATCTGAAGTGCAGTATTTACCATGCTGATGTGTTTGCCAAACAAATGACAGCTAGAGGCGGCTGGGGAAGCAGAGCAGGAAGCAGTGGACAGAGGAATGCAAAGTTTAAAAAGAGACGTGCACAGAAGGAGGGGGCACTTAGCACTTAACTTGAAAACTATGTGGTCTGTAATTGAAAGGAAAGTGAGTGAGTCAATCCTCAATCCCAGTCAAAAGCAGCAACACTACAAAGGGTTCTGCAGTTCACTCATGCTCACTTCTCCAATGCCTTTATAATGAGCCTGCCCCCCTCTAATACACATTGCAGCTGAGAAAATAAGCTCTTATAATTAGATAGCTCCAACACTGACACGATTAAGGTGTGAATACAAGCGAGGCACCCACATGAGTGTGCCATCAGAGCAGTTATTTCCCCCTTCAAGGTTAGAAAAAAGGATACTTTTCTGAATCTTTTCATCCCACCAATTTAATTTGTGTCACAGAGACCTTCCATCCTTAACAGGACTTTACTCAGACCGCAATTACTGATATACAGTAGGCTTGGAACTGCTTCTTCTGCCTCACTTAGAGAAGGGAGGGGGTGTACTGCACACACTAGAGATAAAGAAGCCACCATGTGTTTGTTTTCTCTGGGTGAATCACATAGAATCTGATCAAAGATACATGTATAAAAATATATATGGTTTCTGCATTTTTCTCATCTTTAAAGGTGGTCATCTGAACCCAGCGGTGACCTTCACCCTGTGTTTGCTTGGAAGAGAACCTTGGAGGAAGTTTCCATTGTTCTTTCTCTTCCAGACTCTTGGAGCCTTTCTGGGTGCAGCGATTGTATTTGGCATGTATTCTGGTATGTGAAACCAAAGCGGAATTATCAGATTAATAAAAATGTTCATGTTTAATAAACATCTCTAATGCTTAAACAAATCAAAATTTTAGTCTACACAGTGGTACACATAGTTGTTGAAAGCATGAGTCTTTGATTTCCTTCCAATTACAACAGTTTGGTGGTGACAAATAAGAATTTGTCAGCAATAACAAAACTAAACGGTGGTTTGCTCTGGGCAAAGCAGCTCCACTTTTGTGTAGCTTTTGACTAATAGGCCTAACATTAATGTCTTTCTTCGACTGAATCTGTTACACAAGGGATCAATTAACGCACCAATACTTCACCTTCAATGAGCTTTTGTTTTTTAAAGACACGTGGGGCTGTAGCTATTGAATTTGATTATTAATGGGATCTAATTTTACTTGCAAGCCCTAATGTTAGTGGATAACGTTTTATTATTTTGATAAGTATGGCCAAAAGTCTCTACTTTTTAAAAAAGATAGAAAAGAGACAGAGACTACAGCTCTGTGATGCTGTTTGAGATACATGTTAACGCCTGCCTGCTAACATGCTTACATGCTTGTAATGACAATGCTTACATTAAAACAAGTATAATGTCCATCATTGGTGGCATTATTAAGCTGTTTTAAGAGGCACTTAGTGAACTAAGGAGGTGGATTGGCCCGAGTCTACCAGTTTGCATCATGTAACCAGCTGACGTCAGTGTTGTATGTTTTGCATATATTTTGTAAGTCAAGTAAAGTAAACTAATGTGCAATTCACTGGCTTTTAAGGTACACTGAAAATTTTTAAGTAGGGGTGTTCCTGCAGGAGAATTAAAAAAAACCTCATACATGTCATTCTGGTGGTGGCAATAGATGAAGTCTGGGAGTCACCAAAGTCACCATAAAACACATTTTTAAAACCAGACAATTACTGCCAACCTTGGAGTCACGCATAAGCCTTGTTAATAAAAAGCTTTCAATATAAAATACTCTTAATTTTGGGCTCTTTATAAGGCATTTATGTGTTTACACATGCATTCATGTTGTCTCTGTGCAACTACATGTTTGTATATATAGTTCATTTAATGCATATTGTTGAGCCCTCTGTGCAAAAGCATAGAAGGCTGCAAGTGTCTTGCAAGTCTTCCTATACATTTGCACATGCCTTGCTCCCATTCAGTGCTCGCTGCAGCTATGTAAGTAAGCAGAAAGTAAACAAAAAATATGAAATGTCAAGTGTGTTGCTGTTTGCAGTAGCTGTCAACTCTCTCTCCCAAACACGCAGCTTTTCACCAATTTAACCTTAAATTTGCAAGCATTTTAAGTGATATTATTTGTTTTGAATGTAAGCTGTGATTCACTGTGGCAGCAGTTTTATCCTTCAAAATGACCTGCAGTCTGGAAAAGAAAAACCGCTGCAGTGTAAAGATGATGTAGTTCAAATAATCAGCTGGGTTTCTACACGATTTCTTGCACTATTAAATACAAACATACAAACAGAAATAATTGATTAAAGTAATTGATTGAAGATATGTTCTCAATGTTTATTAAAATAAAAGTAAAGCAATTTGTGTATTCGCCCACCAGATGCATTATGGGACTTCAGCCATGGGGAGCTGACTGTAGTGGGCAAGAATGCCACAGCTGGGATTTTTGCAACATATCCATCCAAACATCTCACCCTGGTTAATGGATTCTTCGATCAGGTAACACTGATTTGATTTTCTGGAGCTATTTCACCTCCAGTCAGTGAAAATGACGGCTCCATTTATAGCATTATGCACTCCAGCTAAAGTACATCACAAGCACAATAAGCAACACTTACCACTGAAACTTAAATAGCATATTATAAAGTAAAAGAAAACTCATAGACTTCAGTTGATACTTGAGTCCAATGTGATTCATGTCAGGTGGAGCTGAATGGACAGCAGTATTGACCTCAACCTCAAAAAGTTCATCTTTGAAGAGATAGATGATTAAAAAACATGTTTGACCACTGTCCACTGAAGACAAACTATACTTCACAGCGGGATCCCCAAAACCCTGATTTCTCTGAAGTACTATATAGAAATCTGGTGATCCAGTAATATTAATTATTAATTAAAAACATCACATCAGACTTTTTTACCTTTTGAAAGCAGCAGACTGTGTAATGAGTGGGACATGTCACTATTCATTTGATCTGATCTGGTCTAATGAGTGTCTATGTCTTGGCTATGTTGGAAGATTCTGATAATTTATGATGGTAAAATGATGAGCCGTTGAAAAACTGCTGCTGATAGCCACTTGTATTTGTCTTAAAGTAACTCACCTTCTCAGAGCAGCTGTTGGTGACATGTTTTGAAGGTCTGACTAAACTAGCGAAGCAAGGGTGTTTTTAGTTAAGTTTTCTAGGTCGATGGAATCACACAAAATCTTTTGACATCATGTATGCAGCAGCATTTTTATCATCATCATGTTGTACTCTGTCAAACAGATGTCCATGAACACCTTAATGGCTAACTATTATTGTCTATACATTTCTGGCTATATGCAGCATTTTTCATAAACACTAAATAGCTTTTTTGTTCCTACTGAGCAATTGGATCCCTGTTGAAACAGAAACAACACCTTGTCTGCGCAGGTGTTTGCAATGCAATCTGACAACACCTGCAGCACACACGGCTCAACTTTTCAACTCATTTCATCTGAGTTACATCAGCAGTGCTGCCCCCGGCCAGCAGGGGTCACTAGCCAGTCAAGCTGTTGCGGCACTAATGTGTAGTCATATACAGACTACATATACAGTGTGTAGATCCTGACATGTCACAGCATGTGAAGTAATCTATACCATATCCACTGTGCTTGTTCTCAAGTCCAGACCTGAAGTGATGCAACCATGCGAACTGAACAAGACACCCTATCTTCAGCTCCACTCTCCTTGTGGTGCTTCTGCCGTCTATTGATTTCAAAATACATCAGTGGACAGGAGATGTTTGATGATGTGCTGTTTTCTTATGAAAAAGCTGACATGATTGCCAGATTTCACACTCATTTCTCTTCTAGGAAAGTTTTTTTTTGTTTGTTTGATAGCTTGTCAACGAACAAAGCCACTACCAATGTCATAACTTTTTGAATGTGATTATACACATTAAAAATAATATCACTCTTGATTCACAAGACAACTATTAATTTATAAAAGTTAGGTTTGTGTGATTAAAACGCTGTTTTTATGTACCTCCATGAAGAAATATCTAAAAACTGTTTTTAGATTGAAACACTCTTGATTGTTCAAGCAAAAGATTAACTTTTTTGTTGGACAAGAACGTGATGATGGATCGTTTCCCTGTGCTGTATCTCAGATGATTGGAACAGCTGCACTGATTGTGTGCATCCTGGCCATAGTTGATCCACACAACAATCCAATTCCCCAAGGTCTGGAGCCCTTCACTGTAGGCTTTGTGGTGTTGGTCATTGGCCTGTCGATGGGCTTCAACTCTGGCTACGCCATCAACCCAGCCAGGGACCTGGGACCACGTGTCTTCACAGCCATTGCAGGCTGGGGTAGAGAGGTTTTCACGTGAGTACAGTGCAACACAATTTGGATTTTAAAACAGTAAAACATTGGTATTGGAAATGTAATTAATATTGGATGCAAGCTGTCAATTACTATAGCCACTAAATTCAAATTTGCTTAAAGTGGACAAAGTATCTGAACAACTCAGCAGTAACATGGTCAGCTGTAACCTCCAAGACTGACTTTGATAGGTCAAGACACCTGTCAGTCAAGCAAATATATACCAAAACACAGTTGTCTTTATGCCGAACATCTTCCCGGTGAAACATGTTATCATTTTGTGGCTGATGTCTGTCTTTCATTAACAAAGAAATGCCAAACTGCTTTCTGGTGGCATATAGCAAATGTCTCTGGTGAGCATTAAGGAATATTTTAAAAAGATTAGTTAAGCAAGTTGAAGCAACAGAGACTGAGATGTCCTGACTTCAAGCCCTAAGCCTTAATCTTCAAAAAACCCTGGATTTCCCACAGACACTCAGGTGTGTGTTTCCACCTTCCCTGCTTCCTAGATGCACTTTTTTATCTCAGAGAGGAGATTATACAATTGTGCACAATGTTGTTCTTTGTTACTAGTAAACTGAACTTTGTGTAAAATTTGGGGAGTGCCACTATAACTATAAAATTAGAATCCTCAATATTAACATGCTGCAGACGCTTTCTGATTCACAGCATTGCTTCTTGGTAACTTCCCAATATTCACCAATACCTTATTTAGTCCTGCAACAGTTGATAAATTGAATCAAGAATGTGAAATGACAGGTTTTTTTCTCAATTTACTCTCTTACAGAGCAAACACCTACTGGTTCTTTGTGCCCATCTGTGCCCCTTTCCTGGGTGCACTGGTGGGTGTGCTGATGTACCAGCTAATGATTGGATATCATTTAGAGGGAGAGGTGCAAGAGAAGCAGAAGAAAGAGGAGGAGGAAATTTTCAAACTTTCCAATATTACAATCAACGAAGATGCATGAGCAACACTTTATATCTATCACAACTGTGTCACAGTAGATAAAATTCATGCCTAATAACTATATCTTTTGTTGCTTAGCCCTATTGGTTTTCACATATCACTTTAATTTATATCACTTTTGGATAATATATAAGCCATCAATCAGGAAACTTGAACACATCTACTGTTATGACATCTCATAATAGACAGGAACAGTTTCTCAGGAAACTATGGCACATGTTTTCTGATTTCATTTCACTTAAATCCAATGAGCTCTTTGATTTCTGTTTGAAGCACAAAACCATTTTCTTCATGCTGCGCGTCTGCCAAAACAAATGTATCAGCTCACATGAAAAAAAATAAACAACAGACAGTTTAGGTTGAAGAGGTATTTGAAAGGTGTCTTGTTCATCTCTGACTGAGGGTAGCGAAAGCTTCAAATCACCCTTTTCTATGGCAGTTTCTATCATTCAGAATGACACCTCTGGCCACATTTAACACATAATTATTACTATGTTGGTAGTATCAGATATTTGTGTCAGATTCTTGCCTTTTTTTTTACCAACTTCAAAATTGATTTTCAGAATATTAAAACATGCAAGAGTGTGATCTTGGTTATTACTTTGATTCACATGTGCATTTGTTTTTACATGAGCAAGTATTTGAAGGTCCACTGCTGTGTCATTTGCTTATCAACTGACCATGTACACTGTAGCTCATGAATGGACCAGTTAACCATCATATGACAGAGTATCTCTGTCAAATATGAAAAGAGTGTTAGATTGGCTTGTTCCTCTGTGTAGATTTTTAGATTTTCTTCTTTTATCCAATTGCAGCTTAAACAAGGTCACTTTCTGTGGCCTTGTCAAGGTCTGCATTATAATCTCCACAAATTCCTAAAAGACCAAATCTGACTTTCAGGGATGTTCATGGCACAGGGTATTATGATTACAACCACTGGTAACAGGACTCAAAATGCATGAATCAAACTAAAAAAGGTCAGTGAACAGACAGACAGTCCAAAACAAGCAGCCTAATCCAAAAGGCATCAGTAGTGTCAAAAAGCAGAATACAAACTAACACAAGGAAGAAAACAGCTGGACAGGAACCTCAAAGGTACAACAACTGAACAAAGGCAGGACGCAGAATATACAAGGGACAGGTGAACTCAATCAAGGCAGGGCAAACATTCAAACTAGCGGGAAAACACACAAGAGCAGGAAGTGAAGTGATCTGCAATTAGAGCTCGAAAAGGCATTACACAAGGACCCTCACTTCGCAGTCACCACCCACCAAATCTTGACATTAATGGCAATTATGGGGCTTTTCATGATCTCCCAAAGCCACAATGTGTCAAAAATGTGAACATTTCTGACTTTGCCGCCCCCTTGTGGTAGACTCAAAAGGATTCCATTGCAGATAGGAGTACATGTTGTTATCCACCCCTCCTCCTCTCCCTCAGAGACATTAAGAATGACTTTCATTTTCACCAGAATGTCTGATTTTTCTAATCAAAATTAAAATCACATTTTTTCACAGCAATTTGCAGATGGCTATACTTGCAAATATTCTAAACACAGTGGCCTCAAATTAAATAAATCATGAATATTTTAAGCATAAACCTTCACTCAACCCATACAAAAACATCAACCAAAGTCTCTGACTCCAGCAGCGGCACTTCTTCCAAACCTTTTTGCTTATTTTGTTTTCCAGCATGTTCCTGGTGCACACAAAGGTTATGTCCCCTCTCCTGCAACCACACACGTTATTTATTAATTTGCTCTTAAAAAATAGGTGGGTACACGTTTCAAGTGAAAAACTAAAAAAGGACATTCTTTTATTGGTGTGGTCGGCGAGCAGAAGCCTCAGAGACTCACTGGCATGCAAATAGTGACATTTGCTACATTATAAATGCCCTCCAAACTGTTAATATGCCTCTTTGGTTTATAGTGCCTCAGGTGGTTATCGCTGTTAGAAATTCGATCTTGGTTTGAAAGGGCACTAAGGGCAAAAAAGGTCAGGGGTATTTGCTCAGAATAACACTCCCACTACCATTACACAACAAAGCACAAGCATTATACAACATAGCAAACGCACACACATTTCAGAAGTTCACATCACTAAACTAATGTCTTCTACAAACATCCATCAGCGCTCAATTATCATTATCGGAGAAGGAAATGCATATTCTGCATCAAAATATCAGTAATGACATTTTTGGAGTCTGGAAGAGAATATCAATCCATCAGATCTTACAAAGGCTTAAACTTCAGAGACGGGTGTTTGACATTTGGAGTCCCTCTTTGGCTTGACCTTTGCAGCAGTTCACCAAACATATCTCATGTCAATCTAACCATTTGTCTCTGAAATTATAATTTACCTTCCTGTTGACTGGCAGAGGAGAAGCAGAGCGAGCAGCAGGATTTTGATTTTGCTTTTCAAGATGTCACAGAACAAAAGCAAGGTTCAGGTTCTATCTTTTCAGGGAAAATGTGACAAGGTCTGTTGATCTGAAAGAGCATAACCAGTGACTAAATCAACATTCACTTTTATATTCTATGAAATAGAGTCAGTCTTCTCTGGATGCTGGTGCAGAAACACAACACATAAATGAAAACTGTTATTGATGACCAAAAATAAAAATCATCTATATGAGCTACAAGATAAATAGGAACCACAGTTGTCTGTTAAAAACCTGCTTGTTTGAAGATACACAGGGCAGAGCATTAAATACAAAAAAACACGCGCAGCAGGTTTTCACTTTAGATTAAATATATAAAATATGCCATAATCAGTCTAATTTTTGTTCCATGTCACACTAATGTTTCGGTAATGGTATTGGAATGAAAGCTTGAGCCACAGCACCACTGTGTGGTGAAGTAATGCACTTTCAGCACTACTGAGCAGGAAGTCACACATGAGAACCTCTGCTAGATTAAAAGGGTTGAAGCACCATAAAACACAAAATTTACTGAACAGCTGTCTCGACCAATTCAGTGATTTTCAGACATGGTTTTCCACTGAATTCTAATAAACTGACTGACATGAGTAATGGGAGTGTTATGCTCACCCTTTCAAGCATCTGTCCTTCACTGCTATTTACATTTGGACCAAATTGTATCTGGGGAATGGATCATTCCAGCAACTGACTGCACAAGTGGATGCCAACAAAGACTAATGACAGTTATAGAAACAAAAGAAAAGAACGGGCACATTGTCTTCATATTCTCATTTCATGTGACTCTCATTTCCCTGATTTCCTGAATATCCCCTCTACTGTCTCACAAGCGCAGCAAGGGTATCATGTTGCACTAAGGGAGGCAATAGACATGTTTTCATTCCAAACTGATACAACAACACCTGTAATGGAAATACTGCATGACGAAATACAATGCATGCGCAAGGAAGCCTACTGTAGGTGATTACCCTGATTATCACCTGCTGTGCAGTTTCCTGTCTCTCTGTCAATCTTAGTTACATGATTCAGACAAGTTAAATTTGTTACACCCTTTTTAGCTGCAAGTGGCAGTAAGTGTAAGTCACACTCCGCTGGGCAGTCTCTCACTTCTAAAAATGTCTTAATTGCACATTAGCCACAGCCAGACACAGTGCAGGACCAAAGTATGAGTCAGTTGATTTGTTTTGATTGCTTTTCTGTGATTATCACAACAAAAGTCCGCAATTGGTTGTGTTAAAAGTAGGTAGCCATGTAGAGATTTTTATCATTACAACTTGGAACAAGGGAACGAATTGCATGAATGTTTTGTTTGTTTTCACATTCATGCATACGTGATCAGCACTCATGCAATGGTTTCACACTAGTCCGGTGATACCACAGAGCCAGCCAGAAGGATACAGTGACCAATCACATCAGTCAGTTCCTCCTTTTTCACCCAACAACTCACCATGCATCATCAATAATACCCCCACTCTCCCACACACACATGCACACTGAAGAGGATGGTATTGGAATGGAACAGTTTAAGTAAGATAGTGTAGATAATATAAATGTATTCATTTCAACTGTGAGTAATTATTGTATTTAACTTTGTAACTCCTCTTCACTGCTCGTTATCCCCAAGTCAAATTCTGTTTCTTTATTTATTTGGCAAATCCTGTTGTTGCCAAAAAGCTGGAGATAAAGAAGAATTTCACTTTCTAATCCCAGTACCCAAAGGACCTAGACAAGTGGACCAAGGCTTCCAAAACGTCTTCAAATGCCCCAGTCAGAGCCCAATCCCATCAAAAAACATGTGGAATGACCTAAAGAGAGCTGTACACAGGAGAGCTCCCCTCAATCTGAATGAATTTTAATTTTTTTGCAAAGAAGAATGAAATGAAATTCTAACTTGTTTGTAATGACTCGTTCACAAAGACTATGCTCTAGTAAACTCAAAAGGTTCTTCCACAAACTATAGGTTGGTTGGGTTAAGTGTACTTATGTAATCATCTTGTTTCTAACAATGAACAGTTTGTTTTTAAAAATGGTTGGAAAAGGTTAAAATGCATTTTGATAGGGGGTGTAGACTTTTAATATCCAAAGGTGACAACAAAGTACATGTAGAATACTGATACTGACACTGCAGATAACTCGCATGTCATTATAACATTTGCAAATCTTGTTTTTAATTTGTGGATTATGAAAAATGCATTTACAATCAATATTGAGACTTATTTCTCTCCTATGTTGCAAATCGCTCCAGTGCCAACACACAATCACAACCACCTTTTGTCAACATCAGCTGCTTGATCATTGTTTTCAAAAAGCCTTGACACTGGTTGTATTTTTTGCATAGCACAGTTGTACATAGCCAGACTCAATCTGATCTCAATCTGCAAATCTTCAAATGGATAACGATTTGGAAGGCTATTGTGTAATTCCTATACATCCTACTGTACATTTGCTTCTTATCTGATCTGAAGCTCTAAATATGCTTAAGCATGGCTACTCTTCTCTATGTACACCCCACAAACTTGTTCATGCCTGCATTTGTAAATTGCTGTTATGTACTGTGACGAATGTCATCTTTGTTACATGGTGAAAAAGATTTAAACACAATGAAGAGCCGAACAGAGCAAGTGAAGAAGACACGCCACGCCTTAGACTGCTATGTCTGATACGACATAATCAGACAGTTTAGGTCATCTCTTTGTACTCATAAACCACAAAAGAAATGCAGTTGAACTTGAGGCGGTTTAATATGTTGTTTGGCATGTCAGTACAATGTTGAACATATTTGTTGCTATCAAATGTTTCAAACATGTCTTGGTGGCTAGAGTTACACCACTGTTGTAGAGATTGTTGTTATTAATAGTAACAGTAACAGTTACTCTGAGAAAGTTATTATGCCATCTGAAAAATAATAATAATCTGTGTAATTGAAAATGTGTTCAGTAACCACCATCTCTGCTATTCAGTCCAGGGGAATTGCTGTGATTTGGTTTGATTAAGCAACATGTTGGCAGCTAGTGAGGAAATAGGCTATGTATTTAACAAACCAATGATTGAAATAATGTATTGTTACTGACAACTACAAAAAAAACCTTTTTATTATGGTTAAAGACATGTTCACACATTTTTGCATCTACTAATGCACTGCAAAACTGATTCTTGAATCCAGCTCCCTCCCTACCCCTAGAGGTCGGAACTGCATGTTTTTTAAAAGAGTTTTCTACAGAAATACAGGGAAAATATTGTCTCACTTTGCATCTTTCAGATTTAATTAAAGAGGAAAGTCCCTTCACACTAAACTGTGTCCTGTATCAGTTCACTATTAGGAAAAGTGTCAGTTGTGCACAAAGCCACGAGACAATGGATGCAGGTGTTTGTGGTTTTGTTGAACTAAATCTCTACAAAATCCAGACATGATAATTGTTATTCACACATCAAAACTAGTCTGCACAAGATTTTTTTCTGTGACAAAAACTGCCAGTTACCTACCTTCTACTATCATAATTTGACTGATGGACTTAGAATTTGAATTGTTTACTGGCAAGAAGTTACAGCATATGACATGTTTTCAAGAGCATCAAAGTCACTTCAATGATATGAATTTTAGTTGAAATATAGCCAGCAATGCATTAGGTCCCATTTAATTGACAGATTATTGTTATTATTATTATATTTAGACCATTGGGCTTGAAATGGCCAGCGGGAGGCAGTGTATGAGCCGACGCACGGCTTTCTCCTAACCTCCCAAGGAGACCTATTAGCTAATTCATGTAGTTCGCATGTATGGCTCTGTAAAATAGGTAATTATTTTGCAGTAAATGTGATTTATTAATATAAACTTTAAGCTACTATAAATGTCTGTGTCTGTTACTGCAGTTGATTGGGGGAGGCTCTAGAAAAATACCGCATTTGTGGTCCCATCCTAAATCATAATTAGATGTGCTCATTTGCATGCAGCAGCTACAGATTTTACATTTGTTACAGGTCAGTGATGACTTATAGTACATGATCTGTCTGTCTCACTGCTGCATCAAGTTTTAATTTAATGCTTATCATCTTGTCTGTATTAAGAAATGTAAAACTGCATTCCTTTCATGTACCCTCTGCCGGGTTGCATAGCCACAGCCGTGTTCCTGTAGAGGAAATGCACATGGATCAAAATGATGAGATGCCCCACAAGACACACCCAACCGTTCTTTTAAAAATATAATGTATAAAAAAATAAAAATATAATATATCAATAAACCTATTTTATCTACAGCTGATTTCAGTCATTGTGTTTTTGCATTGTGTTACTGTGCAAATCAGGTTTGTCAAAGAGAAAAGAATACGGCCACACAAAAAACACATGAAGCTAAATCTTTGTGACATATTTATCTACAGACTCAGGCACAGTCAAAGAAACAGACAACTCTGAATTTCATCTGTTTCATTTGGACAGATTATTATTTGATCTCTTACTATATCATGCACCCTTATAGGGTTACACTGCTGCTTTTTAAGCCAAGATGAAATCTGAAGACGAGTCAGTTCTGGAGTCAGTCAACTGTTCAGAGATGTGAAGATTTCACAATAATCATTACACAGTACACTGTATTTATATCAAAGCAGTTTCCCTCCACCAGGGATGTCATAGGTTCATTGTGCCCCTCCAGAAGGAATCTTTTCACTCTTCTTGAAATCCAAACAACTCTTTAAATGAAGTCCTGGTGCTCATACTGGTTTGTGAACATCATACAGCTGTCGGATTTTTTTTCCAAATCTCGTAGACATTTTGACATGTCATTGTACAAAAAGGTGCACAGGTGCAATTACTATTATTAGTGAAGGATGTATTTATGTGCCGGTTCCCGGCAGGCCATTATTAATGCAATTAGTTACACCTGCCCTGCTATGAAAAGACAAAATGTCTCAACAATGCAGCCAAACCTGTTTCAATTAAAGTAATATCTACTGGTTGGCCATATCTATGATATCTATGATAAAATATATTGAACATCTGTGAATGTTCCTTTATGATAACCATATTGTGGGGAATTCAATAAAAATTGTAAGAATATTAAGTCTTACTGAAGCCAGAGCAGAACATCCTTCTTTTTTTCTCTCTTTATTTTTGCACCATGTCGCAGTTGTTATGTCTCATTTCTGTGATGTCACCTAATTTTTAAATCTCCTGTGATTCTCATGTTTTGTCTGACAATGAGTGCACTATTAGTACAAGTAATTCTTGTTAAGTCAGTACACCTGGAAGCTCCGATTCCTTAACAAAGCTCTGATTCCTTGTAAATACCAATATGAATTGCCACACTAGAGTGATGATCTGTACCGGAATTAATGAGTCACTGAGTAACCTGTGAGGTATTTGTAGATACAGCTTTCAGATTTTAAAAGATTTAGTTCTGTAATGTCACCAAATCAAAGGACCTCTTTCAGAAAGAACAAAAACATGCGTCAGAATTTACTTTTTTAATTAGATTTCCACACATCAATGTCAGTATTACACCATGGAGGAAGTATCAGGCATTACATAATGTTAAAGGCCTCCATTCAACAGACTTTTTGGGAAAACTTGTCAAAGAGGTTTTGGTGTAAGCTGCGTGATTAAGGAAATGTCTACACATTTTCTTTGTGCTTTGTTTGTTTAAAGGAGTGTATTGTGATCTTGAAAAATGACATTAGACAAGACTCTCCTGTTCCTTTACCTTGGCTAGATGTCTATGCAGTGTTAGACGGATTGCCTCTGTAAATAAACAATGCAGTTATATTTTACTTTGGACTCTTTTAGGTCATATGGCAGGATTTTATATATAGTGTATGTAATATATAGAGTGAATAATAGAATTTTAGCTACCTACTTTGTAAAGAAACAGGCAGAGAAGCAATAATCCCAACATCACTACTGATTTCTCCTACATGTGGCCCACTGCTACTGTTCAACTCAGTTCAGCTTCTAAATGAATATATTTTTATGCCTCTGTTTTGTTGACGGGTGTGGCTGAAAGCAAGGTGTTTGTAGGCTGCCAATCAGTTCCACAAATTCTTGGAAATATGTTATGACTCAAAGGAATCCTTCAACTTCAACACAAATGTTTACTTTGAGATAAACTAATAAACCGAGCACACCAAACACATTTTTGACCATCCTCAAGAATTTATTGAGTGTTTATGACGAAATTTCAAATGTGTCTAATAAAATAACATGAGGTGATGATTTTTATCTAAAAGGTCAAAGGCCAACTTCATTGTGTCATCTTAATGTTCTATTAAAACACTTTTTTTTTTTTTTTTGCTTAACATTATTGACTATTATTCAACTCCATAGCTGAACTGGTGACAGTATGGGTGGCTAGCTTGAAGCTGTGTTGAATGTTTAGATCTTTGTTGTTGCCAGGGTGAAGATGTGCGGGAAGCGTTTGCATTTAATTTGTAGTTTCCTTGTAGCAAAATACAGATCTGAAGCATTGTTTACTCTAATGGCTATAACAACATGTCTATCAGAATCTGATTTATTGGCCACGCCTGTGAACACATACAAGAAGTTTGTTTCAATGAACTTTTAAATTGATACAGCAGACTGACAGCAACTGTGCATGCTAACTTATTTGTATTTTATGGTAAGAATTTTAAAAGCCCTAATTTAACTCAAAAATGATATTCATTATTTTTTGGTCACTAGGGGATAGAAAGACATCAAATCAAAAGCTAGCATAAAATATACATTATCAGGATGTTAAATATAAGCTTTACATAAGCTGTTCATTTTAATTAAGGGGATGATTGCAGATCCTTTCCACTCTTTTTTGTCCTCCAAACCTCATCTGGGTCTTTAGTTTGTTATTCTCAGCATTACTCTCCAATCACTCATCTCTGACTGTCTGTCTTATGGCACTGGACAGGGAGCGTACACTGACAATATCAAACCTTTAAGCTGTTAATATAACTCTTTATGTGCATGCTATACAACAATGCAATAAACGTGGTGATGTGGATGTGGTTTGGCATCAGTTGCAGTTGAGGGTTGATGTACCTATTAGCATTTGAGCTATTAGCATTTGAGCTGACAAGTTAGTTGTCCACGTGAGATGCAAGTAATGTGTGCGTGGTGAATCTGGGTCTACAGAGGAAACTGAGAAACAAGTTTGTGAAGGTAGGCCCAGTGCAGGAGGAAAAGAATCAGAGAATGGTGTGTGCAGGAAAGGTGCACTGTTCCACAAGACCTACTTACATGTACAGAAGCCTCATATTTTGTTGATATCAGAGCCTGCTCATCTGCTAATTTTGTGTCCGCTGCATTCATCTGAGCCCTCCAGTGACAGTTGCTTGTCACGAGGTTAAAGGTTCTGCTGAGCTACAGACTGGAATATGAATAATTTTGTCAAATTATGTCATATTATCATATTCGATTAAAGGATAATGGCATGTTTGATTTCCCTTGATTAGCCAAAATTTTGTGGATTTAATTGTTTCAAAGGTGTCAAACAATTTTGCTGAACTTAAACAAAGCATAAAAGCAGCTCAAGTAGAGGAGTCATAAAATCAGGGGACTGACAGTGACGGTTACATCATTTGATAATCTTAATGAAATTAAATGTAGCTTATTAAAAATGGCACAATTCAGTCTGTTGTTTTGAAGCTCTTTATTTTTACATTATGTTTGACTGCGAGTAGGGAGAAAACCCCTAAATAAACACATTTTTATCAATTTCCGGTTCCTCTTGACATGGTCGTTAGATGGTGAGTAGATGACACGGCTATATCAGCATAATGAAGCAAACTGAATAACAGTTTACTATTATATACATAATATTTCTTGGCTGACCCTATCAGAAGTATCCAGTGCATAGAGGATTGTTGTGGCAGTTGGTAGCACGATTGGACCTGGTTAACTGGAGCAATAAGCCTCCTGAAATCAGGCAAGAGTTTGTAGGTCAAACCATTTTTATTTTCTTGGTAGGGAAACAGTGGAGCTATTGTAACTCTTGATGGGGCCACAACTATGTCTAGCCCCACCCTAGCACCACCCATTGGGCTACAACCTAAATAAAGCTCCAGAATGATGTGTGTGATTGGTAGGGGCATGGGAAAGAGTGGTTGTTTTATGATGCTACTGGAATTACTTTGAGTCAGCGTTAACAAAACAAAATGGATGCAGCTTTAAAATGTACATATGTATATACAGGGAAGGGCCCTTGAGTTGCATTAAATATGTTTATTTTGGTGGGAAGGGCTCTATCCATCTCAAGACCCTTAAATACCTGACAAGTTTTGTTTTTATCCCACTTAACAGCTGTGATTATTCCAACCAACCAAATGAACATAAGTTCTTTTTAGGGAATCCAGCATATTGACTTTAGCCTGTCCAGGTCTATTTTTAAATCAGTCACCTGATTTGCAGCAGTTCTTTTCTCTACCTATAGACTATTCTTTCTGGGTTGGTATTCATTCATCGTTTGTCACTTCATCTGGCTGACGTCTTTTCCTCAACAGCTGTTACATAGACAACATTTAAAGCAAATTCGAAAACAGTGGCATTTGAGCAACATGCCATAAAAATTATAGTATATCTATGCGGTTTCAGCACGTATGGTTTTGATGATCAGCTGCAATCAGATGAGACAGGGAGTATACTTGATCACTGCAGCACAATTTCACTTTATAGAACTGCAGTCACCCAGAGGCAAGGAGGATTAACATTACTTTCACCCATTCATCTATCTTGTAACATCCATGTCAGGTTTCAAGCTTAACACAATGAACACATAGTTACATTACATGCTATGTTTTGATAAGGGCAGCGGCACACCCAGAGACCTCCTGTGGCCTGAACACACAAAGATTGGCAGACTTCATCGCAGACAGATGATATAGTCCAGTGAAAACATGCTACTGTATGCAAGTAGAGAAGAAGGCACCATTATAATAATATGTTATAACAATGATAGTTCCTATGTCATGGTTTCCATTCCCTTTTTTTTGGGCAATGACCCCACCCTTTTTCATTTTGCTTTAACCAGATTATTACTAGCTCTGGTAGATAAGGCACTTTTCCATGCAGTTGGACTATTTTTCATTAACTGGGCAATTTGATAGTATGTCTAGTATGTTTTTTATGCTGACTTGTGTTTTGTGATCCTATGGTCAAACTCGAGGGTTGTAAGTGGCACATGTGCGTAATCTGTTGTGAGAGATAAAGTCTTATAAATCATCATGTGTCAAACAAAACATTTGGCAATGTTTCAATAAACCAGTCGCTCCTGTACTCAATGAAGCAAGGTTTAAATAGGCAGGCTCTTGACTTCAGGATGCCAGACCCGATCATCGAGACTAATAAAGTATGTGTTCAGCTTAGAAAATAATATCAGCTGATCACAATTTGGATACCTCCCTCCACTTTGTTATTGTCATCATCTTTGTTTGTGGTTCTTCTTGAGAAGTTTTGTGTTTGACTGTGAAACAAGGCATCTTAAGCAACTTTTACTTAAGAAAATGCATCTTGTTTGCTTTAATTAACTGATGATTGTTGTGGTGGGGGGCAATACTGAACCTGAAACCTGAAAACATTAGTAGTGATGTGAAAAACGGCCATTTTGTCATGCCACTGAAATTCATAGATACCGACTGAATGCATCTTTAATATATATATAAAACAACCCCTCCATGGATACATCCAGTTTGTCCAAGTCTACTCATGAATGGTTGCTTAATAAAAAGAATAAAGGAGTACATAGTTTCTATAATTAACAAATAACTACAACAATGAACTCCCAAAGAGGCCCTTATGGAATGTGTCTCAACTAGAGGCTGATAAATTAACAGGTTAGGTTGACAGTTCAGTCCAATAGGATGTTTTTCAATCTACTGATTTCAGTGGAACTTATCTCTGATGAAGGCCGATGTCCAAACAGCCTCCACCAGTATTCATGGGCATATGACATCATTTCAGCCATATCAGATATTTGCTGTCTATCACGGACAATTTACGGAGGTGTTTTTCTGTTTCTGTTTTGAAAAAACTGCTTTCAAACTCTAAATCCTTGTATCTGAAGGCCCATGATGTTAATGTAATAGGTCACAACCACTTGGAACAATTAAATAGCCATCAAAATCACATAGCCAGATAATCACATATCCGATACCCACGGTTATAATGAACACAATTTAATTTGCTAAATAAAAAATCATCATACAGACAGTTAGAACTGTCCTCTGCTGCTTGATCAATGTCAGATTGTAATATGTTGAAAATGATAAAGCGCTACTAATGTGTTTTATGGGCTCTCTTCCGTCTGTAGTGATTGTGAACCCTGAAATAGTCTAATATGGCTTATTTGAACAGCACTCTTTGCTCACAATGAGCAAAAACTTCCACTGTTTTTCTAATTTTGCTGCCAATATGTGGCGTGTGGTCCAATGAAATGTTTTTGGGCACATGCTCAAGAGCAGGTTCAACTGGTCTGACGATTGAAATCTCAGCAGGAAGACGTTGAAGTAAACACCCCCTCTGTCAGTTTCTTACATTGTCACACAGGTACTAACGACAGGTGTGTGACTGACTTGACGCGGTTTTAATAACCAGCTGCAGTAATTTCAAGTCTCTTTTAAAACATTGGAAGGAACACCGACTTGTACACTGCTAGTTCTCTCATCATCAGGGCGATGAGATAATATGATCCACTGTTATTCTCTCAATGGAAACACAGGTGAGGAACAGTATTAATTGAATTTATTCCTTAAAATTTATACTAGATGATTTTATTTCATTGATAGTTTTTTCTAAACTAAACCTGGGGAAGTTCTCTTCTAACTCCTAAAAGTCAGGTTTTGTCTAATTTAAAGGAACATTATCATACTCACATTATGTATTGGTGTGTATAAGAAACATGATTATGATAATAGTAACTTGTTAACAATAAATGTGCAGAACTTGGTGATAATATATTTGAAAACCAAAATTATGAACTAAAACTAAAACTGTCAGATTTTTTATCTTTAATAAAAATATATTTAAACGGATAATAAATGTGTGAGCGTAAGTATACTGACATGCTTACGATAATTCATATCAGTGATTGAAACAACAGAATGAAAATGTATTGATGTCATTTTTGAGAGTCATATCAATGGTATGTTGTCTCAAGGGAGAGGGTTGACTCTGTTAAGGCAAGTACAAGCAAGTGTTATGGTCAGAAGTGTTTGACAATAATCAGTCAAGATTATGTGACCTAGAAACAGTGAAGCATTGTCATTGTATCTCAAGTTTAGAGGTGTGTTTGGTCAAGAACTGCAATTCGCCTTTTTCAGATTTTAGAGCTTTCAAAAACAGAACTGAACTGTGATACAATTTTTCTAAAATACCTAAATATTAATGTTAGTCGTGATTATAAGCTGAATAATCACTTTTTAACCTGTTAATTGTGTTCTTAGGCACACATAGCTATGACGCACGAAGAGATCCAAGAGCAGAGAGGCAAGGAGCCGGTGGAGGACATCAGAGAAACAGAGAAACAGTTCCTGAAAGATCTCTATGTTTTCATGAAGAAGAGAGATACACCTATAGAAAGAATCCCAAATCTGGGCTTCAAACAAAGTACTTATAAATACTATTATTTTATCACATGAACAGCTGTTTTTGATACATTTTCTTATTGAAAATGCCAAAACAATTCTTGATTTGAGCATCTTCAAAGAATTTTCTTGTTGGTCAGACAAAACAAACAATTAGAAGATGCACTTTGGACTGTAAACAGTAAATAACAGTTTAACAGTAAATAAAACTCTAAATTTATATTTTCTCTATTTTTCAGTTGATCTATATTTGATGTTCAGGACTGTCAGAGACTTGGGTGGCTACCACCAGGTAACCAAGATTTCTAATTTATTATAAAATTTTATTATTAGTTTAGACATTATTAGTAGTAGTATTAGTGGCTTATCTTGTTAATGTAAAGTCCAATCTGAGGACTTACATTGCAAATTAGCTTAGGCTATAAATGTAGCGGTAGGTTGGATTGGCGACATTGTGGCACTATACTAGCAAACAAAAAAATATCCTACTCTGTTCCAGGTGACGGCCCAGCAGCTGTGGAAGCAAGTGTACAACATGCTAGGTGGAAACCCTCGCAGCACAAGTGCAGCAACTTGCACTCGCAGACACTATGAAAAGTGAGTTAAAAACACATGTATGTTTGTTATGCTGAGAATGGATGGTATGTTCTGTTAACAGCCAAATCTCATTGGTGCATTATTTTTGCAGGCTGCTTCTTCCATATGAATGCCATGTAAAAGGCATATCGATGAATATTTTGCCTCAGCATCAGCCGAAGAGCTTTCACTACCCCAGCTGCAGCAAAGACGACGATGATGGCCAGAAACCAACTAAACGCAAACTGTTATCAATACCTCTGCCTCAGGTTAGTGTTATTTTAGACCCACAGAAGATAAGAAGGACATAGCTAAGTGTCTCTGATTGTTGTGCACGATATGTGCAGGACATGATATGATTATGATTTAATATAAATAACCTTGTTACAGTAAGTAGTAACTAATCACACCCAGAAGTGGCTGTCCATGTTTTAAATGCAAGTTAGATTCTATGTTACGGCATGGTACATTGAAAATATTTTTAATGATATATTCTTATTAATATTCTGGTTCTAATGCAGAAAAAAAATCTAAATCCCATTTATCATGTATTCTCAGTTACAAATTAAACTAAAACATTGCTTATTTGCTGTCTTGTTAGATGGAAAGATTGATTAGTATGGTGCTGCAGCCAGTAGCTGATTAGCTTAATTTAGCATAAACACACTTTCACCTCACATGAGGTGAAACAGTTAGCTTGATTTTCAAAGGTAACACAATCTGCACGCCAGTTCTGTAGTTAACATGCTATATATACACAGTTTGTTTATTCTTTTTAAAAAAAAAAAAGCATAGGTAAAAATCAAATGAATTCAACTTCCTGAAGTCTGCACTATCACTACAAGTGCCTTGCAAATGCTCCCTGCCAGGAATAACTGATTACTTAACCCCTCATAAACCCATAACGTGTTGATGTTTGGTGGCAACATCACTTTCCTGGTATTGACGTAAGGGTGTTATCAATCTAATCAAATCTTGGCAAGAAAATGTATAAGCGTGTTTCTTAAAATGTCAAACAATTTTTTCAGCTTCTAATGAACCACTTATCTTTCCAACAGAGCACGTACACACCCACATCAGACCGAAATGGAAGCTCCTTCCCTCTGCCGCTCCACTACCCTCAATACTATCACGCAAGCCGAACAGTTCTGCCTCCACATGTTTCTATCTCATCTCCGGTGTTGCCACTACATAGCAGCCCTGCCCCCCAGCCACAATTTTCTTTTGATCCATATTGTCAAAATTCAACTGAAAGAGTCAAGGAGCCACTGGAACACTTGCGTTACCTGGCAGAACGGTACAAGACTTCATCTGGGTTGTCAGAGCCTCTGAACCTCAGCGTCAAAGCATCAAGACAGGAAATCACCAGCAATCCTGTCTCATCCTTCGCCCCACCTTCATCCAGCAAGAACCCAAAGTTTTTAAATAAACCCTCACCTCTGTACTCTGTTCATTGCCCACAGGTGGTAAGAAATGAAAGATGTGAGACACAAGATGGTGAGGCAGGTGTAGGAGACACACAATATTCACATCCTGTGAAAGCTAGGGAGGCATATTCCATCAATGTCGAAGCCTCAAGCAGCCCCACATATGACTCTGCCCTGACACTTAGAGCAGATAAAGGCAACACCAGAATGGCCCAAAATCCCAGCCCTCCAAAAACAGACTTTATGATTCCACCAAAAGAAGACAGAGAGGGCACTTCAGAAGTAAGGGGTGCAAGTCTCAGTCACATTCTGCCCAGCCTACCTCAAGAGAATGGAGGCGAGATGGAAATTGAGATACCGCTGTCTGTGTTTCAAAACTGGCTCAGGTTGTACAGGTTTTCATCCACGATGCATGGAGATAAGCTGCTACCTATTCTTCCCAACCTGGAAGAGCACTCTGGACAAAGAAATTGCTCCGACACGGACGTCCTGACATTCCACATGAATCCCCAGCACCAGAGCTTAGTTGCAACGGATCTCCGGCTGAGAAAGAGGAATTTGCCAAGCCCCACACCAGCCATCCAGACAACCAGCAACCATCACGACACGAGCCAAAATGTTTTCACCAGCTACAAGCCTTTGCCTTCTGGTTGCATTTTGAAAAATGCAGCCAGCCAGGATGTCTATCAGTTTGATCAGGGTGTTAATAAGTCATACAGCTCAAAACCCCCAAATTGCTGGGGTGCATATGACCAGGAGAGCCAGGCTGCCCCGATTCAAGTGAAAACAGACTCTAATCCCCTCACAGTTCAGCAAAACTTTGCAACCTCTAAATCCTATAATGAAGACATAATTCGGGGAGGGAAGGAGAAGTCAGAGATGGGTTCCTCTGCTGTGCTAATGATGAATTCCAGCTCCACCTCTTTGTTGCAGCTCACCACTGAAGAGGTGATGAAGCTTAAGAAAATCATCTCAAGCTCATCGTGAAGATCAGATAATGCCCAGATAATTACACTGACACTCCAACACCACACTGAAGCTGACTCACATTACTTTGCTCTTTCACTATCTGTACTTTACTGACGTTGTGTTTTGTGTGTAACTTAATATATTTTTAAAAGGTGTCAACAAATTGCTGTTTTGATGAATAATAATTCATTCACATCAGGAACAGAACTTGATTTAAGGAGAACATGCTCTGTGTCCTTTTTTCTGTACAGTAATATTACTTGTATAATACTTAACTTAATTATTATGTAAATATAAATAAATTCAAATGAATAAAATAGATGTTTGATGACTCATTTGTTGATTAGGTGGTCCGGTCGTCATCACCTTACGTTACTTTAATAGGGGTTTTCTAGCATTGCAGAACAACCATGATTTGCTTTTTATACCATTACAACATATATGGGCGTGGTGTCCTCAAGTCATTATCAGCTGGAGGTGTGGTGATTACTGTCAGAACATCTCTGTGGTTTATTCCCTCATAGATTCCCATGGTTATCAAAATTTGAGGTAGATATTTAGCTTTGCGTAAGACTGTAACATTCTCAGATTTCTTCTTTTCATGTTTACTAGGCATAGAGACACCTCACTTCTTATCATATTATTACTGTCTTCTGACGCATCATTGACATAGGATGATAAGAAGCAGAAAATCAGTTAAGTCGAAAGTACATACGTCAGCGGCTCTTCAGTAAGCTTTGTTTTTATTTGTTTGTCACACCAGGATGCTTGAACCTTCTATGCACAGTCTACCTTTATGTTATTGTTATTGCTATAATTATTATTTTCTAGATTCAATATGTAACGTGTGGAATTTTCAGGTGTGACACCAACGTGGAAATAGAACTGACACTCCCATGACTGAAACTTTAGACACTTGTTATTGCGTGCACATTGTTCATTAACATCACAAATGTCTTGTGATTACTATTATGGCTGTTTGTCCCGGAAATGTATTTCATTTGAATAGGGCTTTAAACCAATAACAAAAGAAGTCATATTAAAAAAGCCATTGGCTTACAGGCTAATTCCTGCCTTTTTCCTGGGTTGGTTTTGTTCACCCGTTTACCTGCTCTTTATTACATGAAATGCATCACTGGCATTTCAAAAAGCAAGAAAAAAAAATGATATGATAATGTGGTGATGGAAAATCCAGTTTGGACATGTTAAGTGCGTATTTTATTTGTGTTTCTTAAGGAAAAATATCTTGTAACAGTTGTTGCTCAACTCAAAGAAAGACCTTTTTGTGTTTGAAGTTCAATTTCCTAACTTTAAGCCATTTTTGTTTTGAGTTACCAAAAGCATTGCAGGTCCGTGTCACGCGTCACTGTGAATGATATGCTGGGCTTGCGCATCATGCCTTTATTTATGCCCCAAAGCCCTCAGGCCTTTCGCAATATGCTGCATGCATGTTGCAGATATTCTGCAAAGCTGGAACAGTCAGACTTTGACATTCAGACAGAATTTGTGCTCCCGAAGATTGAGCTTACAGCATGAGAACATTCTTTCACATCATTAGACACAACAAGACGTGAATTACTGGCTGCAGACAAGTGCCGAACATTTCTGCAGCGTTACATATAGACATATATAGTATATAGTATACATATATAGTAACGTATGTGGTTATGGAGGTATAAGCAATTTTCACTATATAATGAGTAAGCAGTGAGTTTAGTTCAACTTTTGTCTTTCAAAATTAAACTGTAGCATCTTGAACTTTATTTTGTTTAGTTGTTTATACCTATGTTTTTATTTGTTTTATGTCCACAGAGTACTACAGTAATACAGATAACTGAACAAGATAACTGAACCCATGCTGCGTGTTACTACGTTTTTGCTACTTTTTAAGTATAAAAACCTGCCTGTCTCAAGACATAACAGATAAACTATTAGTGAAGATAATAGCATATTGTCTTGTATTATTGACGTGAACAAACCTTTATTTCCGCTCAAAAACATGAAATACTTGTATTTATGTGTTGTCTAGTGTCGTATTGAGAGACCTGGAAATCAATCTCTGCCATTCAGGAAATGCATAAAATTTGTATATAGTGGTCTTTCTTTGTTTGCACAGAATGTACAACATTTCTATACAGTCTTTTACTAATATTGCTGGTTAAGGTCCTGTTTACACCTGGCATTGACATGTGTCATTGGTGATCCAATCACATGTGGACGGCTCTAAGTACAGGTGTGAACGCACCCGAGAAGAACCTGCGCCAGCTTCCAAAGCCTAGACGGCTACATGACAGCTACAGTATGTTGCAAAGTGGTAATATTCACTGATTTTGGTGAAACTAGATCATACTTTATGGAGAAAATATTATTTCTGTATTTTTTACCTCTGATTTTATCTGGTACCTTACGTTTGCTGCTCAAGTAGAAGTATGTAGGGGAGGGGGAGCAGCAGTATCAGAGAGACTGTTGCAACAAACATATTTCCCCTTGTAAAGTGAACGTGAGTGACAAGGTGTACCTCCTGTAGATTTCACAGCATGTTACACAGCTTGTCAGAGTTACACTAGAAAGTTTACTTGATGAGTAAAAAAACCCCAAAATGTATGTATTTTTTGTTTTTAAATCAATGTTTATTTGTTAAAGTTTGTAAATGAATATGATCTATTAGACCTATGCATAGTGTCACAGAAGTTTTTATTTATCATGCCATCTTTGGTGCTTGCCAGGGTACAGTTGACAGAGGACATGGCGTCACTATTGTCCTGATATAGATAACAGTGTCTTACTCAGCTCATTATGTTTGAATAAAATCCACATGGTCAGGGCAAGGAAGAACAACAAAGGTCTCACCAGTCAAGATGTCAACGTGAGAGCATGTGACGGTGTTTTTTATCTGAAAGACAGGTCTGGTAGTGGTGATAATGTGCCAAGACTGGACCAATTCGATACAGTTGGGACACTGAATATTAATTTAATTTGTTTGGAGGACTAACAAAAACATTAATGAGCACTACATGCCAAAAATACTTAATTTTAACGTGTAGGGATCAGTTTATCCAATTGATACCTTTGTCCCAGCACAAAGGAGCAGAAGGACTAAGGGAAACATCCAGTCTGATTGTGTCCAACTTCACACACCATAAACAACAGGTATAGGTGGAGGATATGTGTATGTAGATTAACAATAAAATTCTAAATAAATGTGTCACTTTGCAAAAAGGAAAGTACAAAAAAATTGCAGGTTAACTTTACACCCCCACTCCCACAACCACAAAAGGCACAACTAATTGTTGTGGATGGAGTTAACACAAAAAAATGCTATTTTATTTTCCGTTTGGACTGCCAATGTGGTCTTCGCAAATGCAAATGACGTATGTGTTCATTTGCATATAGAGCGTGAAAGTGAGATCCAATCAGAGGTGGCTACTTGATATGCATGCAGAGATGCATTCTGATGCTATGTGTCAGCTGATGTACTTAGACTTCACTCTTGTGTTTGGATCACCCAAAATGCATGTTAATGCCAAGTGTAAACAGGGTCAATTAGTCATGTACGAGAGGTAGAAGTTTGTGTAAATGTCCTCTGCAGGTTTTGAAACAGAAACATTTATCATTTCCTTGAGAAGGTGTAGTAACCACAAATGGATGAGTGAGGTCTTCAGTCCGTCAGAGTAACTGTGGCAAGGTCATCAATAACTGAAAACATGAAAATAAAAATAGAGAAACAAAGAAATGTGAAAGTGATCTTGAATAGCATTACTCTATCAGCTCTCGTATATTTCTGTTTTGATATCTGTCTGTATATTAACTGCAGGTCAGGTATATCAAAATGGAAAACCACACACACTGCACAATGGTACTGACAGTTGAAACTGCACATATCTGTTACAACCACAACCTGAGCTGCAAGTTTGCCAGTTTCTTATCTGGCAATGATTGGTATGAGGACACGGTTCCTTCACTTACCAGAACAGGCTTGGGACATAATTTGTTAGATCACTGCACAAGCATACACAAGTAGATCATTATAGTAGCAGGGTGCATTCACTCTCATGAAGGAGGAAATGATTTCACTTTTATTTGTTTTTGACTTTATGCCCAACTTATTGAGAACTCATTGTTTGATACCACACTATTAAGCTTAATTTCAAATGCGGCATATTATCAGAACCAACACAATAATGCTGTCATTATCTCTGCAAAGTACAGTACATTTCAGAGAAATAAGATCAGTTGTGCTCCCGATGCAAGTCATTGATTGGCCTTTCTTTCTATGTGGAAAATCACAGCTGGTCATGCTTACAATGGTGCAGAAAGTATTAAGATAGTTTGGTTTAGTAAAAGCACTAAAACCAAACTGTGCAAACGCTCTGTTACAATTTAAAGTACTGCATTGAAAATGTAACTGAAGCAAAAGTACTTATAGTGAGTAAATATAAAGTATTAAAGTAATGTACTCAATGCAGAAAAAAGCCTGCTGTGACAGTACTACGACTTTACTATATTATGTCATTAGATTATTATTACTCGTGTATTAATGTAAAAGCGGGATTTTACTGTTTGTCGTCAGTTTCAACTATTTTCTATAAGACTGGAACTTATGACTATTTTCATCATAAGGTGATTGTTCCCCCCTTTTTATGTTTTCTGTGTAAGTAAGTGTATGCAACTTGTAACTATAACTGTCCAATAAATGTAGTAGATAAGTAAAAATTAAAAATGGCATGGCTGTTCAAGTAGTACTCAAGTAACAATACAATGCAAATACAGTTCTGAATCCTTACTAGTGAATCAAAACAGAACCTTCACAGACAAGGCATTCAAAGTTTCACAAAGCCCGCATTGTACAAGCTTGTTATTTCAGCTATATATCAACTATCTGTCTCCAGTACAACCTGTTCTCCTGGACATCTTTTGACCAATCTCTGGCCTTTCTCTGTACACAAACCATGACACTTCTGAACAATATGTGTAGCATTTGACACCTGGGTGCATTATGTGTAGACTTAAACATGTAACTTTGAGTGTTTGCATTTCTAAGAAATGACATTATCTGGAAAAAACATTCAGTGTTTGAGGACATAGCCTGCACTATATAAAGAGACCATTATGTGTTTAAGTCAAGGTATTTATCTTGCTTAGCTGTGATGTCACTCGTGACCTTAACAGGTGCCTGAAAGAACAGTTTGTGACACATGCTACTGTTTGTTATTGCTTTTTCCAAGATAATGAATAAACTGACTGAACATACCAAACAAGAAATTCCACGCTAATATGTCATTACAACTTGTTGATAAAGTCTGAGTCAGAGAAAATTTCATGAACCTCCAGCGGTGTCTCCACTGTAATTATAACTTGAGGTCACTGAGCAGTTCACACTTCAAACTAAGTAAAATAGTATTTCATAAGCAACACTTAAAGACACACAAGATATAAAATCACATATACTGTCACGTATTTCTTATGAAGAATTCATAGCTCACGTACTTTATCGCCCTCTTTGAAATATTTAGCACACTGCAATGTTGAAATGTACGTGCCTATCGTAAGTATGCGGGCAGTATTTTGCTTTTTCACTCAACACTTTTTGTCAGTCTAGGAGGGTCAAATTCAGACAGACATCTTTGTCGCTTGCAAGGGCAGTCAAATTTTTCATGCCTCGGAGTCAGGGGCATGTCCCATTTAGTGGTGGAACGCCTCCAGTTACAATGCAAGCCTTGTTTGACTATCACAACAAACAAGTTATTATGCATGCCATGGTGAGAAGAGGACAAGATCTTCTCTTTAACAGGCTACAAGGAAGTAACTCATATTGGCAAATTCATGCACAGGTTAAAAAATGTGAAGAGGTGAGGGCGTGTCTGCTGTACTGACTGAACAAAAATGGTGTTAAACAGCACTAAAAGCGGTTCTTTGGCTCACAAGCATGAGGAGCTGCTTGTAGTGATATAAAGCACATTTCCTTAAAAAAAAGGTAAAAAAAAAAAAAAAAAAAAGCAATACACTGCTTTATGGCATCTCAAATACTTCCACATAGCCTTATCTGACAATGGTGCTATATTTATCCATAGGTACTAGATAGCACCAAAGGAGGTTTTACTATGATTACAAGCAAAAAAAAAGCACTGCACCTATCTTTAAAAGTGCTTTATACTGTAGCATCTGAAGTAGTTCTCCTATGATCATGAGCCAAAGAACCACTTTTAATGCTATTTAGCACCTAGCAGAAAATATACCTTTCATTATAGTAGGAAGAGAGCAAAGTGCGGATCTCAACAGATAAATCTGGAACCACCAGGCCCTCTCTGGGGGAGGAGGGTGTCACTGAAAAATAAGAGGAAGAAAAAAGACAAACAGGAAGAGTTTTAAGCAGATCGAACTCTGGACAAACATTCCAAGCGTCTCCTTTGTGACTTGAAACATTTTTGCAGAAAGTGATTAGTGATTGAAAATGGGGATTTTAGAAAGACATTTTTACTTCCGTTACTGAATTATTTTATCTTCTCTTCCTTTTGAGAGTGTTCTCCCTTACCTTAAGGATGAAAATGCTCTTGAAAAAGAACATTTTATCATTCAAATAACATACCCACATTTTAGCTAACCTCTTTGTTCCCCTTGGTTGCTACTATAGAGTATAGCTGTATATATTCTGATCAGCATGACTGATGTTTTTGTCAGCAGGTGTTGGAGATAATACACCTATTCATGTTGACAGTGTCTGGCCTATTGTCCCAGGTCATTGTTGGGTAGCATTATTTATGTCTTTTACATCCTGCTATTTACTCAAACCAGTTTGTCAACTTTCAAGCCAAGCGTCACTCCAGCTTTCAGCAGATAAAGACAAAGCAAGTCCAAATGAGGCATTACATTTCACCTTTCATTATATTGTCAGAATTCCTGGCATGGACAGACACACAAGTGTAAGTAGGCCATGATGATCCGATCCATACAAGTTTTAGCCCTTCAACTACAAATCTTGTTACATTTTTTACATGTAACAGCCTAAGACTGTTCCACATGAAATGTGTCAGTTAGCAGACGCATGAGCGCAAGCTGTGTAGTCAGTCACAACCTGTCTTGTTTAGGTGTTCATAAAAGTAGGTCAAATAACTACTTATATTGAAACAGGGTCCCTTGTAGTATCGTGTGACTCTACATTCCCCGAACTCCAGGAGCTGGTGTATTTCAAGTCATTGTTTTGGTTTTATGGCCTAGAATCAGACTGTTTTGTTTCACTCTCACTGCTTTTATCAGCATTCATTCAGCATGAATAACTGTACACTACTTTGCTACCACACACACAGCAGGATCAGAGTTTAACAGCTAAAAAGTGAATATTGGACTCTGTCAGGTAGCCACAAGCACAACTCCAAAAGAATATTAATGTAGCTGGGTGTGTAACTGGGCATCTGTTTGCTAATGGGTTTGTCTTATCTACTTAAAAGGTAATAATATATCATGTATACAGCTAATTTCTGCAGCTCTAAAGCATCCAAAAAAACAGCTATTGCAGGTTTAAATTAGCAGGTGTACAGTTTAAGTGCGGGTTGATTTTTTTTTAAGTCTTCACTGTATTTTTATGTAATTTGTCTGGTACTGTTATGGATTACACAACTCTAGTAGGATTAAAGAGTTGAACAAAAGATTTAAATATGCACAGAAAGTAAAGAAAACAAATGACAATTGGAGAATGACAGAAAAATATGACATCAAACACAGCTGCAGAATGATGAACTGAGTAACCTGACCACTGCTTGAGTCCTTGATGGCTTCCACTGGTGTTACACTACCTATTTCATGGTATAGTGATCCCTGCTTCACTGTAATGGGTTTCTTGGAGCTCAGCATTTCAATCTTCATGAGGTGATCACAACACTGCTTCCACTGGCCTGCAACAAATAGTATAAGCAGTGATTTAAGCAGTGATTTTCAAAGCACATGAATGACAAAGCTTTTGTTAGAAGTGACACTATTGCAGTTCTCTGTCTCTGTCCAAATACGCTGACATTTGTGTTTATAGTAGCAGGCAATTTGGCAGCATTTCAATACTTACATAATACATGCACTATAGAAATGGTGTCATACCTGTAACACATACCTAATCTAATTATAACATAATGAGATACAAATTATGAGGATCTAATCATAAAAATAATTATTAAGTTATTATTTTTGTTGTCATTTTTGCTTTGCTGGTGTCTTTTAATATGATATTCGTTAAATATTCAATAACAATATTTCTTTGGCTTCACATGACAAAAAGTGGGCCGGCAATGTTCAAAGATGATGACAAGCCAAAGAAATTCCCCTCATACACCTCAGAAATGAATCATTTAAATAAAATAAATTCAGATGAACAAGCACTGTAATGGGAAAGGTGTTCACCGTCATACAAGATAGGTGATCTGTGCACACCTGCGCACAAATTAGTGTGTAGGAGAATAACTGATGAGTAAAGATAACAGGATTTAGCTCCCCCATGTGTCATTTGTAATTGTCTGAGGAATTCAGTAATTCAAATCAGAATTCATGCTACTGCACCATTGTGCCTGCAATTCTCCCGCAGTCTGCTGTTTGCACCACAAGCACACAGATCATTTCTGTCCAACATGAAGTGATAAGCGAGACAATTAAACTGTAAACAAGAAAACACGCCCTTGTTCACATCAACGTGCAGTATGTAATCACACCCACTTATTCACACCTATCCTCTCTGAAGATTGATGAAAGCTGTTTCGGAGACACATTCTACTTTTACCACAAAACTGACTGCCCCAAATGCAATTGTTCTTCCAGCACATCTTAAGTCAAAGAAATGCACTGAGGCATGCGGAATCTGCAAAAATAGCCTAGAGGTGCACAGTATCTAATACATGTTGCACTAGAAGGCTGAGGGACACACCCATGTGCAGGCACCTGAGGGATTTTCAGAAATGAGAGAAATTAACAAAAGAAATGCAAATATCTTCTGTTCAAGTGCAAAACATGAACTCATCTTCTCTCTTTATACCCCACTGACTTGATCCAACGTTTAGAAAATGGGCGAGGTTCAAATTTTAGACCTACTGCATCTAATAAGCTTGAGACAAAGATCAAGAAGTTGTTACACAGCTCTTGCTTATTACTGCTTTAGGTATGTGTCTCATAAAAAGTAATTACCTACCACAGTGAATTCACACAGTTGGCTTACTTAATCATATGGTCTTGTTTAACACCACGGAAACATCTGAAACATATGTCTAATCATGTTTGTTGGCTGTGTGAACTTTGCAAGTCCCATGACAGAGAAAAGAGAGCGCTGCCTGTGCACACCACATGGGAACACACAGGGAGTAGACGTTTACATTTGCTGTGTATATTAATAATACGTTCAGAGAAAACTGCAAGTCATAAAGTGATTTCGTCACAGAAGTTTCTGTGAACTAATTGTTTCCTGTTTACTAATGTTCCATGCAACATTAAGAAGATGATAAGGTACAGTGACCGTTTAATTTAATAATGCAGGGTGACAGTTTCCTCGACCTCAACCTTTTGTCTGTACACATAATTATGCCCCAGAGCAGCAGAAAATACATCTCTATGCCTCTGATTTTCATGAATAGGTACAGTGAGAAATGCCTTTCTAATATTAAAATTTTGCTCAGAGACCCAGCCACTGCTGCTCCGCTCCCATAGTGATGTTTTGTTTTTTTCAACACATTCACTGTTCTGATTGGAGGAGGTGGATGATTGGTGCATGCTATTATCCATTAACAGGTTGGTAGTATCAAGGGCAATTTGCCTATAATGAAGATGGCATTTGGGTACAAGACAACACATGCCTCAAATCTGTGACTAATCTCTGAGCCCAGTGACACTGAGCGCGATTTGATTTTTATCAAAGCAGTATTGTCAGCTTAAACCTCACTCTTTCTTATCAGCATTGTTCTGAGCAGTAGCTGAAAGTTGTTTTTTTTTTTCACCAAACAGGTTGTAAAACCCAGTGAACGCATGCTACGCGGCACCCGACAAGAGATAAATTAAGAATCTAACTGGCAAACATTCTTGAGCAGTTGTCAGGTAAAGAGACACATATTTTCCTCAGGGGCTGGCTGTCACAAGAAACAGAGCTGAAAGGAGAGTAAATTTTTGGATTGAACTTGCATTCCTAAAGTGCTCAGAAACACTGTTTAAAATGAACATTAACCTCTCTATCGCTCTGTTGGGTGTATAAATACTTAACTGAGCGTTAACATGTTCATCATATTTACTTAAAGTAGAAACAGTAAACTTTTCCTTTCTTCGTGTTTCCAGTGGTATTATTGTTGGTGGTGCTGTTTCTATGACAACCACATTTCCCTTTTTTACTCAGAACCACAAAAACAGCAACACAGGACACACTGCATTTGTTTCCCAATTTCCATAAAGAGAAGAGTAAAGCATGCTGACTGGGGGTTAAGTAAAACTGTCCTTATTTTATATGAGGTAATGAAGTATTATTGTGCAAACAAGTAACTACAGTAGTGGTGGCGTCAGGGTACAGTCAATGAAAACATTAGGTGGAAAATACATAATTCCCAGGAATCAATCTGATGGAGCCAATGATAACAACTTGTCTGTTTCTAGTTTGAAGATGATATACGTCAGTATTTTCTTATGAGCCATGACAGTGACGTTGATTTTGGTTTCAGCTTGTTAGTTTATGTGTGTGAGAGTGTTTGTGTGTACATCATGGGAAAATGTGCTCCTGGAGACACCTACTTTAGCAGGAACTACCAAAGAAGTGTTTTGATTCCTTTCCAGGGTATTTACATATCTGTGGACAGACTTTGTTACCACGGCAGCATCACAAGTTCAAGATGCTGTTTACTACTCGTTTCCACTGTTCCAAGTAGCCAAATCAGCCAATGCATGTTAAAGACTGCTATTATATTAATAGAAGTTGTAGCTCCAGAGCTCCAGCAAAACAACTGGGAGTGTTCATGGGTGGGAAGCCAGCTAGGGATTGTATCAATTACATGCACAACAGCAACACGGTCATGTCATTATTTTTTAGGTTACTTGCCATCATATTGTGTGTATCAGCCTATACCTTTTTTTTTGTGTGCCACTTTTTCCACTACATTTTGCTGCTAAGCTAAATTTGGAGAAAGTTTTTGGAAAAACTAGACAGAATTAAAATTATGGCCAGGTTTGTCTAGTGATATCAGGGACCAACTTACAGTTGTTGCGTGATAAGTTGTGAAGTCCATGTAATGTATATAAGAAAAGCAGCAAATCATTGGCTGTATGCTTCAGTGTCATTGTTACATTATATAAAATTAGACTTAAAAATGTGTCAGTGCTGAGGGCAAGTCAGTACAAAATTAGTTTTGCCTGGAACATCAGGACATACCACTCCCCTGAAGACTCCTTTCTAGTGTACTATAGCTACAGTACAGCTACTTCAGGTGATGACACATATCGCACTTGAGACAAACCAAATAAATCCGAACAAAACATTTTAAGTTGTCTGTCACCCATGTGGAGGAACAAGATTATTACATTTTGTTCATGTTTAGCAGACGGGGAAGTACAAAGCAATAAACCTCATGATCTCAGTCAGACATCCAACAAATATTTTCTTGGTGACACAGACATCCATAAAATGTCAGGTGATGCCATGAACATGCTGATGCAATAAACATGAATGAATGCCGTCTTACAGGTATCAGCACGTATACAGTGCTACTCGGAAAATTAGAATATCCTGAAAAAGTGCATGCATTTCTGTAACTCAACTTTTAAATATTCTAATTTTCCGAGTAGTACTGTATTTTGCGTCCTGCTAAAATATCGCACATATGTAAAGCCTGAAAAACAACCTCTCTAACCATTTCCAGTAAGGAAGACTTGGCTGAGTTTGAGTCAAGGCAATGAAAGTGTATATGTTGTATCTCCTGTCCTTTTTAAATAAAGTTATGATCATATGCTCAGCTGTGTTTTGGGTTGCAAATAAAGTCGATCATATAGAAACATGGAGATGGTGTGCATTGTGTGACTTTCATGTAATGGTATTTCTATTATATATGGAACTAGCTCGTATGAGAATACAGATGATTCAAGCCTGAGACAAACTAAATGAAGTTCTGCAGGTGATCTAGTTGACGAGGAACAGCTGACAACCCTTTTAATAACCTGGCACAGACCAGATTATAGATCTTAACTGGCTGTCTGATGTACTTTTGATGACATTATAAAGCATACTGCTCGTTACAGTGGCATGAGGAACATACACATGTGGAATGGGAACAAAATAATGGTCTACTCTGAATCGACCATAAAAAATTAGATTTAATTATGAAGAAGTCATCAGCAGTCATTTCTTACCCATGTGACTGAAGCATCTAATAAGTTCTTTGTGTAAGTAACCCTGAACTTTCAGCTGCCACCACTGTCACTTAGTACTGAATTGGTGTTTCTTTTCACAAAATGTATAGGGTCTAATTATTGGTAATTATTTCCCGGGTGTGGGACTAATAAAGGAATCTAACCTAATCTACATGATCAAGAGATGATGGAATAATTAACCACATCTCATATGTGCTGATGTGTACTAGAGCTCCAACCAATATTTGATTCTTTTAGGCCAATACTGTTTTTGTGAGGGGGTAAAAAAACATTTTACAGATTCATGCACATCAGAGACATATACACAGATGCTGATCTGATACGAATATGCGTGCTAGGGATTATAACAGCCAGGGTTAAGTGTAACAGAATAATTTCGAATGTGTCAAAATCGCCAAAATCTTTTGATTAAAAAAAACAAACAGACAATGAAATGTGGCCATTCTAGTGTGCATCACTGCTGTCGGTGCATCTTGCTGTTGTAATTACGTTTGCTTGTTTTTACGGGACATTTTGAGAAATACCCATATTCACTTGTTTGCAAAGAGATAGATGAGAAGCTTGGCACCTTTTTCCTGGTAACATGCTAAATGTGAAGCTAAAAACAGCTCTTAGCTTTGCATAATCACTGGAAATAGGGGGAAACAGCTAGCCTGGCTCTGCTCAAAGGAAGTTTAGAATCTGCATCACAACCTTGCATGCGTATTTTGATACAGATGAATCTGTTGTGTGCACACCCTGTACTTGTCAGTTTGCCAGAGCACTTTCTAATTAAAGCTGACAAAAAGCGGCTGCTTTTTCCTTGGCTCGCAGCCTAAATTCACACTTTTCAGACAAAACCTTCTGAAATATGAAAAAAAAATATGAAATATGAATCTGCTGAAATACTTAAAATACTATATAGTCTCAGCAGTTTCACTAAATGCTCTGGTGTTGGAGGTTAATGTGATTAAATTATTTATTTTGTTCATTCAGGCCTTACTGATGTTATAGACGTGCTGCCAGAGGACCTCAGTCCAGTGCTGTGTGTCCTCAGGTGTGTGTGTGGTCAGCATGTAGGTTACATCCTCTCCTTGATGTTGTGTACTGATGTATATCCTCTGGCAATGGTCAGGATCTCTCTCTGACAGACACACAAGGGTATCCTAACAGAGAAAAAACACACATATAATGATTTTCTAATTATTCTAATTATTATAATTCACCTAATTATTCAGATAATTGACCAACAGACCTTTGCTTGAATAGGCGTGACAAAGAACAAAAAGGACTAGAAACGTAACTCATAATGCTACGGTCAACAATACTGACATACTAATAGCTGACATGTCTATTGACAAAGTAATCACACACTTTAATTGCAGTTTGATGGATACCTGGAGTGAACCTGCTGCTGGCAAAAACAGCAGGTTGCTGGCGCTTTAACAAATATACCGGCTGTAGTGCATTTAAATTTAACACATTTTTATGTTTGACATCATCTTTCATCAGATAGTTAAATTCTGTTCACCTTTAAAATGTCATAAGATAAACCTGGGCTGTCATGACTGGTCAAATAAAACAAAAACAAAGTTTTTCAACACAAATCTAAATTGAGTCCTTTTCTCAAGACTTTTCTGAAATATAAGACAATAATACATCTTTGAGCCCGTAAAATTAATTTAATTTATGATTAACTACATAGCTAAATTAAGGACACTTCAGGACAAATGACGTGCTCACCATTGACGCACACTCTGTCAATGCATTCCAAATCATGTAGGGTGCTGTTGTTGTGCTTTGTTAAGTAGGAAGTATTGATCATTCCTCAATGATTGTTATTATTTATTTCTTTACCTCTACTATTTTATTATTGTATTTTACATTTTTGTAATTTATTTATTGAGTTTTATTTAAACTTATGTGAATGTGTATATGTGTATGTTTGTATCTATCTATTTTTAATGTGTAAAATGAGTTCTTAATGACCTGTCAAATGAATAAACACATTTGTTAAAAAGAAATTAAATGTATTGGCAAAACAGTTGGAAACCACTGGTTTAATTTTCCTTTATAACAATGTTTTGCATCTGTCAGATAAATGAGATGTGGGAAATAATAAAGTATTTCCAACTGAAATGTAGCACAGCTGAAGCATAAAGTGGCATTAAATGAAAGCTCCAAAGATATGTGTTAGTTTTCACCACTGGATTTGCACTGCTGTTTAGTGTTTAGTAACAAGGTGTAAGCAATTAAGTGCCTTCACATCTGTAGTAAAAAGGTCAATTTCTCAGATGCCATAGATTCCTGTTTAGATTTTAAAATTATAGTTACTGTATAGTATATATAACAGAGTTTGAAAGAATCCTATAAAAGGAGCATAAAATATTCCAGTCCTTAGATGTTCGCCTTTACACCCAGTTTGCTCTCCTGGGAAATTTTTCATTACTTCACTAGTGCACTCTGGTGGCCCTGGCTTGTTATTGTTATCAACGTGGACAAAGCAGTAAATGAATCCATCTATTTATTCATGACTCTGCTAATGTAGAACGAACCTTTTTGACAGGGATTACAAGTAATGGTTTGTCCTCAGACTCCAGGTCTTCTTGACTTTGATAGCAGTGAAGACTTTGCCCCCTGAGGACGCCGTAGACATTTTGGCAGCAGTTGAGGTCGTCTCCAAGCTGAACGAGAGCAATGCGTAAAGTGATACTGTGAATCATAATGTGATACGATATAAGACAAGACATCACAAAGCTGGATATTATATGGCAGTCTAGTCACCTTAACCTTGAGTTGTCCACTTATGACTGTCTGAATCATGCACAGGGGCTGAGCAACAAGCCGGCAGCACATGTTGCCATACAGAGGCAGCCAGAATGGACTATCCTCTAAAAAACAAAAGAAATCAGTAATAAGAGTAGAGGAAAAGAGACAACAAGAAGAGAGGAGGGACTTTTAACTCACCTGTTGCTGCTAATGACAAATCATGTGTTTTGAACCCCTCCTGGACATGTTCGATTCTCAGTGTTGCATGAGCCAGCAGGTTATACTTAGGCCCCCTATAGGCAGAAAGCATTGGGTGAAATCAATATTCATTTTTTTCTAGTGTCACTCACTTATAAGATATTTTCCTTTAGTGTGTGTTTCAGGGGGAATTGTCATCCTCACAGTGCAGACAGATAAGGGGATAAAGGCGATGACACACTTTCAGCTTCAACGTCTCCCCCACCGGAAATGGATCCACAAACAGTTGCAGACTCAAACGCAGCACGGATCTTTTTCCCAGAGGAGCATCCCAGAGAGCCCCCCAGACGGCTCACTCTCCTAGGTCCTAGAGCCCCCGCAGAGAACTCCTCGATCACACAACTGCTGTACAGCTCAACACGAAGCTGGAATCCTGGACCTAACTCATTGCTTCTCACAGACAGACACACATTGGTACAAGGATGCATTAAAGTAGGATTGAACATATACTGAACTTCCACAAAGTGTCAGAACAGATGACTTACAATATGATAGTGTCCTCAAAACAGATGTCAGTTAGAGTTCTGTCTACCATCAACAGATCAGTATCATGGATCTCTGTGCCACACTGAAGCAGGCAGAACACAGCACAGCGATGGAGCTCTGTGAGAGGTTAACCAGGTTTCCATGCAAACAAGAATTTATTATTTTAGTATTATTTTTATTACTTTCTAATAATCTGAATTAGGACCTTGGTGAAACCAGGTCACTTGATCATACCATTCTGTCTTACCTCCTTTGTTTTTGAAGTACTCAGAGTCTTTCCACATCAGTGGAATTCGCAGGTCTACAAAGTGCAATTAAATAAAAGCTTTTTTTAAAAAAGAAACATAAAAAAACAAGTGTTTTTATTCATTTGTGGACATATATGTTGTTAATAGTCACCTGAAAGTGCTACTTTTCCCAAACAAGGCCTGATGTCTTCAGATGGCCTGCAGCAAAACAGATTGCATATCAAGCAAGCCATACATTCTGTACATACTGTACAGAACAGTATAGTACTGTATGCACAGGGGATAATTACATGACCAAATGGAATCCAGCACACAACAGCACAAATCACAGCCTCAAGAGAAATAACAGAGTTGAATCAACGCATCTTATTTTCTGTGTCAGATACATAGATAGAGTGGCCTCTAGTGGCTGGAAGCAGAACCAATCCACTAGCTTCTGCTCTACAATACAAACGTCTAACACTGCTTTATATCCTTCTCTACTGTTAAATGATTGTCATTTTACATATAATATATCATTTTACTTCATCTGACCTGCGTCCTACTCTCTGCAGGATTTGAGCTTTTCTCATCCTCTGTAGTTTGCTGAGCAAGGCCAGAATGCGGGCATTGCAGGTCAGCAGGCTCTTGGAGGCCTCCAGGGCCTGCTCTCTCCTGGAACAAGCTGCCAGTAGCTTACTGGCCCCCTCCCGCATTCGGACCTCCCTTTCAATCTGCTTCAGCACCTCCTCATCCTGTCAGAGATTAGTGGAAAAAAGAATATCTAATATTATCTGACTTCCAGAGACCAAAGAGTCAAACAGTCAAAGCAATTTAGCGTATGTGTCTGTTCTTCACCCACTTTGGTCTGATGAAAAATATCAAAATATATAAAAACAACTTTGTATATTTTTCATGTTTTCCCGAGGATCAATCCTGATCACTGAGCTGAGGTGATCTACTTACTTTTCATCTGGCACAAATTTTCATTTATCAACATCTGTCTGATGACGCCACTAATTGTTGCCCAGACGTTAAATGTTCCTGGACAATGTACCCCAAAGATGGACTCTAATGCCACCATATGTTCTTCTATGTTGAAATGTCTTGATAACCATTAGATAGATTGCCATTAAACTGAATAGAACTGCTCATGTTTATATCAGGGTGAATTTAGCGCTCCCCTTCCTCATGCCAAAATTGGACCTTTTCCGACTAGCCTCTGACTAAATACCCATAAAACCAATGATGTTCCTACCAGCTGTACTGTACAGCACATAATGAAATGCAAAATTCAGGTGGTGGACATTAACACTGCTGAACACTGGGCTTGTAAATACCGGTATGTCATTGTGATACAGCCTACTGTACACAGTAGCACACAGTAGAAGGCTGAAGACTCTTAATCTTGTTATTGCATGCGTCATATTGTGAAGGACTGTGATTAGTGATTCCAATTTTCAGCAGTCATTGATGATGTGTCATAATAAATATGATTACCACGTTACATCAAGTGGTGGTCATGATTGTCAGCCTTGTAAATTTGTGAAAGGCTGGTGATCCCTCTGGCAAAAGGCTTAAAACTCACTGAGTCACAGCTGTTACGTAAGTGCCCAGCAGTCATGGGGTGGCAGTGTTAAATTAGTGCATCACATTAAGCCCTGGCTATAGGCCAGTTGTGAAAGCCCTAAGACAAAACTGATTTCAGGTGAGTTTTTAAATCACAAAGTGACGACAACATGAATTACCTCCAACATACAAAGCTCCCTTTGTCTTTGTGTGTAACAATAGAGTTTGTTATTCTTTGACTGGTATGAAAAGGAATACTGTATGTGGAGCAGTGGAAAAATGCAAAGGTATTATTTAAAGGGAGTCTTTATTGATAATCCACTTAGTAGTATTTTTCCTTATGAGGTTATAATAGGAGAAACTCTGGCTGAAAGGCTTATTGTTTCATTATGTGGGCATTTATATCATTATTCATTTTTACACACTTTTATACAATGAGTAAGAGCCATGCACAGTTTATTTTTCAAGATTGCTTGTTACTGACATTTGTTACTGACACTTGAATACATTATTTGAATGTGAGTTGTTCCATTATTAATACAATGAAAAAACACTTAACATGTATTTTAATAAACCCCTTTTACATGTGCTTCACAATGAACACAGCAAACATAAAAATATGTTATCTGCTGGTTAATGCCTCTTACAATGCCACATACAAGTGAGGTGCAGTACAGCTTTAGGGATCACAAGAATATTACATAATTCAATCGTGTTGTTTTCCTGAGCCTAAGTCTTGTTGATATGTTGTGTTTTTGTTCTGAATGCCTCAGAATTACATAAGCTGAAGTTCACTAAAGTGGTTTGTTGAAATGGTTCATGTCTGTGTTTTTAAGTTGTTTTCAAGGGACAGTAGAAACTAATGTTGATGGACACTGACTGTAATCAACTATATTAATTTTTCACAGAAATATTGTATATGGATTCCAAGGGCATCCTTTGACAAACCATCATGTTAAAGTGCAAATTACTCAAGATTTTACAGCGGCTGGTACTTTTTCTAACATGTAAAATGACAATTACTTGTAATTTAAATAATATTAAAATAATAATAGATAGATAGATAATATTAAATAATAATAGTTTGTAGCTGGATTTAACTAAAACCACAAAGGATTTATAAATTTGTATACATTCATGTGCTGCACCACAATCTGATCATCTATAATGAATTTTGTAAACATATAGAAAAATCATTTTGTTTCACTAACCTGGGTGTTATCATTCATGTTCCTGCTCTGCAGTGTCTCAGAGGTCTGCTCCGGTCCCTGTGCAGTCAGCAGTACAGCGAGTGGACTGACTAATCTCACAGCTGACTGAAGGAGTGTTAGAGTGGACCTGCAGACAGAGCAGTTAGTTACTCAACAGAGAGATCAAAACGATCTTAAGCCTCACGACAAGAGGTTGCAGCATGAGGGATTAGAGGAGACTTACACTCCGTCAGCTCTATCACATGCCATGCCAATGAATGCCTATATGTACAGTGAATATTTACAGTATCTAAAAACACAAATTAATTAAAATCAGAGATTTGTTTAGGCTAAAAGGTACAACAACATAAGGGTAGTTACTCTATAATAGTTATTAAAAAAACAAAAATGCTAATTACTAGATCATTGTAATACATTCTTCTACTTTTAACTAAAAAAATACAGCAGCCTAGTTGAGTTTACCAAATTGGAAAAACACAGACGATTATATAATATTGCACTAATTTTTGAGGTCACAAGTTGTTATACTGTGTAGAAGCTTGGGCACGCTTAGGCCTTACACACAAGATTTTCAGTGATGTTTACTACTTAGTAATGTGCTGTTCATCAAAGCCAGCCAGCCACACATCTCCATCCCTTATAACTTCATTCAAGGTAACCTTAATAGCAACTAGGATTTTAAAAATAAAAACACAAGTCCCTGTTGTTTGGTAATAAGAACAAATAATAATAAAAAATGACTCGATTGTTTTTGGAGGACCATCTGAAGATGCACTGTAGAAAATCTGGTGGCCACTGAGAGAAAAATTCAGCTCAGTTTGGTTGACATTTGTATACGGTTGCAAAGTTATTGTATGTACGAGTAATTTCTTATAAAAGATTTATAATTTAGACAGTGGCAATAATCTTACATCCCTTTCCTGAGTGGTACGTTTTTCACTTCCTTAGGTGATTCTTTGCAGTACGTGGCCCTCTCAGTGTATACTCTTTACCTACAGGCATGATTTTAAATGTGATTTCTTAACTTTTTTTAATTTTCCTGACAATATACATTTTTTTCCTCTGGCACTTTGTTTGTAATAGGATCACATCAAAGATGGAACAAAGCTGACATTAACAGTCTTATTATTTCTATCGCAGCATTTCAAAAACCTGATAGCATTTCATGCGGATATGAGGACTTTTTATATCCGCTGTAACCAATGAGGCTGGCAGAATAATAGGTTCACCCCAAACACCTTCAATCAGGAGAGCCAATCAATCAGGACCCCTCTCACCTCCTCCACAAATCACAAGTCACTACCCCCAGGTCGAGGCAACAAAGCTCCACTATTTAATGTCCCTCGGCAATAATCACCCGGAAAACATCAAAAAGGCACTATACTCTGACCTGTTAAACTGTTATTGTTGCAGTTTTTAGTAGTTAGTGGTTTTCAGGTCTGCCACTGTTTTAGGAGCTCATAGTGGGAGCTAAAAATTATCTCCAAGAAGTCAAATAGAGGTAATCCCCTCCCCATACACTTAAGTAGGCAGAGCACCAACTATATCTGCAGAGACATTTCCCAGAGATGATCTTGGCTGATTGCAGTGGCCTGATTCCTCCCGTGTCCACATAGTTTTTCTCCAGGTGTGCCTTATGATCAAGGTTGACAAGTATCTGTGGAAAGTGGTGGTGGAAAAGTATCTTTATTCAGAGCTTACGCAGGTCCATGTTTTACTTCTAATGAACAAATGAAACATTGAAGGCAGTTAATGCATGATGTGTTTTTAGATTCAAGTATCAAACATATAATCTGAATGTGTATCTGTACAGGGAACACTGAACTCATCTACACTATATACAGTACCACAAAATGTCTAATCAGGAACATTTGTCTTTAGGTTTGAGAACATTAGCTCTGTGTGAATTTACAGAATATAATAATGTAATTTTACTAATGTAAAGCCTATTTTAAGACATCCTTTTTGTGAACTACAAACAAACTTTTTAGCACAAAAATAAACAGAACTATTTAAAAAGAAAACACACTTAAACATGCAGCTGTACATGATGTCAAGTAATCTGTTTTTTCATCCTGAGACCAATGTTGGGGTCTCTATTAATACAAAACCACTATAAAAAAAACAAAAAAAAAAAATCAACCAGTTTGCTACTGAACAATATTTACATGTTCACAGTTAGTTAATAACCAACTTAGGGACTCTGAGGCTTGAAACATAACGGATATTTGAATGAAGCTGCCATCTCTTAAAGTCAAATTAGTGGTTTACCAGTGTTGCAGTTATTATAATACTTACTATTCAAACTAATGGCTGTTTAAAAAGGCATTTGATTAAACTGAAACTACTGTACATATTCAAAGTGCTTCTGAAAGTAAAAATGCATTTATCAGTACAGTAAATTTAACTTCACTAATTAAAACTGACATCAAAAACAAAAAAACAAAAGAGTCTTTTAGTAATAAATTAACCTTTACAGTCATAACTTAACATAACTAAAACCTAAAAATGACAAGCCTCCTTTCAGGCCACAGCTCTATGGCTTTCATCCCTCCTCCACTTCAGTAAAAATGTCAGTTAGAAAGTACTGAGACACGGTGGGCTCCTCCTCTATTGAGATGCTCTCAACATTGTCACTTTGCTGAGAGGCTGAAACCTACAACAAACAGAACAAAGGATGGCTGTTATAATTAACCATGTATGTATATGTATATGATGTCCCATCTATCTGTGCAAAACCGGCATCCTCCTCACCTCAGCTGTACACTGAGAAGTGTATTCGATGTCCACTTTTGTCTGAGTTGATGTGTCAAAAGGTGTTGAACAGGTTTCTGGCGACTGTATCTGACTGGATGTGGGGGCAACCTCAAATGATGTTGATGGTATAGTTGCCTGGGTAGGCTGTTTTTCTGCTGTGCATGGAGTTATGAGCTTTGATGGAGAATCACTTAAAAGAGCTGTGTTTGTCTCAGAGAGGAAGGAAGGGAAGCCTTTGGGATTTCTATCAAGTATAAGAAAATAGAAATGAATAAAAAGTTAATTCCAGTCGACAGATATCTATCTATATATGAAAACTGGGAACTTCTTTATACTGTTTTTACTCACCTATTCTGACTATTAGCCCTTCTTGTCTGTGTACTTGCTCCTGAGTTGCCATCCTCATGGTCCATCCCAACTGTCAGAGTCTCCTTTTTGATATCTACAGGATCAGCGCCTCTTTTCTGTGGCAGTTTAGCTGGTTAAAAGACCAACATGCTTGTGTTAAAAAGGTGTTTACTTTGCTGAGCACTGAGCATGTGATGAGCAAGTATTATTCTACTGCATACCTGTTCCTCCACTGCCCTTTTGTCTCTGTTTTGTAGGGGGGTGTTCGGTCTCATCATTGTTCTCCTTGGTCTCTGGTAATTTGAATGGCTGTACTGTAGTACCCTCTGTTCCATAAACACAAACAATCCATGCTCATCATAGATCATAAATATGAATTGTTAGTTTAAATAAATGACAGAATAATGCAATTCCTTTACCATTCGGATCCAATGGATTCTCCATGTCTGAACCCTGTTGTGAGTGAGAAAAACTGTCCTCATTGCCCACTGCCGCCAAACCCTCTGTGGAAATGCTGCTAAAGGGTGAACAAAAAATATAGAATCAAACACGAAATAAAACCAGATCCAAGGCTGTGTGACTAGCTTGTAAAAGGCAGGCACTAACCTCTGTTGCTGCATCAATGCATCTGTTACAGGAAGATAAGGGAGGGGCTCCAATGCACTGTCCACAGCCTCCCTCAATGAACAGACTGGTATCTCAGTAAGCGAGAGGATGAAAAATGGTTCATCTGGATCTGAAGGCACCTGCACTGACACCACTAAAAGTGAGAGTGAGAGAGGTTTTAGTCAAAACTACATCGCATATGCTGTATGGAACTCACAAGAGGAAATCAACCGAGTGGAAACTATCTGAAAATAGACCTGGATGATTTTGGGTCCCTCCCAGACTGGATGTTGATGCATCCTGAATGGTAAAGAGAATCAGAGAGACAAATTCAAGGATCCTTAATTGCGGTAAAATCTTCTGAACTGTTACATCACATCCTTGGTTAAAATTGTGTCAGTGGTTAATCATAAACATGCACTGTACTGTTGTAACAGCTGACAAAATGTTCATTTTTTATAAGGTTTCCATGAATTAACTGAGCCATTGTCTTTTTAGTAACTGCGATTTAAACTTAGTGGTTTGTTGTCTGTGATATTAGCATGTTGTTGTGAATCTGTTTCAAGGTAAATATTAAGTTAAATCACACAAGTTATTAACAACACAAAAAGCAACTAAAATTGGGTTTTTAATGTTAAAATCATATGCGTCTGCCTGTACATACTGATTAATATCTCACCTGACTAGAACTGTTTGGTAATTGTGTCAAGCAGCCCAATGAGGACCCAGCATCATTTGAAAGTGGTTTTTGGTTGCTACTTTGCTCAATATCTCCCCTTTCTGGTTCCTGAATGTCAGGTTGGAGACCAGATGCAGGCTCCTGGGTAACCAAAGCATCCACATCTCCTGACTGAGGACCAGAATCTGGGGAGAAAGAAGAACTAGTGATCAACAAGTGTACAGTTGAATCTAAGAAGCAGTGATCCTGAATAACTGCTCTGTGTTCTTTAAAGTAAGGGAATTTTCTTTTAAAGTTATCAAACCTGCTTCTCCTTGTTTTGTATCCTGGATTTGTTGGGAGTGTGAAGGCTGACTTCTGCGTCCGAGGTTGGGTTTGGGTTTAACTAGCCGGCCTCTACGATTCTGAGAAGGTTTTCTTGAGGAATTGGAAGAGTCGGTTGACTCTGACTCATTTTCCTCAGTGCTTTAAAAAAAACAAATTCTGTTACAAGAGAAACTAATAATTCCTTTGAAACCAGACAATGATATTGATTTTTTTCTTACAGGGAAAAAAAATCTGAAAACTATGATGATCATGTCTTACCTTTCGACTGCCGTTTGATTATTTTCAGTGGTTTCAGACAATTGCTCAAGAGCATGTTGACTCTGGGCCTGCAGATTACTGTCTTTTGAAACAGGTGAGGACGATGCATAACCAAACTTAAATTTAGTCTCTGTTGAATTATATTCTGAAGACTGGACATCTGACAGTGGAGTAAGATCATCTGCTGTTTGGGTATTTGTCTCAGAAGCTGACTGTTCTTGTCGGCAGCCCCATTGTGAAACAGCTCCAGTCTCTAGTGTGTTTGTGGATTCCACTTCAAAAGTCAGTTTTTCACTGCTTTTATTTTCCAAAATCGAGTCTGTTAACCCACATGGATTCTCAGAAGCAGTAGATGTTGCTATGACGATACCATCAGAGGACAAACCCTTATCACTTGGTTCTGAGGGTTTGCTGATATAATTTGCCTGTGGTTTTGTCTGCACAGTTCTGGTGGATGACCCTAAATTGGGTTTGACTGCTGGAAAGCGTCGCCTTCTTGGAGCTACATTTCGTTCTGAGCCTTCTGACCTTGTGTTAGGTGCACTAACAACATCCGTTTTCTGCCCCTCAGTTGAAGGTAACTCCAGTGTGGGTTCATGAGCAGAGCATGATTCCACTGATGGTACTGAAACTAAAGAAGTGCCCGCACTTTTAATTTGGCTTAAGTTTCCAGGAGGAGAGGTACTGCAAGTTGGCTGTACTTCCATCTCTGCTACACTGCTGTCAGTACATTCAGGTTTTGAAGTTGGGGAAAATAGTTGCTCCACTAACTGCACATCTGTGAGAGGGTCTTCGGTTGTTTGAGGTTTGGACCGCACACTTCTTGCTGTTTGTGCTAGGTTGGGTTTGGGTTTCACTTTCTGAAATCGACTCTTCCTAATCTGAGGAGTGCAAGTATTTGCACTCTCTTCTTTCTGATTTACAGGTAAGCCTTCTACAGGCATAACACATGGAGCTGGATGGTCTATGTTCTCTTGGACAGATGCTGAGTCTACTTGTTGACTGCTACAACTACTTCCAGTTGTCCCAACATGAGATGCCACTTTGTCATATGCGGACTCAGACGTTGGCTTTGTGTTTCTGATGATCTGGTCCTCACTGACTTCAAACTGGGCTCCAGAGAAGTTCTGGTTTTCCAAGGCACTCTGATCTGATGATGCAGCATCTGATTCTATGCAACCAACGACTCCAACATGTGTCCGTTTCTCCTCAGTTGAAGAATGCTCTGTGGGTGTGGGAGCAGAGCCTGAATCCATACATAGTATCAAATCTGAGGCATGACCAGTGCTTTGACTTAGTTTTTCAGAAGAGGCAGAGCAAGTTGGTTCCTCGTCAAGCTCTATTGTTTTTTCATTGAATTTGGGGTTTGAAGTTGGGCTAGAGTATGTATCTGTGGTGTCTTTTGTAGCCTGAGGCTTAGAAAGCACAGCTCTTGATTTCTTTGCTAGGTTCGGTATGGGTTTGACTTTCTGGAATCGACTCTTCCTGGTATGGCGAGCAGATGCATCTTCACTGTCTTCTTTCTGTTTGATGGGTAAATCTTCAGGTTCAGGATGATCGCCGCTCTGGTGAACTGGAGCTGATTCTATGTCTTCCCCTTTCAATTTTGTGATTATTGTATTAGATGTCACCATATTATTAAAACTACTCTCAACTGTCTCACAGTGAGACATCTGTATTTCATTTAAGGACTCTGTGGTGGCCTGTTCCAAACTAGATTTGAATTTGGTGTCAGAAATGCAGTGACTCAGGTTTTCTGAGGTACTCTCATCTGTCAATGCTGCACCTGATTTTACTTGACCAGTCGAGTTCTCCTGACTGTTAGATGACTCTTCTGTAAGTTTGACTTTGCTGCAATAAATTTCATCCTTTGACAATTTTTGACTACAGTCTGCCATCTTAGAGATTTCTTCAGCTGATAGAGTCTCAGTAGCTTGAGAAGGGTCAGAAACAACTGATTGGCTCTCTTCAGCTGTCCTCACTGTTGATGTCTCTGGTTGGGATTTTGACTGAATAGTCCTTGAGCTTAGGTTTAGGTTGGGTTTTGGTTTTACCTTGGATAAGCGCCCTCTTCTGGTTTGAGGGGAAGGGTTCATATCAGAAGTCCTCTGATCACTGGTTTCAATGATGGGCATGTCACTATTTTCTGTTGTGCTTTTTTGTAGCTCCACAGTGGCGACAGTTCCTGTTCCTGTTGTTTCTGTGACTTCTTGACAAGAAGTTGCAGACATAAAGGGAGTCGCACTGTTTTCCTCTTGTGCAGCAGGCTTTGATGCCATCTCTGCTTCCACACTAACTGACGTCCCTGCAATTAAAAGTAAAGGCACATCGTGAATTTACTGTAAAAAAAAACCCATATAAAATCAAATTCTGATAAAAGAAATATTGTGACATATAAAATCAAATTCTGATAAAAGAAATATTGTGGCTTCCATGTCTCTAACCTGTTGCATGGTCTTGCGCAGCTGTTTGAGTCTGTCCTGACTGAGAAAGGTGAGCCAAGTTCCCAATGGTCAAGAGGGTTTGAGCAGCCTCATTATAGCTCTCCTCCCCAGATACTAAGACAAAAAATTCCCCAAAATTAATACTTTGAGAACATCTTAATATGTGTGTATATTCTTTCTGGTAGATGATACTTGAAATATCTAATCAACATACCATCTGTTTGGTCTGTAGAAAGGAAGTCTATAACATCCTGTAAGGGAAACAAGTATAACATGTTAGATCAAAAACTTCCCATATAAGCTAACCTAGTTGTGAAAGGATGTGATGTGCAGGGAAAACATGTATTAGCGTAGCCCCAGTTACACTTCTTTGTAAAGTTCTTTCTACATTGTCAAATGCAAATTTCATTCTAAATTGTCAGATTTTAAAGAAAATGTCTCAGAAATTAAATTAAAATCAGAAGTGTAATTAGGGGGAATTATTAAATTCAACTGGTTCTACATTTTAGGCATTGGACACTTACAACCAGCAGGTCCAACTGATGTTCACAGGGTTCAGCTGTGCCTGTCTCATTTTGTGCCAGCTCGCAGGAGGCATCAGGGCACAGAGCATGTTGGGAGATGCCCAACACATCAGGCATATTGGCCAAGATATCAAGCTAAGTGTGGGATGGGGGAAGTCAGAGTGGTGGGTTTGAATTATGGAATGTAAAAACATGCACAAAAAATAGCAAATGCAAAAAAAAAAGAAAAAAGAAAATGCTTGTTGTGAGAATTATGTAAAAATAAAATTAATGGACAGTATGTATCAGTTCAAAACGTGACAGGAACTGGTTTCTCATACCTCTTCCATAGTCTCTTCCACTTCTGAAATCACAGGTTGCGGTGAGCGCAGGCTAGCAGGCACAAATACGGGGGCAATGCTGTCCTTACTGTAGCTACATGTAGGATGCTGCTCTTCCTCCTCTTCTTCTTCCCACTGTTTGTCATTCTCCTCATCACTGTATTCTGACTGAGAAGCCCTGAGGGTGACTAGTTTGGGTTTTTTGGACTCTTGGGCTGATTGTGGCTTCGACGATCTTCCCCTCTTCGCTGTGCATTTGGGTCTAGGTTTGGCAGCAGAAGCAGTGGACCCCGCTGGTGATGCAGGGTTGGTTTCAGATGCAGAGGAGTGTGCATCGTCTTTGGCCAGGTAAGTCAAGTGCTTGGTGGGTTTGGGCACTCTCCCATACCTGCAAAACACAGTCACACACTGATGAAACACTCCTATCTTATTATATCTAATCACATACATTCTGTGACAACTGTGAATGACGTTGTTGCTGAAAACATAAAATATTGTACCTGGTAGGTCTCAGAGGTTGAACAGCAGCATCCTCCTCTTCAGAGGAAATCTCATCGTTGGCTGACCTCTCCTTGGCTTCCCTTGTAGGTGACACATCTTTATTAACTATTACCTAAAAAGAGTAGCATAACTTTCAGTAAAGCACAGTAGCAATGTGTAGAAATCTTGTGCTGCAGTAAAATTGAAATAGTAACCTGCTCCTTGGATGCTCCATCACTCACACTTCCCTCCCCTTTATCCAACGCTGTATCTTTGACCTTTGCTGAGGGTGCAGGAGGTTTTTTACCCCACTTCCTGCCCAGTGGCAGTGTTGGTTTTGGTGCTCTACCTCGTGAGAGTTTAGCAGGCTTGATTGAGGTTTCCTTAGCCACATTCATATTGTCAGTCTTTTCAGATCTAAATATTAAGACAGAATTTTAATGGAACTGAGGATATACAAAAAACACTTGCTTCTAGATTAGGAGTTTAGCAAAGTTTCATTACACATCTGAGATAGTATGGGTCCCAGGAAGTGCTGCCTCAGCATCTTCAGGTACGTGGGCCTCATCTGTACACATAAAAGCAAAACAAACTGAGGCTGCAGGTAACAACAGATAAGAGTGAAGCACACATGGAGAGTCTGGAATAACCTTTAGCCAAATAAACTTCCTAAAATAAGTGAATCCTCCTGTACCTTGCTCACTGCTTTTTTCACCGGTCTTGTTTTTCTTGTCATTTGGCTCCTCAGTTGAGGCATCCTGTCTATTCTTTCTTTTGCGTCTCTTCCTAGTCTCAGAAACAGGGGCTTTTCCCTCGTTACAGAGATCCTCGTTCTCTTTCTCTCCCTCTTCCTCCAAGTCAGGAATTTCATTTTCCTCCACATTATTCAGCTTCTGTGCAGCTTTTTTGCCTGGAGAGGAAATCAGAGCACAAAAAGTTTGTTGAACAGACACAAATCAAGTAGGACATTGAATGTGTACCAGAGAGCAATGTTTAAGTTATGAAGCACTAATTCACAACTCATTCTATATAAATAATAATAAAAAGGCACAGAGAGACAGTTACCCTTTGGCTTCTTCTTTTGCTTCTTGGAGCTGTTCTTCTCAGTGAGTGACTTGAGTTTCTTCCTATTTTTCTGAACTTCCAGAATCTTCTCTAGCAGCTTAGAAAAATACTCTATGTCCAATTTGCGCCTCTCTCCTACAAAACAATTGACAGTCTGGGTTGGATTGAAATATATACAAGTGACTGTCAAGGGTAAGTTAAGCATTTATTGTTATTTTCAAATATCTCAGCGTAATGCGAGACTGATCACTTACTGAAAGCTTTGTCAATCCTCCAGGCATTCTCTCGCTCTTCTTTTTTGAATTTGTTCTGAAAATTTAAATCAATGCAGTTAGCATAAAAAACTATGTATTTCAGTGAGGCTTCTGAGTTGCTTCTTCATAGTGTGTTTTATGAATATATGTATCTTTATACTCATCACTGACCTTTATCTCTGATCGACCCCTGTGAGGAAACAGTTGGCAAATCATGGAAAAGTCTGTCCCCACCATGCTAATTGCCAGGAAGAACATGTCTGTCTCTGATGGAAAAAAGCAAACAATCACTATATGATCAAGACACCAGGAAAAAATGTGTGCTTAAAAGATGTTACAAATCCAATAGCTATATTTATTCTCCATATCTGTTCAACCTTCACTGGACCAGGGTTTCGAATAGGTCCCTTTCCTGAAGCTCGAGTAAGTTGTAGTGGAGCCACGCTCAAAAATTGGGTCTCGATCCTGAGCCGGGTTGGGTCCTTTGGCTCGCTGGACCTCCACTGTCAAGCTGAGACACAAGTTAAGAGGATATGATTGAGCCAATGTTTGGTTCCAGCCCCTCCAATGTCACAATAGTGTACCAATGTTTATGTTAAGAGAAAAAAATCTCTTATAGATGATTTGTAGGCATTAGTAGTCCATGTTACAACTAGGTAATGAAAAAAACAAAAATATTTCATCTCCAAAAACCAAAAAGAAGGAGGTACTTACTTACAACAGAATGATTTTTATATCTGAGTAAAGTCCACTGACCTCTCTTCATCAATTATTAGTGAGCCATCCTCTGCGACTTTGACCTGAGGAACCATTAGCGCTTCTTCCTGCTCTTCCTCCGCCACCTCCTCCTCCTCCTCCTCACCCCCCCTTGGGCTTCCAAGTTTATGCGGGGCTTCAGGTTCCTGTGCGCTCTCTGGTGACCTGCAGCAAGTGCATTGCAAATATGAGACAGAAGAAAGGTGACTGGTATGCAAGCAACCTATAGGTGTAATTAAACAAACTACTGCCTAATGATGACCATACATAAATTATAGCATGATCAGATTAACTTACTCTTCTCTTCCTGGTGAAGGTGGGACAACAGTCTCATTTTCTGGAGCTGGATCTTCTAAGCTAGATCTGGAAAAATTGCAAATTATAGTCACATGAGAGAACAAAACCATAAAAAAAACTACTGTCAATAGGATCCAATATAATAAATAGAAAACATTATTTCTGGTGATAAAGATTTAATGGTGCACAAGGTTGACCACGCTGTAGAGGAGACACTTACGTCATAGGATTAGACACTGGTAGATAACGGATAAGGTCCCTCATGGTCATTTTGGCGGGATCCAAAGTATATTCCTTTACACGTGTCTTAGCTTTCTTGATTTTCTGCTAAATCAAATGACAACACCCTATTAACATAAATGAATATATGACTAAGGGTATGTGTCTAATAAATTCGTTAATAAACATAAAAAAGTATAGGGAATAGAGGAATGACTTCAGAAATGACTGAGCTCACCTTTTCTTTGGTCATCTCCTGTCTGAGTAACTCTCTAAGCTTTCGGGCCTTTGCAATCCTCTGCAAGTCTGATGGATCATTCAGGAGCCTGCTCAAGCAAAACGCTGGTTGGGACAGTGAAAGCCCACTCTTAGATGACACTAGAGTCTTGGCTTTCTCTGATATCTCAATAGCTTCTTTGTCTGGTAGAGATGGAGGGACTTTATCTGGTAATCTGTTGGTAACTTCTTTAACTTGATCTTCTGACGTGTTTTCTAACTGTTTGCTGCTCTCTGGTGATGGATGGGTTTGTTCTAGCAAATCCTCAACCAGAGGAACAGCTGAAAGCCCTGAACTGTCAGAATGAATGAGGTTGGGTTTTGGTTGAACTTTGAGCTGCTTGCTTTCCTCTGAAGGCCTCCGTCGCCTTGGAGACTGGAGTCCCTGTGGTGCTATGGTAGCTGCAGTATTGCCAGACGTTGCAGACTTGTCAAGGTCTGAGCCAGAGACATCAAAAGGAGTTTCTGAGGCAGCCTTGATAGGGGACTTTGGCGTCCGAGAAACGGTGGCAGGGCGGCCTGGAGCCACTTTGGGCTTGATAGAGAACCTCTTCCTTCTCTGGACTGCTGCCGAGGAACTGGTACCCTCCCCATTTTGGTCATTACCATCCCTAAAAGTAGTACAAATGGTTATAGTTGTTAAGCATAACAAACATAATAGTCATGGTCTCATGGAAAAATTTCTGAAGCCATTCATGTTTGTCACTCACCCTGAAGCTGGAGGTTTTTCTGAACTGGTCACAACAGACAAATCTGTCACAGCACTAGCAATGCTGCTCTCACTGGCATCTTTTAGGGTCTCACTGGCTTCCTGGTTGACAGAAGGAGCTTCTTGAGGTGTTGCTGCTGGTCTCCCTGCCGTGCCAACATTGGGCCGAACACTGAATCTTGACCGCCGAAACATTGTCCCCTGAAAACACAAAGGAAGTCAAAGCTGTATCATCATTCCCACTGTAAAACCTGAAAGCAGCTGAAAGTAAAATTGTACTCATAGATTCCCAATATGTGCCAATATGTTAACTGTTTTGTTCCAGTACATTATGCATGGTGTCAAAGTTAATTAAGAACACCTAATTTAAATATATTTTTAATAAGATCATTAGCTCTTGAGATCAGCCCACTACTACCTTTGCATAGTCATCAGAGCAAAATCCACACTGAAAACATTAATTTTCATCTAAGCTCTAAAATGTATTCTATTTCATACATTTTTGAAGATAATTCTTTTGTATTTCAACTTAGAAACACTGAGAATATTTATATTTATTGCAACAATTGTTAAAACATTGTGATCAAACATATTGAGGTGTTCTAATAAACGTTGTGGCTTATGTCTTATTTCACAAACTCGTTGTTGTGGATAAATGCACTGATGTAAATGTAATTGCAAAACACTGTAACTGTAACGGTAGGACATGGTGTTACAGCACCAAATTATCTTTTCCAAACAGCTTTTACGCCCTGCAAATGTAACACTGAGCAGTGCATTGCCTTGATACAGCAATAATGCGAAAAGAATGACTTACTGATATACAGGACTGACAAGAATACAGGTTTTTTATGTGACTGAGGACGGTTGAGCACCAAACCTAACATTATGCTGCCCTGTTAACTGTGAGGGGCAGTGACGTTGACAGTTGGGAAGCCGTTAAGTCTGACCGGTAAAGAAATCACGGGAAAATAAACACCAAAGGTTTCATAAGCTAACACACATTAATCAAACGAATGTAAATAATAGAAAAACGCGTTAACAATAGACAAAACACGCCGAAAAGTGCACACAGCCGGGCTCAAACTCGCATGTCAACACTTTTAGTCTGCGAGTCTTCCTGACTTGGACCGTCCTATTGGCATTAATGTGAGACACTAACGCAGCTACAGTTATTATTGTGTTCCGCGTACATGTGTTATATTGCTGTGAATGACATACCTGTTCGGAAATTTGTCGTTTTCTGGGAAGAAAAAGCTTTAATTTATCGACGACGGGTGGGGGCAAGTAGCGGACCCCGTGCACGCACTATCCGCCATGTTTTTCAATGACGCGTTATTGTCGCGAGAGGAAGGGGTTGTGGGAAATGTAGTCAGAACGTTGCATAGGCCTAGATGAGGCAAGATCATACCGTCTGAAGGCAAGAGTGACCTTTTCTCTATGAGAATCTGAGCATTACCTTATTAGAATTTAAAAATGTAGTGAGTAATACTCAGATGTGGGATAAGTATGGAGGTGTTTTTAAGTTACAGTATCAATTGGCATTCATTCATTTAAAAATGCGCTATATAAGGTAAAAGCAGTGCAATTTTAGTAAAGTAAAAATACCAAGAAAATGCACAAAAATTAACAAATAGTGGATTTTCAATAACATTTAAGCAGTGTTTTGACGTTGACAAGTTGATCGGGAAGGCAGTTTTGATAACTGATACGAGTCAGTAGTTTAATTGGTAATCACAATTCAGATCAAGCAAAATGTTTTGTACATAAAATGTTCATTCCCAAAGTACAAGGTATCTTAAATCTGATATCAACATGATAGAGAAAAACTGACAACACTTCGTTCTGAAATGTAGTGGAACAGAGTACTCTCTCTCACATTTTCTACACATTCCTCTAAAACCTTTTACCTTTCTGTCACTGATGCATAATTGCAAGGTTTCTATCTTCAAAAAGATACTTGTGCTTGACTAGAGATTTTCCTTTTTAACGAAATAAACATTTTAAAATTCATTCTACGTTTTAGTGTCAAATATTGTAGTCTTTGTTTGATAGATACTCATTAGCTTAGCTACTTTGTAGATTAAAACTGTACATTTCCTGAAGAAACATTTCTAAGACTGGTAACATGGTGGACATGAAGAAACAACTCTCACCATTATATTGCATTGCCTCTGTTTGACTGTTGAATCTCTAGTTGACTGCGAACTGTTGATTCACCATCCCATTCTGTAGAAAGTGACTTGTCAACACTTTGCAGCATTATGATTGAATTACTTTATTTCTTTAACACAGACAGCATCAGCATTGAAAATCTTTGGATGTTCCTTCTCTCTCACACACATTTCTTTCTTCAGCAGATCATGACACAACACTTACTTCTTAGAACAGTGGTCTTTAGAAATAATGGAACTACTGATTGGACAGAAAAACAAACAACAGAGGTGGAGGTTTAAAAGAGGGGTGGGTCAGGGACAAAAGTTAGAAGAGTTCTTCATTTAGATTGTCTCGCGCACACTGTAGCGGCTCATTGCAAAGATGTTATTTGCTGTGACGATTCTCATTTGCTCCATTTCAACTGTAAAGAAAACAGAGAAAAAGTGAAATAGTATGTATCCTGTGTGTGTTTGTGTGTATTTCAGTTAAAGAATAAACAAATATGAGCACATACTAACTTACGAACACGATGATGGTCAAGCAAAGGGATTTCCAAAAGGATCCCCAAAAGCAGCTGCTGAACCAGAAGTCTGACCAACAGCAGGTGTCTGCAAGTTTGAGAAAAAAGGCCAAAATCACAACTCATTGCTGTGATACTTAATGTGGTGTAAATATGTGCTTGTGTGAGTTTCTGTACCATAGCTACAGGCTGCGCTCCAAATGGACTGGAATTTGGGGCCCCAAATGCTTTATCAAACATGTCCTGATTGTTTGCTGCGGGAGCAGGAGAGAAAGCAGCATCGAGAAGGCCAGAATTAAAGCTTGGAGCTGCAGCTGGAGCAGGAGCTGGTTTCGGACCATCTAAACAGGCAAATGACACCAAAGGACACAATTACTTACAATCTCAGTCCCATACACAACAGCAAAATTTTGACTACATGCACTGTGTGCCTAACTGCAGTGTGTTTACCATTAACAACTCCTGACATTTGATTAATATCAAAGTCATCATGATCAGCAGATTCCTGAGCCAGGCCCACTTTACTGGAAAAGTACTGATCAAATGACCCAGGTTCTTTGCTGCTGGGAGCTGGGCCAGAGTTGGACCCTAGTTCGCCTTTTCTTGCTGGGATGGCAGGGGGTTTGGCAAGCTGGAAGTCCTTGAACATGTCCTTCCCAGTCTTCTTCTCTTTATCTCCAAGGGGGTCCAAAGCTGTGAAGGCACTGTTCTCTATCTTTGGATGGGCCTCCTTACCGGGTGGCCTGGGTGGGGGGCGTGACGGACCTTGCTGTTCACCCATTCCAGGGAAGGCACCAGGCTGAAAAGGATTGGTTGAGGCGGGCTGACACCAACTTGGAGCCCCAGCTTGCCCAGATGATGGAGGCTGGCAGAAAATATGGGGTGGGGATAAAGGTGGGGCAGTATACTGAGGCATCTGCGGGCCCCAAGCTGTAGGTGGTATAGGTAAACCACCAAAGGCTGATGGCTGTGGGAAGCCAAGTCTAGGGCCTGGTACTGTCACTCCTGGCATGGGAAACATGGAGGGTGCAGCGGTGGAGGCTCCCCACATACCTGCAGCAGGGATATTTGTGGTAGCTGGAGGACCTAACTGAAGATTCCCTAAATATAGAGAAAAAAGTAATAAAGTTTATAAGGAATGAAATTTAAAACCTTAATATTAATATTTGGATAAGATACAAACTTCTTGTCTTGTGTATTACCCAGAGCAGCTATGGAGGAAGAAGTGGAATTGGCAGGAGAACTGTTGAAAAGGTCAGCTGATGCAGATGATCCCTCAGAAGGACCAGGGGCAGGAGCAGCAAACAGATCTGCTCCAAACAAGTCACTTGCTGTGGACTATTCAAAGGCAAAAGCATGAGGTACATTGGCACCATGTTGGTGTCATTTTACACATAAGTAATATTCTATGCTACAAGCTTAGAAATTAAACCAACAAGTATATCACTATGTAGTCAGAGATAAATACTACAATATTTTCCTCATCATTCACACGCATGCATGCTTTTCCACTTACCCTTGCTTTTATCACCAAGGCATGAATGTTAGAAAATAGATTAAGAGCAGAGATGACAAAGGGTACAGTCAATTAAGCAGCAAGTCAAAGTGCCGTTTATTTAAGCCAGATAGAGAAGGATGTGACCACTGGTGCATGCATAAAGACAGCACAGATCCAAACAACAGATCCTCAACTGCAATCCTGTATCTTATGTTAATCAAATGTGACCTTTGGCATATGCCAGCAAAGATGGCATATGTCAGACACCAGTGCATAACCCAAATGCTCAGAAAATGAGATGTTAGAAAACTAATTTCGCTCCTGTGCATAAAACCCATTTTTAGACATCACACATGCAACAGTAGTATGATTCATCTAGCTATGGAATTTCACCTTTGCACTCCTTCGACCTCGTCCGGTCTTAGAGCTCTGCGGAGGCGGATTTATGACAACTGAATCCTTGCTATGAGTCACCGGGGATTGTTGGTGATGAGTCACGCCATTAGAGACGGGGGCAGTTTTCAAAGACAAGTCAAAAAATGGGTTTTTGGTTGAGAGAACTGGTCCGCATTCATTGCCATCCATCATGGTAATTGTGTTGCCCTGAGTTATTTTGCCCCCTAGTGGCCACTGTCCATTACTGAGAGCGAGGATCATGGTCTTGCTGGATAACCCATTTATCTGCTGACTGAGGTGTTCAGAATCTCCATTCAAACCACCGTTAATAATTGTCTTATTAGTGTTGCCAACAGTGCTGTTTAGGTGATTAGTGGTGGTGAGGGAAACGTGTAAATTATCGGGTGCTGACCGAGTGGGTGATTTAGAAAGGGGGTCATCTCTGAAAGGGTCAGTGTCTGGAGTTGGAAAGTAGCCAAATGTTGAGGAAAAGGGATTCTCTGTCTGGGGAGATGCCCTACGGTCAGGGGCACAGGAAGTTACAAAGGAGTTTCCCTTTATGCAATTCTGATTGCTGTCAACTTCAGAAGAAAAGTCCAGCAAGAGAATATCATTTGAGTCCTGGTTAACATGAGAAGGACAGTGGGAGAGAAAAAACAAAGATTTATGAATCAGTTCTGCAGAAAAGGAGAAAAACAAATGCGTTAACAAAATGAAAACTGAATCAACTGGTGTGAAAAGACATGAGAATTTAAAGCTGCCACTTGAGGAATATTTACTTCAAAATGTCACTTTTTTCATGTGAAATCACAGCGAAGAGCTCATCTTCTAACTTGAAAAGTTGTTACTAAATTCTTGCCTTCCTCCGAAGACAGTGACGTATGTAAACATGCTGAAGTCAGCACTGGCTCTTGACCTGTGACTGAGTGGTGTGATGCAAAACACTACCAGTAGCAGACTCCAGGTGTCATCACAGTGAACAAAAAAAATGTCTCTGTTATAGATTCCACTTGTAGCAGCTTTAAAGGTTTGATGAACAACAGTGAGATTGGTATATATGAAACAATAACTCAGTTCTTAAAAGATAATTTTGGTACTAGTCTAAAATTGGCAATTTGTAAAAATCTGACACTCACAGACCAATTGGTAAAGACAAAATTATGGCCCTTTAAGAACTGAGTTCACACACATGGAATGATCTGAGAGGCACTGAGGTTATTCAGCGGAGACATTTTTTTCTTACAAACACAATAAGCCAGACCTTACAGACATATTTATCAAACCATATTTCAATCACTGCACTTATTTTTACTGTCTTCAGGTAATTATTAAGGTGTATAGAAAAGCATATATTGTAAATATGATACTATTAATATGCAACTACACTTCATTCACTTTGTATAATTTCACTACGTTTCCCAGATAAAGGAAACATTTTACACTATAGCACCACACTTACATTTGGAGCCTGGATGTCTGGAGGGGTCGACATGGCTCCAAAAAGGTCATTTTGCTCCACTGGCTGAATTTCAAAAAGGAACAGAAACATACTATATTTATTCAGCTACTGTAAATCAGAGGTATTTAACTTAATGTTTCACCTAAAACAGAGCAGTATTTCTTACTTGGCCTGTTTTTACTTCACCATCCATACTTAGCAAGGCGTCATTTCCATTCTGAAAACAACAGAGAAAGAGAGAGGGTTGGAAGAAGGAATGAGTTGGAGGAACTATTTGAAGAAAACAAGTGCTTCCAAGTACTTACCTCAACTACAGCGCTGCCATTTTCCCCCTGCAAACAGAGGCAGACTGTTAATGATTATACTTATTTTCTTAATTCACTGAGGCATGTGTCATTTTCACATCATTTCAATGGAATGTCTGAAGATGTGATTCATTGGAGGAACACAGAGAGGCAGTGTTGACATTCAGGAGGTACACACAGTGTGTACCCTGTCAACCTAACCAGACGACTGAGCCAAAGTGCTTTTCTTTCAGAAAAAAATATTTTCACTGTCCAGCTTTTTCCAGTTACCTTCTGCAAGGCCTCCATCTCTTTCTTCCTCATGTTAAAGATGACCTGGAACAGATCTTTTAGATCAATCACCAGGGGCTCTGCCTGTGTGATGACAGAAAGACAGCATTTTCATTGTTGTCCTTATGTCTTTGTTGTTATACAGTTTTTCTTGTTTACAGTCAGGGTTCCCTTGCCTTTTTAAAAATCAAATTCAATGCAGTTTCAAAGGCTTTCCAGGATTGAGACACAGGTTATCATCATATCATCACAGTTAATTACTGTTACAGCACTCAGAACAGATTAAAAAGGAGAGCAGCTTGACTATCTGAACACTTCTCAGCCATGCTGCTGTGAGAGAGAATGTGGTCTCTTGCCTAACTTGAAGCAAAACAATAATTCTATTCTATTCACATTTTCTACCTCAAACTGGCAAACATTTAAGGATTTAAAAGTGGGAATCCTCTACACTGTGCATGCCTGCAAGAGACTGTGAATGTGTGAACAGGTGTTACCTGTTGCGCAGTCTTTATGGCGAAAAACTGATGCTGCCCTTCTGCTCCGCACACATATCCAAACGCCCTATTATCTGTTACATCTCTGGCGATGAAGGAGATCTTATTCACCACATGCTCATGTTCAATCACCTGAGTCACAAAGGCAAAGGTTTGATTATCAGGCCAAACAAAAACAAATGAACTTTTCAGTGTAATGTGACCATAACGGCAGGAAATAGTGGAACTCACTCCTGATCTCTCATCAATGATCTTGATGCCCGACATGGAAATGTTGATCCAGATCCTCTGTTTGTGTTTGCCTTGGGACCGAGCAGCTACTGCCATACCCTGATGTGAAATAAATCATGACTTGACTTTAATTACAAACTAATATCTCTCTGTTCCCTTCTGCTGTAAGAAAACATCTACAGAAAATGTGTGGAAAGTTGCTGTTTAGGATGAATGTGTGCATGAATGTGTGTCCATGCCAACATAGAGAGGAATTATTAATCGAAAAACATTTGAGAGATTAAAAATAATATTCCCGTAATATTATTAATGAATTATGAGGAAAAACAGAGCACATCATGTCATGTTGCACCTTAAGTTTCATCATGGAGTCCTGGCACATTTTGTCTCCTCTGGCCTCTGGGACATCATCAATGCCAATGAGCTTGGCCTTGTACCTCACGCCATCACCTTGAAACCTGCCCAGCAGGTACTCATCTGTCTTCTCTGGGACTGTAAAAAAGAAAAAAGAAAACATTTTTTTCAGACTGAAAAATCTTGAAATTCAATTCTTGACAATCATAATAATTGTAGCAACAATGTTTCATCACTCACCTTTCTTCTTCTCTTTCTTGAATGGGACCTTGGATGTGGCAGGGGAGGTGGGAGGGGTGTTGGGGGTTGTTGCTGTAGATGGGGACGTGATGCTGGAATCAGCAGGGACGGGCGCACTGTTCTCCACCTCTGCAGACATGGTGTGCAGTGAACGAGTGTCGGGGGTGAAACAGACGGCAGCTCCGTGTTCAGGGGCAGCGAGGTCAACAGAGCAGATGACTCTTAACACCCACACATGCTTTTCTTGTTATTTGTCTGGAGCAGAAAAAGTGAAGTGGGATTGAGTGTGTGTTAAAAGAGAGAAAAAAGGAGAAGAAGATCAAATTTTAACGCACAACCTTCCCTAGTAAGACTGAAAACAAGATGTTGTTGCTGAAATTGGCTACAATGGGTACCTTTTGTTTTAGCCACAAATGTTTTTTAGGTGGCTGCTGAAAAAAACTTTGCACATCATGAACAATAATATTCTTTTAACAATCCACAGCAATCATTTACAGTCACAGAAACACACCTCTGACAGAGAGGCATAAGAGGACACATGACCCATAAAACATACAGCAGGTCAGGACGAGAACACCGAAAACACACTTTAACTTTGATTTACACATGCTGTGTCAGTTGATCAGTCCTGTAAAGGAGTGTGTTATCCTACAGATCCAAAAGGTCATGTAATCAAATAGTCATGTCATGTGATTTGTCAGAACCATATGAATCCTGCCTCCCCACCCAAAAAAACCCCCAAAAAGCAATAGAAAGCAGCATGCTAGTCATACCCAACTGCATATCATCATCAACCTCAAATACATCATCATCAATTTGTCTGCTAACAAACTGGACATCAGTCATGCATGCAGAAACCACAAGGCAATGTCACATGACACACAAAAAAATGCATCACATAGGACTTCAGCTGACGAAAGCTAATATTTATGTACTTTTCCACTGCTATGTAAAGTATAATCCATCCATCACCGACATCAGTTGGTCATTTGATAAATCGCAACAAAATCACAAGAAAGTGGTGGATGACATGCATTCAAGGAGACAAAGAACGCCACGAAGGATTCCTGCTCTGCAAAACCACTGGAACACAACCAACGCAAACGTGGCTCTGCGTGGGACATACATACCTTTAGGACCAGTCCCAGAGGCTACACTGCCAGCAATACAAGTGCAAAGAGGCTGTGAATACTGTGGGACAGACCAAAGGTTGAGAGGGGGCAAAGGTTGAGCAATTACCTGGGGTTAATCTTACGCTAGCAGAGCAAAAAATCTCGTGATGCCCAGCTAAGCAACTACAAACAGAAATTGAAGAGTATGGAATGATCATTTACTCACAATATTCAGGCTGCCTAACCTTCTCGTAAGTATACTGAGGATGTGGAGTCAGGCTAAAATGAACCTCGAAGAAGAGCAGTTCAAATGCACCTGTGTGATCTTGCAAAGATCCCGGAGGTCCAGAGGTATTGTTTATGCTCAAATCAATCAGGCATGTAATTTGCTTCGTTCATAAAGGAAATGGGAGTCATTCAAGACCAGATAACAGATGAGAGCTTTAAAGGCCACTGGGTACGTTTCAGGTGTGTGCCAAGTGTTACCTCTCTGTGTATCAAATCTGACCATATTGGAGACCAATACAGCTATAGAGGGACTCTGTAAACGAACACATATTTAAAATACAGCTTGCATGTTTTTAAATTGAGCATGTTTTCTTATTATTAAGTTATTTCAACAGCTGTTCCAGTAAGGGTTACATCACAAGAGCTACTGTGCAGCTGTAAAACAATAAAAACTTCATTTTATACACAGGTTTGAAATCCAGGAAACAAAAAGGTTCCCCATGGTGACTTTTAAATTCCTGCAAGGCACAGAGACACACGTGCTGTTTTTGTAGCTGTGCAAGGAAGCATAGAAAAACACAACTTATCCCCAAACACTTGCTGATGCTCCATTTACATGAGTGTGACACATGACTACACATGTCTAGTAACTTAAAGTGGTGTCAGAGTCCCACTAGCTGGCTAATAAAAAGGGTGAAATGGCAGCTGTTCATTGCAGATTTGAGTTAAAGGATTACATTTTAACAGCAAAGGGTAGTCACTGTTAGCAGACGAAGGATGAAGAGAAAAATCTGGAGTCTTTTTTTTTTTTTTTACAGCATCCAACGCTGTCACAGGCACAAGTAACACAGAGTCGCAGAACACAAGTGTAAATTCATATTTGTCAGCAGAATAACTGCAGTGCAAGGGGAGAAATGTCACAATCCTGGGCCGTCAGGAAACGTAAACTACTGCACATCTGGAGGAAATCAGAGGGAATGACTCAGTCTGCAAGTGAATGAGATGGTGAAATACCACAGGCCCACTGTGAACACAAAGGGCAGGCAAACACTTTCATACAAAATGAACATTGTTTTGCAGCGAAACTAAGAAATTTACAGGTTTGTGGATGGTGGGTGTAACTTAGAAACTCAGAGAAAACATCATATCGTATGAAAAGATTAAAACAGATGTTTGTCAAGGGGTTTGACTGGAATTAGTTTTGGGGGGAAAAGAAAAGGGGTTTATTTTGTTTGTCAGACAGTTTGGACTAAACAGACCAAAGAAATGACAACTGAAGGAGTTACTTAAGTAATGTGTCTCTCTTACTGTCAATGGAAAAATAACTGATTTTAAGTTATTTGTAAGAGTAAAGAGCAGCTCTTCAAACCCTTTGGGTCAGTATTATGGCTCCTATAGTAGAACTCAAAAATCAAATGTTTTGCAGCTACTGTAAAACGACCATCTGAAGTTCTTTGGTAGATCCCTCATGAATGCATGGATGGAAAATGTTAACAACACAGTGACCTACCTGTTTGAAAGCGCGCAGTAAGATGTTGATCTCCTGCTGTAGAAAACGCTGAATGTTTTTGTTCCCGTGATGCCTCCGCGGCTCGGGCTCAAAATGAGTAAAACCAAACACAGCCTCGCAAAACGAGCAGGAGTCAGATGTTTTCCGCTAAATGCCGTGGACAGAAAGGAGAGACTGCCGCAGACTCCCTGTTTAACCCTTCACTGACTGACAGACCAAGCTAACTGCACATTTCAAGTGCTAGAGGGGCGGTCTCTTTACAAGGAAGACATACATCCAGTAAGTGGGTCACGAAAAATGCTGTGTCATTTTATTTTATTTTATTTTAACATTAGGTTTCATAAGTATCCTAATAATGACCAAACGAGAGAGGTGTCCTAAATCTGACATCACATGTGACCCAACAGAAGCAGCTATAATCAATATTTCTCAAACAGATCAAATGAGTTTGCATGTGAAAGTTGATGCCGACAAAGATATTACCGTGTACACCCTGACTCTGCAGTTTTTCTCATCTCTGTGGGACATTATGGCTTCTTACATCTTATTGTTTGGCTTTCAGGGCGTGAAACTTTAATGTTGCTATTTTGGTTCACTCTCACTGCTCTCATAGTGTAATTTTCAGCAACAGTGGGCAGTTATTTTTTTCTTTTCTTTTGTCCTGAAAACCCACTGTACAAAGCCTGTCTGGCATGACACAATAGCTAGGGCCCTTAATGACCAAGTCGACCTGTCGGAGACCAACAGCAGTTAAAATAGTTGAAAGGAGAGTAATGAAACATGACTCCATATCAATGCAATGTTGCTCTGTATCTGCTGGATGTGCAAAAAAGCAACTGCATGCTCACAAGTGCAACTTACAAACTTTAAAAAGTGACCATATGTCACTGTTCGCAACAACTTGTTTCTCCTGTCTAAAAATGGTTAAAAATAGGTTATTGCAGCTTTATTTATTTTATTTTTTTTAGTATAATGACCTTGACGGTAAGCCTATGTTCCCAAGCCTTAAATGGATAGTTTGGGTTTTTTGAAATGGGTATGAGTATCCATAATCAGTTTATTAGATGGCAGACCACAGTCTCTCGGTGAAAAAGCAGCAGGAGGACACCTGTAGGAAATTAAGCGTTGAACTGCTGTGGAAGAGAATAGCATCAAAGACTATATATAAAGATGGCTGACATGATAGCACAATAACACAAGTCAAAATAACTCAATTGCCCAATGGTGGTTGGCTGCAGTATAGGTCATAAACCCCACCCCTTCAAGTACACAGTAGGCTACATGTTCAATGAATTTATTCCAAAGAGGGTCTCTGTCATTTTATCACACACATTTATGTTCAAGTGCTATGAAAAGGAGGTAAGACACTGTGACTGGCGGCTTGTTTAGGCTAGCGATTGAGTCAGATGAGTGCATAGCTGGGACCGTTGTAATGCAGCCCCACGCAGTGATCACTACTGTGCTGACCCTGGCTCCAGATAACGTCACCAGTGCAAGATAGCAGAGCCCGTATCCACGATATTTTGACGTCATTATGTACACTGGTAGAAGTGGTGATACAGTGCCTTGCTTTAAAGAAAATCAATATCAGTTAAAGTGTGGGCTACATTCAGGATATTTCCAGAACATTATGTTGCCATCAGACAGCACTTTCTAATGGAAAACCAACGCCACTATGTCAGTCTCTTGAAAGCCACCAGACTCCTTTGACAAAAAATGTAACTTTACTTCACAGAAGGCAGGAGTTGCTGGTCTAGTGCTACCTCAATTTGTTGGTTTGGTTGTGTTTTGATTTGATGATGTTTGTGATTGTCTTTTAAAAGGCAAATTTGGTTTCACCGAACTGAAATTATTCAAAATATAGCTCACACTTGTAATAATAATGCAGTTATTAGGCATCTAAAATTAATTTTGATGCTGACCCTGTCCACATTGGTCAGCTTCCTGCACCTGTACACCTGATGTTCCTACAAACTGTACCACATACACCTCCACTTTAGAAAACCCAAACTATCTCTTTAAATAATCTAAAAAAAAAAATCACAGTGACTAGCTTTTTCATATTTGTTATAATTCAAAACAGTATATCTTTCAGCGGCTAGAAAATGGCAAAGACTTGGCTGAGATGAAGATGGAATCCTTGTTGCTCAGCATTTGTGGCAGACATTGCACTGGGAACCAGAAAACCATGAATATATCCCAACCTCCTCTGCCAGCACTGTGGGTCTGCAGCATTTGACGTATTAAAAAGATCATTTGTATCATCTAAATGTTATGCACACTGAGCATCATATCATAAAATGTAAAAAGAGTAAGGAAAAAGAATAGTCCAAACCAGAGAGGAAAGCTTCACTGTTGCTTACACAGCACAATTTTTGAAAGACCAGGCACTACATTTCCTTTGCCATGCGCTAGTGTTACTGCAATTACAGTAAACTGCTGGCTGAAAACAGGTCATCAACTTCCTCAGTATAAATGTCTATTTTGCTTTAGATACCATATAGTGATTCAGCCATGTAATGACAGTTTTTATATTTGCTGTTCTAAGCACTGAGTGCCAGTTATGATATTCCCAGGAAGAAAATCCTCGAGCCACACAGGATGCGATCTGTTTTATGTTTGCAGAAGCATCAATAGGTTTTTGTTTGGGATAATTATGAGAAAAACTGGGGCGTTACGAAAAGCCGCAATGGCCACAATTAAAAAGACAAAAAGCCTGAGCCCCTTCAAGAGAAAAACCAAAGAAATAGAAACAAATTAATGGGAAAGCAAATAAACCAACTGTATAGCTACAAAACTAGAATAAACAACAACACTGAAATCCACTCTAACATGAGTAGTGATGTCAGTGTGTCTGTTTTCCTGCCGGTAGGTTTCACTTCTGTAATTCCGTGTGTATTTATTACTATGGCAAACCATCCCACTAAGAATTATAATTTTACATGTCAGACAACTTTTAAATGACTGATGGTAACTTAAACACCAGACAAACATCCCACAGCTGATACTGTGGTTAATACAAGCTCAGCTGAGAGCCTTCCAATGCCAATGGTGTATGATAATGTCAGCAGTATCCTTGAGCTTATTGGTTAAATAGCAAAAGTTCTTATCAATACTAATCTATTAGCATTTATGGGAAGAGTTGTTGGAGCAGCATCAGTATCCATGTTTACATTATATAAAAATTCTCAACAACTGCACTTATAAATAAAATCGAATTGCATGTCCTGAAGACATCTAAAGACATTAAAGTAGGCAAATCCAATGCATATTTTTTGATAGTATGGTCTATCACTGCCTGCAAAGAAGAAGGACATCTGATCTTCTAACCTACAACCAAGCAAACATAAATCAATAAATAAAATCTAGTATTTTACAGTTGTCTTGCTGGGCAACCAACCAACTACCACATGCCAACAGCCAGCCTTTTTTGGCAAAAAACAAACAAACAAATGATGTTGATGTTGATGTTAAAGAGATGCGCATATACTGCACATCGAGAGCTAAAAAATGAGAGAAAAAGGGACAGAGGAAGGACGTCCTTCCTGCCTTTGTATCCTGTGTTCTGCTGACAGAGGCTGGTTTTTAGGAGATGAGCCCCTCAGAAGCCAGATTACTGACTAGCAGAAAGTCTGTTTTCCCCTTCAGTCACCAACCACTGGAATGATCTCTTTCACAACCTCTCATTAAATATTTGATATCATCAAACTTTTGTTTATAATCAGAAATCCCCAAAGCTAAATGCATGTACCGGTACACCATGAACATAGAGACAATACTTAAGCCTTTGCTGCATCACGTTTGGCATATAACATTTGCTGTTTATATGGTGCTTTATGGCATTTCTCATATGTATCTCGTCACAGATCTCGGGCTTGTAACCCTTTCCATCAATTACACGTCTCCCTGGTTCAGCATCACGGTCTGATGACATTGGTGTAAAATTATGGTTCCCTGTTCCTCTGAATGTGATTCATTGTCTGTTTAGATCAGTGGCACACCCAGTGCAACTGCACACTTGCGTACAGGGGGACATGTTGGATGCTACCCACTAATGTGAAACCTTCTGGTAGGAAAAGGAAAAGTATGGGACACCCAGACTTCAGATGGCACAAGTCAGCACATACACATTAGAAGACTTATTTTTATGACAGAACGCTGACAGAGACAATCTAATGGGAAGTGTCCTTTCCAGTTTATGACAGGAAGGCCACAATCCAAACATCAAGCATTTAGGGCGTGAATCCTGGAACAGGCTGCCACCACAGCCAGAACTTAAGATAGCCACTTATCTCTACTCCATAATTGAGGCAGTCTCAGATTTTTATCCTGTCTGTCCCTCTCTGTACTTTTAACTCTCAGCTGCCTTCACCACTCTTGACCATTTCTGTCTAAAAATATGACAGAAGGCATGCAACGTCATCGTATTCATATCATATGATGACAAATTCTATAGGATGTAGTGTGTAAGTTACAGTAAAGCAGTGCATTAGGCTGTCCCACAAGTGTTTCCACAGTGCCAACCCCCTCCCCAAAAAACAGGAAGTCTTTCTAGTCAGGAGAAATATTGGCCAAGCACCTTACCTACCCTCTGGTTTCCTGAGAAAGCTGGGAGGAAACTGCCGAACCTCATAAAAGTGGTGACCTAAGCACATATTTGTGCCTTTCCATCGGGCCATGACCACATAGCCCCTAGACTACCCCAGCTCTGCTTGCAGAAACAAGGGAAAGAATCAGGACATGGCAGCTCCCCAGATTGACTTCGGAGACATCAGGGAATAGTATGACTGTGTTTATTTAAGTCAGCAGAAAAGACTTGTTAGCATGCTGAATACTCTAGAACGTAAGATCAGTTTTACTCTCTCAGAAGGATAAAAACAGCTGATATTTTCAGCCTCTCAATGCTGCTGCACCTCTGTGTCCATGAATAAACCTGGTTTGGACCTTATTGATTAGCTAATTTGATTATATTCCTCACAAGCCAGTCAGTCTGCTTTTAATTCCTCTAATTATTTTTAATGTGTCTAGTCTGAGGAGTGCTCTGTTTTCCCTTTTTTTATTAATTTCTACACACTCCACTCCACTCCTTTTTGAAGAACAAAGTACTGCAGAGTCAGCAAGAGTTCCTCAGATCACATGACAGATCATTAGGTGCAACAGTTTAAAGCTTCCTGTGTGTTGTGCAAGTCTTGTTTTAATATGTTTATAAAAGTAAACAGTGTTTGAACTGTCAGAAACATAAATGGGCACAAGTATATGCATATAAGCTGTTATAGTCTACATTGGTGTGTTCCTTCACCCTCTACATGAACAGTGTGTGAACGTAAGATGGGCACACGATACTCGATACTCCTGTTATCTGTTCAATGATGCCATCTTGTGGATAAAGAGTTACTCTTCAGTTTATGCTCAGTAAATCTGTGCAGTAGGAACCCTCCCACCATGCACAAAAGTCCTCCAGACTTCTGTGATGTTGGCAGGTAAAGCACTTGTGTGCATGGTGGTTGAATTTCCCAATCTCCGATGTTGAAATAAATGTGCCATGGCTGTTGGTTGTCAATGTATCACACTGGCCTCTTTAAATATTTGCTCTGCCTTGCCGGAAAACCTGGCTGAATGATTGCGTAATCCTGGAGCTGGAGCGTCTTTAAATCATACTGGTATTCTTAAAAGTTAAAACACTATAAATAACCTTTGGTCTAAATAATCTTTGGCCTCACGCATGAACAGTGTGCACTACAAGAAAGACCAAATTTGACACAGTGGTATTAATAGTATAGTGTTGTGCCCTGTCCCAGGTGCCTGCCTGCTTTTTACACAGTTCATTCCGGGATAGTTTCCAGCATCATGTGACTCTGAGGAGGAACTGAATGTGCATAGAAAATGAACAAATTACTAAAAATATATTTTCTATAAACACGTTATTAGAATAATAAAGGTAATGCTAAAAATTGCATTCCACACTGATGACTTTGTATAGTAATGCTAAATGAGATAATATCAGATCCACAGGATGCAGACATTTCTATCAAGACTTCAAGGGTGTTCAACATTTGACACTTCTGATGTTTCAGTGAATGAAATCATTTGATTAGTTTCCTTTCATATTTATTGTAGGATCTGCTGGTAATTGGAAAGTACAGCATTATAGATGGGTTATTTAGAACAATTGTTATCACAGCCAGCTAAAATATAAGCAGTAAAATATATTTGTTTTTAATTATATGCTTATTTATTTCAATGTCAAGGTGTAGTCTTGACTCATGGATAAGCTTATGAATACAAGAGCAGTTAATGGTTTTAGAACATGGTTTTAGAGGACATGATATTAAGAAATGAATCACCACTTTTAGTTATTATTATGTTTTTGGAGAGGCCTTGCTGTACACACTTTGAAGAGCAAAATACACTTACTGGATGAGTAAGATGTTTTGATTCAAACAAACACTGTACAGTCTGATTTAGGAATTTCCAAGCACTGAATCAACATTGCTGCACCTGAAATCAAAACTATTGACTTTGGTGACCACAGCGTAGTTCTTTTGCTTTTAGATAATGATTGACAGAGAGATAGTTTAAAAGACAAAATAGGAACAAACACACAAGACCGTTTGTCTCTTCACAGGTTCGTAATGAGGACTGAGGCTGCTCTCCAGCTGGGCTTTTTTGCCCTGTGTTTAACTCTGGGGCTTCTTGGAGAAGGAATGTATGTATAATTTGTTTACACAACAGTAAGGATGTTGTTTCATTCACTTATTAAGGATATGATATGAAACAAAGAGTTGCATCACTTAATGTGTATATTTCAGGGGAGTGGAACTTCCCGATCCGCCAGCAGTACTCTGTGTTTGGGGCCGCTGGTCTGAGTGGAGTTCATGTGATCCTTGTACAAATACCAGAGTGCGTCCATTAAAAACTTGAGTAATTACTTTTGACCAATCTGAAGTATGTAACAAACTGTATTGCCTCCTAAAGCGAAAACGCAGCAGCAGTCGATTTTATCTGTTTTACCAAAAAGTAATATCCACATCACTGCTAAAAGGTCTCCAAACTTAAGATCAGCAAAGTAGCAGTAAATGTTATCTTTTATGAAGGTATCTGAATTTATTTAATTAAAGATAGATTTATCAAGCTAGCTCAGAAAGCTTGCATTTTCTCTTTGCCATTAAGACACAAAGTGCCAATCAATCATTGTGACAGTCAGCCCAGAAAAGCATAAATTAAATTTTTATCAATATCTTGGACTATTTGGGTACTTTTAACACTTTTTTTTTAATCAACTTTGGTGTTTCTGTAGTTATAGCCTTCTTTGTTAAAATGTGTAACTGCTAAAGAATCATTAGAATCATTTATTGTCACTGTGACCCTCAGAGGCGATCTCGGGGTGTGGAAGTGTTTGGCCAGTTTGGTGGCACCGCTTGCGATGGATCACTTGGGGCCAGAGAATTCTGTAAAACGCAGGCTGAATGTGCAAATCCACCTCCTCCCGAGTGCTCCGACTCAGAGTTCCAGTGTGAATCTGGTACTTTCTTTGTTTTTTAAGTCTTTAGTATATTCTCTTTATTGTTCTAGGCCCAATCAGTTTAACATTCATCCGTATGTAGGTCATTGCATCAACAAGAGATTAATGTGCAATGGGGACTATGACTGTGAGGATGGATCGGATGAAGACTGTGATGCTGGGCGTAAACCCTGTGGTTCAGCAGTCCTGGACACCAATGAGCAAGGCAGGACAGCAGGATACGGGTAAACATTGATTATTTTATATCTAATTCTAATCTGCAATCAGACTCAGTAATGTAGTAGTAGTAGTTTACTTAATACTATTGAAATCTTTCAAGTAAGTGAGCATAATACTTAAAAGTGGCCAATGTGTTCATGCACCAGAATCAACATCTTGGGTTCAGATCCTCGGATGAACCCCTTCAACAACGACTACTTCAATGGGAAGTGCGAACGAGTAAGGAACCCAAACACTGCACGCTATGACAGGATTCCCTGGAACGTGGGTGTGTTCAACTACGAGGTTAGCCAGAACTGTTTCTACTAATTTCTCCAAGGATACATCTATACACACACACACACACACACACACACACACACACACACTTATATATACTTGGTTAACCCCTAAAACTTCAGCTCCCTGTCTTTTCAGACTCGCGTGGAAGAAACTGTTTCCAAAGAAATCTATGAAGACACACACAGCCTCCTGAGGGAAATGCTGAGAGAGATGAGTGTTACTACTGATGCTGGACTTTCCTTCAAATTCAAACCAAGTGAGCCGTCCATGTCCAGCTCTTCCCTAAACCTGTCTCTAGATTATCACTATGAGAAGAGAACAATGATTAGGGAAGTCACAGAGCGCTCCAACACTCAGGTAAAACAGGGTTCATAGCCATCTATCAACAAAACTATGACAGGCAAAATTGTGTCACCAATGCTATCTCAAAATACATATTCAATACACAATACTTCTCTCCCATACACTTAGAACAAGAGCTTTATGCGTGTGAAGGGCATGGTACAGCTGAGCACCTACAGGCTGCGCTCCCGTGAACTCAAAGTAGCTGATGAATTCTTGGAGCATCTCAAATCTTTGCCCGTGGAGTATGAAAAGGGTATTTATTTTGCCTTCCTGGAGGACTATGGAACTCACTACACTAAAAACGGGAAGTCTGGTGGCGAATATGAGCTGATCTACGTTCTCAACCAGGAATCGATCAGGGCCAAAAGTATGTGTACCCCACCCAGTGTCTCTTTTCAAAATAACAGTTTCCATTCTCAAAATGGTTTTCACATGAGTCTTCTCAAGTCACAGTGTGGTCTAATTTAAAAAGTGTAGAGCACTCATCACTGATACTTTCTAATTCTTGCAGATCTGACTGAGAGAGCGATTCAAGAATGCGTCAAATTAGGCATCAAAGCAGATTTTGCAGACCAGTCTATAGGGGATGTGAAAGGACACCTCAAACATGGCAATTGTGGGAACATAACAACAAACGGCACCGGTCTGTTTTCCCGTCTTACCTGATCACACTGATTGATAAAGCTTAGACAGTTAATATTTAAAGAACAGGTGCAGATTTTTCAAGTCTGTCTTTATGAATTTGCATTGAAAGAGTTAATAACAATCATTGCTCCACAAAGTTGCTTTATGAAATAATTCCTTTGCAGCATGACTATATTGTACAACATTGGGCGTAAAATGCACAGACTTTGTTCCATGTAATGTTGCATTCATAAGTTCAAACAAGTTGAATATGAGATGTCAGCAGTATGAGCTAGCCAAACTGAATAGATATCTCTGTGCTGCAGCTCAGCGAGGAAAAGGTGTCTGGGGAGACAGAAAATTTATGTGAAAAAGATTTTTGTAAGATTGTATTAAGATAGTGTCAGGTTTAATTTAAAAGTGGACACTAGTGCCGAACACAGATTAGGGCCGTAGTCTTTTTATAAACACTCTACCTTGACCTCCATGTAATTTATCAGGAGGTCAAGACAACAAGGAAGGTGAATTTATAAGGACTTGTATTCATTTATTTACTTTAAACTAGGCTGCATTTATATCTGACATCTCCTTTCCTATTGTGAAGGATGGTCCAGTGTGTCCTATGCTAAAGAAGATATGTAAGGAATCTCCTGAAACACTTTTACTTAGCATTTAGAAAATGCGTAATGCCAGCTCTTATCATATCTGCCACAGAGATTCATCAGGGTCATTTTGCTCAGTTAGGAACCTTCCAAGACTATTTGAACGCAGTCAAACCAGGGACATGAAAGACACAGGAGAACAGAAGAACACTGGAAAACACATTGGAGAGATGGAGGCAAAATTGTGACCCTGACAGATAGATTTGTAAAAATCTGAACCTCTTTTTATGAGGATGTTGTGTACAGACACTGTGAAATAAGCTGATTTTATATTAATGTTTCTATTGTGGTAAGTCTCTAAAACCTGTTCCCTTTGTTGCCACACAGAGACGGTTTCTGGAAAAGCAGTGGTTGACAAGGTGATAACATCAGTCAAAGGAGGTACTCTAGAAAGCGCTGTTACGATGAGGGCTAAATTGAACAAGGAAGGCGTAATGGACATTGCTACGTATGAACAATGGGCCCGCTCCGTCGCTGAAGCCCCTGCACTGATTAACAGCGAGGTAGGATTGAAAAGTGAAGCTGTGAAAACCTCATTATGGTGTGACAAGAATCCTTTATTAGTCATGCTAATGCAGTGTATCAGTGGGTTGGTCAGTCAGACTGAATGAATCCTAGTGCCTTTGATGATCACCTTTTCATGTAGCACAACTACATGTCAAATGTCTCAATTATTCTTTAAAATATCTCAAGATCTACTCAATTAGGGGCACAAATTTATATTCACAGAATTTAATATTAACCAGATAGATTATAAGGAAAATTAAAAATACTGGATGATTACTGGAGTCGTTGTGATGCATTACTGCTGCCTTTCACAACACAGCCATACTGGCATTTTCCCTGCAATGTTACAAGGTCTTCAAGTGGGAGAGTGGCAATACAGATTTGCGAAAGGGGTTTTAATGTTATTCCAAACCTGAAATGTAAGATGTTGTCATGTTATCTTCTGTTATCACATTCCAGCAAGTGAAATGTCAAACATCTCTCTGTTTATCACAGCCAGAGCCCATCTATATGTTAGTTCCCCTGGACATACCAGACGCTAACTCCAAGATAGCCAACCTGAAGCAGGCCTCAGCAGACTATGTGGCAGAGTATAACGTGTGCAAGTGTAAGCCTTGTCATAACGGAGGCACACTTGCTCTGCTGGATGGAAGGTGTATTTGCCTGTGCCCTCACCTGTATGAAGGCCTGAGCTGCCAGAATTTCAAGGGCGATAAATATAAAGGTAAGAGCAAACAGTAAGATAAAAGATGAAGCAAAACATGTAGTCTCGCAACAAACCTGCAAGGGCATCCATAACACTTTTGGGGGGGGGTTGAACAATTTTTTACAGGTACAAGACCGACTGTTAACCAGGAAGGTAACTGGTCGTGCTGGTCTAGCTGGTCCAGCTGTAACGGAGGGAAACGCACCAGAACACGTGGCTGTAACATAGAAGGGCTCCAGGGAGCTGTGTGCAGAGGAGACACCAACAGTGAAGAACACTGCTGAGCAGATAAATAATCATTTAACAAGCAATCTCTCTCCACCACAAACAGCAAGATTTAAAATGTTTAGCCAAATTGTTTTTACATGCTCATTTAAAGGAACAGCTCCATCTTGAGGTTGGTAATAGATATTACAGTTCCTAAAATAACTTTTTTTAAGTTGTGATTTAAATAAATGGAGTTTGAGTATCAACTATAAACATGTACTCATGTACTCAGTAAAATATAAAGGACCCATTTTGCCTCAGCATGCAATATTTTTCTTGTATAAATCCAACAATTTCAATGAAGATTAACAGCTACAAAACAACAAAACTGCATGTATAGATTATTAATAAAGGTGTGATGCCGGACTCTTTAACTAAACATTTTGATGTTTTCATATCAGTACTAGTACTTTAAATGCCTGAGCCCTTTCATCTTTTACTTTGGCAACTTAATATTTCTCTATTGTTATACCATAAAACTCAGTCAACTTCTAGAAACTGTTTTTTTTAAAAGTCAGTGCAACCTTTTTAATCTCACAGTCCAGAGCAAAATAGCATGTCCTATTTAATCATTAATCCGTCTTTTTAGGTCCAAGAGAACTTTGGCTTTTTGACTTCAAACAACAATATGTCTTTCCACTTTAACCCACTTAAAATAGTGTTGGGCTCAAGTATGTATTAATGGGCAAATAACTCATCTTTAAAAGCATGGACACATTCCAGCTGGCTGCGCTGCACAAATGAGAACCAGATGAGTGGAAGCAGGATCGAGAGAGGACTGACAGAGGACAACAAGAGATTAAGGTGTTGGACGTAAACACGACATAAAGGGAGGCATTATATGCATTTTCTAGTTTTCTCTATTGATATTTGCAGTTTCTGAATGCCCCCATCTCACATGTTCACTAACCAACAAGTGTCATACTTTCCCACATTGGTGTAATTTGAAAACTAAGGAGTAGTTCAGTAAATTCGTAACAGTCGTAACAAAAGCAGCAACATTAAAATGTGCTTCTGCACTCTGGAGACAAGACTATCCATTAGTGCCAGTGCAAATCGTTTCTGGGGCAAAAAAAACCTCATCGTATACAACCTATGTCTGTATCTGTACTATATGCACTGCACAGTTGTGATGATTAACATAAGAGTGGGCAAATTTAAGTTGCTTGGTGTCCTTTAGTTATGTAGAGTACTTGTTTTACAGCTTGATGCTGTTTGTACAACCTACTGCCGCTAACCCTGGTGAATATGTCATATTGTAACATGGTAAGATATTTTCTGTAACTTCTGTCTTATGCATACTTGACTGGCAACAATTCTGAAGAATATGAAAATAGACAATATGTTTTACGTGTGCATGTCTTGGCTGTACATGGAAATACCAACTAACAGGCCTTTTGCTCTCACAATGGCCAAAAAGGATGAGTGTCATATTTGCTTAGCTTAACAGCCTTTGATTTCTGTGTTTGCTCATGGATTTAAACTCAGTCAGTTAGCGTCGCCTCTGCAGGCATGACTGGAGATCCTCGTGCCAGAGAATGCCTTGTTAAGCAAACAGCAGTGCGTGTACTGCTACAGCCTCGCACAGTATTGAGGAATGTGCACAGACCAGAAACAGGGAAATTTGCTTACAGTAATACCAATTTCTTTTCTGTCTACTTTAGAGGAGACTTTTTCTGAACTGAATTCCATGGTTACTTGGAGAACTTGTCAAACAATGCCCAAAGCAAATAACTATAATATTAGTTATTTGCTTTGTGCATTGTTTACTGGATACAAATATAGTCTAAAATATTTACAGATGTTAATAAAAGACTCCTCAAAAGAAACAAAACCAGTTAATAACACATTTCACACCTGAATATTAAAGTGTTTGATTTACATATTTGATATATGCCTTTGTGAATTTTCCTTAAAATAGCCTGAGCAGCTTCGGTCCTTCTGGATTCACATTATTTATTACTTCTTCTTCCTCTCTTGGTGTGCTTTCAGAGAATATTGCCTCCTGTCATCACTTAAATACAGAGGAGAAGTCCAAACAAGTATGTGTGTGTGTATGCGCGCGTATATGTGTGTGTGCAGTGGGGGGTGATGAATGCATACTTGAGAGGTAACCACCGGGGGTGGTACCCCTTGGCCTTTAGGATGTCAGCATAATGGAGTAAAACTTTGAGACCTTATTGAGCTCCAAGGAGACCCCATTCACTCCGGACAGCAACCCAGGCTCAAGCCATTATCTTAGTGCAAAATGTATTGTTCTTTCTTGAGTCTTCCACCGAACTGTTAGCACAAAATAATGAACCCCTCTTCATCAATTGACTGCGCAGTTTTTACCAGTATTTACTCCGAATAACAAGTGAACATTATAACAACATTTAAAGCCATATAACAGGTTATATTTCCAATATACTCCACTAGCTGGAAGAAACACATTTGCCGTTTTAGAATTATTCACTGTAAATGTCAAATATATTCAACTGGTAAAACCTGCAAATCTCAGCTAACCAAAAACCATTTTGCACTTAATGTGCGGAGTAGGAACATCTTCGCAGCCAAATGCAAGACTCACAACTTGTGTTAAACATTTTTGAACCACTGAAAAATATTCCAGATACAAATACATTGGCAAACATGTAAAAAATGTTAGTTGAATCCCAGAATCCCTCACTCTGCAACTTGTTGCTCACAAGCCAGGGGGAAGGAAATTAATACCAAGTTTGCTTTCAAAATAAGAACCATTGTTGTCTCATCTCATAAACATATAGTCCTTGCTTTTAGCGAAAAAGAGGTGAGGGATTTTTTTTTGACAAAAGCCTTTAGTTGGGTGTGAAAAGGAGCCCCCCTCACACGCCCAAACGCCTGGACACAGTTGGAGTTGCCCCCTCCCCACTTCCCTGGGTCACTAAAGGCATTGAAGTTTTAGAGGGCTGCTACGGCAGATTACTCCACACAGCTGTCCCAGCACCGTGGAAATGAAGTTATGCCCCTTGTCAGCTATGTTTTGTGTTCCCCCCCCTCCTCCTCTCACTCCTTAAAACCTTGCACCACTGCTCTCTGGTTGGGCTGCAGGGCGGAATCAGGGGAGGCAACTGAAGGGCAATTCTTATCCAGCCATGGCAGATAGAGTGAACCTATCTGATTGGCTGATTAAATATTCTGCCCTTTGCATCATTATTCAGAGAAGCTTGAAATCCCTGACATTCAACCCAGCACAGCCCCTCTCCCATACCAGACCCTTCCCCCATTAACCCTCAATCATAAATCAACCCCTCCTCCACCTTTCCCACCTCTCTAAAAGCCGTGGGTGCTGCCTTCCTCAAGTCCACCCCCGCCCCCCAACCTCCAATTGCTGTGGGTCACTGGAGTTTATTCACTTCACTTTGCTTTGGCTAAGTTTGTTTATTTTTGATCAAAACCAAACTGTAACCCCACATCTAGCAACACACGAGAAGGCTTAACATGAACATATGCCACTTTTAAAAAGGACATAATCCTCCATTTAGACAATAAAAGTTGAATTCACTTGCAATAAAACACGTAGTATTCAAGTGTATTATTGTACCAAATAAATGGGAAAGTGGGTTTTTTTTGTTTGTTTGGCTGTTTGGGGTTTTTTTTTGTTTGTTTATTTTTTGCCTCTTAAAGGTCAGTCAATTTACCAGATTTTGTGGATCAACTTCATCATCAAATGTTAATGATGAGGAGATTAATCATTAAACCAATAAACAGAAAAGCAGCAGAAATCATGAGCTGAGATTATATGGCAAGACATTTGAAATATTCATTAGATTATTATTTTATATAACAGAGTTTTTACTGGTCCAACAATGGACAAGAGTGGCAGTTTTAACTTCACTTGAGAAAACAGTCATACCACAAAGTCCATTTTGAGGCTGTTTCCAAGGTAAAGAATGAACTTTGAGCCTTAATAGGTATAAGGTTTCCACTCAGATTTTATCTAGCCCTCTCCCTGTATTTCAAACTGTTTTTACTCCATCTCACAGTGGATTCACATGAGGCAGTCCAGAATACAACTGAATTAGAAACAGTTCTCTTTATTCCAGGAGTTTCAAAATAGGCTCTACAGGAAAAAGTCAGTCTGGCAGCTGAGGCAGTTTTTAAAATGTTATGCAAAGTTCCACTGGGAGTTAGAGGGAGGGAGTTTTTGTTCATTGCCACTGCACTAACATGACTGAGGACCAGTGTCTGACATCAAACTGGTTTGCAAATAATTTCTTCTTCCACAGGTTTATGTTGGAATTTTGGTTGTTCTGTTCATTAATGTTCATTCAGTGTTATAACAGATGACATTAGGGGAAAATAATGAGTGGTATACACAGCATGCCAGTTGACATTAAAGAGAACAATATGAGGAAAAAAATAGAAATATCATAAAAAGATTGAGCTAAAGTAATGCCGCCTGTTTGCTTTTCCTTAGTGTAACCTAGAGGATGAAGGTTTTGAGGTGGGTCAGAGGGGAGGTTGGCCAAGCAACAGTTTGAGTTATGATGAGGCAATTTTAATGATGTTCTGGTCCCTGCACCAAAAGCCCCAGTTGACTCTCTTCTCTTTCGGCATGGGAAAAAAAACTCAACATTCCTATTTTCCTCCAGTGCCAAAAGTTAATTGAAAACATTTCAGGGCAAAGTATGGTCTGGGGCCCCCATATGATTCTCATCCCTTCATTATCCTCAACAATAATAAAAAGGCATTACAATTATTAATGGTTGGAGTTGGGGCCTGCTCTCTTAAAGTGACAGTGGCAGGCTTTTGCTTCGTATGACAAAGGCCCAGTAATGCCTTCACCACATCACTTTGTTGGTATTTTTTAACAATCGCTGCCATTGCAGGATTTATTATTTCTTTTGAAGGCAGTTATAGTAGTTTATGTTTTTCATCTTTAAGTCATATTGTATAATTGAGTGCCGAACTGTGATATGTTATCCTCATAGCCCAGGAGAAAGGTAGTAGGAGAGCACTAAACATTTAATTGTAAGAGAACCGTAGCACAAATGAATGCTGAACTGTCTCAGCAGGAGTTAGACCGAGCAATAAAGCTGAACTTTCTCACATAACTCCTCTGTCTTCCTCTGGGATAGCTGTCTCCTCATGCTCCCCCAATCCCTGAAAAGGGTGACAGTGGAAAAGAGTGAATGAAGTGCCCCCTCATTGTGCCGCCACACCATTGTGTATTTTGCATCTCCATAATGGAGGTGCCACTCGACTTCTCTTCCAATCAATGGGCTCGAGGGCCCATCTCTTTTCCTTGAAAAGCAACATGGCTGCCATCAATGCTTTCAAGGCCCATTATCACAAGTGAAGGAGGGGACGCTGGTTTCTTTATAAGTATAGCGAGCTGACTGATAACTCATAACATGAGTCCATAGCATGTAAACAGACTCCCTGACCATCACTGCTATCACTGAATAAAAACTGAATCACCCTCTGGAAATACAAATGCTGAACTCTGAAGGTTTGTAACAAAAATTTTCCAATAAACTGTAAACACATTTGTGATGGATGAAAGTTATTTTTTCTTAGAGACCACTTTCTGTCACCACCGCTCGAGAAATGTACTGCATGATTGAAAACAATTATGGTGAGCCTGCTGAGCTTTCAAACTGCCTGTGATTTATGGAGCAAAATGTCACGTGTTGGAAATTTACAAAGACTTTAAAACAGGTAAAAAATGTGCTTTGAGTTGATTTAAGACCTATAATTTCTTCTGGGTAGACTAAAATAATACATCACAGTCATGTGTTTTGTGTAAATACCAACAATACCAAAGCAACTGTAGCTGGAAAGGAAGTGTTTTAACTAATGACCCTTACTGAATGTTTCACTTAATGGCACATATGGTACAAAAATAAGTTTGGCCACTATATGAAGACATGAAAAAGTTGGGGAATAATTGTGCTAAATGTGCTCACAGTTGGTCCCAGACCCATCTGGTTATGCAGCTATTACTGGAAATGAGCCAACATTACCCCCAATATTTAACATGCTGAAATAAAGAAAACCAACAGAAGTTCAAGACACACAATGTCCAAACGAATCATTTTAAAACTCTTATTTATTTAATGTGCATGTACATTCAGAGGAGTGTGTTCATCACGGGCACTTAATATCTCCACTCACCCACACGCAGACATCCTGTTTTTCCTTGCCAGTGTGTCTTTGTGAAGAACTTCTAACAAACACATGGGGTGAAGGGTAAACAAACTGACCAAATGCTTCTTTGCTCCATTTGTGCTGGAAATCCTCAAGTGTAGGAGTTTACCTTTACCTCGTCTGTTTGACACAGCTTCAGAGAATGGCCATTTCATGTACTTAACACAAACATCCATGATTACAAGGTCAAGTGTATCACTCTTTAAGAGTTTCTCGTTTCGGATGCATTATCTGCCTGGGATTTAGGCACACTGCAGTGGCTTACATCAACTTTGGTTTTTTAATGAAGGGGTTGTGGAAAAAAGTCTCTGTACGGCTGGTAAAAGAAAATTGCTGTGCTTTCACAGCAGGCCTCTGATATGGTCACGTAATGGCGAATAAAAAAAACAGCACAAAGACTTTTAGGCACTTTGAGACAAAACATTTTCCCTTCCTCTGTGGTCATAATGCAGTTAAAAGAGTGTGACTCATCGTTTCATACAGTGCAAATCTTTTGTCACTCATAAACAAAGAATTTTGACAAAAAAAGTTTATACAATATACTGTACAATTTATCTTTATATAGCCGGCATACAAAAATAGGCTCCTTCAGCTTCATCAGAGCATTTCTGAATGTGTAAGTGAAATATAACTGACAGGATACACATGCTATTGATCTGATCTATAAACTATCATTTGCATGCTTTGAAATGAGGAACAGCAAATATCTTGAAATGTTTGAATTTGTGCAGATCTGTTGAAGAGACTTCAGGGTTTAATTTAATTGCCAGAAAATGTTAGTTTCCAGACAAACGTGGCCAGTTACAGCAAAGCAGACAGATTCTACTGATGTGAGTTGATTTCTAGTGTTGATTCACAATGAGCCAGACCACCGGCTTTCTGTCTGCCTTTCATGGCAGCAGCTTTTCAGATTAATTGGGCTAGAACCAAAATGGTGGTCAAAACATTTAGCACAGTCTGAAAAGGTTTGGAGTCACTAGAGTTGTCCACATAGTGATAATCTTCCTGTTCGATGTAATCGTCCTCAGAATCCTCCTCGGAGTCTGAAAAGCCGCTTCCCGCGAACCTATCGCTGGGATCAGAGCAGAAAGTTTTCATGCTGACTTTTATATACTCGCATATGTTCCTCTCCGTGCCATCACACACACAAGTGTCTAGTTGTTGCGCTTTCGGTATGGTGCGCATGTTGGCTATCACTTTACGGCATCCATCCGAGCACCTTTCCCCTCCGAAAAGTTTTCTGCAGTGGAATAAATAATCCCTCATAGCAGAGCTACACGACAGGTCCATCTCACACTGTTGTCGGGCCTCGGTGCAGCCCATGGTGCTGGTCCTCGGCAGGCACGGCTCGATGGCTTGTTTGGTGCTCCTGCAGACCGGGTCCAGGGCACAGTCGCAGTCCTCTAGAGCCGGGCCGCTTTGGGTTAGGTTGAGCTGAATGAGGGACGATATGCAGTGACTGGGACACTTCTTACGGTCCCCACTGATGACAGATGCGCAGGCATAAAGGTACTGATCGTACGCGTAATGGCACTCTGGCTCTCCCTGGCACTTAAGGATGGCTTTCCAGCAGACCAACCGGCGACTGTGGTTTGGAGATCCAAAACATAAACCGATGATTATGATAAATACGCTGCATATGAAGACTGCTGTCCGCTCCATCAATATGGCACGACTTGCCATTTCCAGGAAGAATGAATCTTACAAATGTTAGACCTCATCGGGACTTCTGTAATTCCATCACGCTGCGTCAAAACTATTTTTTTCCTTGACGGTTTCATATCATGTCACGTTTGGAGTCGCCATAAAGTATGCAAAGACTCATAGATGTCCTTAACAAGCCAATCATGTCAAGAACTCAAAAGTTTCAATGCAAACTTTCCAGCTCTTCCAAGTCCCAGTCCGTGCTTAGAAGCTTCACGTGCGCGTGTATCTGTCGTTCGGCACACACACAGACGAGTAAAAGTTTGATTAATGGATCCACAAAGAACGGACTAAAAGACTATTTTTCACGGGTGTTTCTTGGAGTTCCGCGATGTATCAAAGTCCCCAAAGTCACTCGTCCACTTTCACTTCCAATCAGCATCCGCTCACGCTGCAGCAACTTTGTGATGAGGGCTGTGCGGTGATGGGCTGATTAGGTTACTGCAAAAACCGCGTCCGATTGGTCCGATGAACTGTTGTGATTCTGTCGTCACGCGCGCGCAGTGACGCAGGCGACTGTTTTTAAACCGAGGTAAAAGGGAACTTTCTCCAAATGTACTTTTCATGATCTTATTATGAAAAACGACTTGAGATTTATTGGAAATGAGATCACACGTCAGCCCGCAGTGACACGATTTTTTAAAATGTAAGATATATGGAGGAGATGTGTTTGATGTTACTTTTTGATGTTTGATGTAGCCTCAGAGGGACACCCTTTGTATACCATATATAAAAATCTCTGTGCTGTCTTGTTGGAAGTAATTGTAATTTTTTATTGACATATTTATCTTTCCTTTCTTCTATAAGAAGATAGATGGGTCTTGAAGCTTCAAATGATATACTGTTCAACTCCTGTGGTCTGTTTCTTGAATGATTGCTCATCCCTGCAATGACACCCGTATGTAATGAGGCACAGTTTCTTTGGAAAACACTGGGACTGTGTTGCCTTCTCCACAGGGGGAAACGACAGCTGTTATAACACATGCAGAGCTCCTGTCTTACACTTTCCACCATGAAACATAACAAGCCCTGATTGCATGGCCATGATACAGCATACTTGTGAACGCTGCACTGACACATTTGCACACACCGATAAAGACATGGCAGCTTAGAGGTTTAAGAACTATGATTTCCAGAAATGGAGCTGGGAAAGTACCAGCCTTCACACGAGAAAACTAAAAGAAAAAAGCACATTTGGCTGTTTTTTACTGCCTGTTCAAGCAAGCAGTGGTGTGAAAGCCTAATGAATCAGTACTTTACCTTTTGGTAAAGGGTATTTCCTATTTCCTAACAATAACACTTTGAAAGAAAAAAAGAGTGTCAAGAGGAATACTGCAGTCACACACCAAATGAACAAACATGAATGTTGGGGTCTTGAGGCCAACAGAACAAAAAAAGAAAAAACACTCTGTCATTAGGATAACTCTGTTCTTCTGACCCCAACACATCACCACAGTATGACCACAAAGATCTGGCAGCTCTCAGGGGATCCTCAGACCCCCAATTCCAATTAGAGAGATTAGAGAGGAGTCAGGACAAGAGCAGAAGAGGTTCTTAGCCAAACAACCAAAACACCCCCTTCCACCTCATCCAGCTGGCATACCAGAGCAACAGGATGACTGCAGACTCAAATTAAGGGCAACATCAAAGTGGAGGTTAGAGAAAGCCCAAATGGTCTAACTTCTCAAGGGTCTCTATTAACTATACAGGGAACCTGACATCAGCTTAGACCACTAAGGCCAAAGCCAGCACTTAACAGAGATAGATACGGGTGCAGTGTCACTGCTGAGGACGCGACAATTCCTTTTTAGTTTTATGCAAAGTTTAAATACCTCTAATTTTTGCCCTTTTTAGAGCCACACGCTCCGATGCATGAGGCCTGCACAAAGCCTTCTTTGCAACAAACTAAAGAACACACCCTGAACACACTGGCGTTCCACTTTTAAGAAGGAGTTCATAATGCATAGCAGAAACAAAATCCCATCAGTGTTGGATAGCAGCCAGATAAGAACAACGGCCAGATTCAGCCGAGCCAGCGGCTCTGTATGATGGAGCAGGCAGCTGCTCTCCCCCAAACTGTACCTCTTAAATTACTCTAATACATCACTTTGATTCTTTACTTTTACATTAAACTTCCCAGATTCTTCTGACGGAAATTTCCTTTGCAGTCTAGTCCCCCATTTATTTCAAACGTGTACCTCCGGATATGCATCCTCTACATGCGGTTGTTCATGGCGACTCTCATATAATAGTGTTTCCAGAATTGGAATGCGGTTCCCGAGAGTAGATTTGTAAATACTCATGCAGAGACAGACATGCTCTTCAGTTTGTCTCCACTGCTGTCAGAAGTCATTACACACAAGCAGCTATGCCAGAACAATCCATTGAACTTTGTATTCAAGTGCTTCCAAGCCCAGAGAGAGGCAGAGAGTGAGAGAGAGACAGGGGAGAGGTGGGAGGGAGGAAAAGGAGTCAATATTAAAAAGCTGCCAAGTGTTTTTCTGCCTGCATTTTTTCATTTTTCTGTGGCTCATGGAAAATTCTCAGATGTCTGTCTTAGCTGTGTTGATATATTTTTCCATCATTCTTTTCACATGAAAGAGAGGAATTCATTTGCTCTTTAGTGAAAACAAGAACATAACATCAACTTTTTGTTGGGCTCTGTATGGTCATGACATGAATATGCAGCCTAATTGCCATCTTGAATCAAGTCAGCAACACGGCGCTGCAGCAATGCTGTTTTCTGGTATGCACCTGAAAGTTCAGACAGAAGAGAATGAGTCACCCTAATCAAAATGACTTTAGCTACACTAGGATAACACAGTGCTGTTAAATAATGTTTTTCAGCTGCTGGATAGATTGCGATGTAATTTTGTGCAGACATCCATGATCCGCAGAAGATGATAATGGCAATACTGTAACTTTTGCTCAAGCACAAATGTGAAGTTTACAATTATCATATTGATTCCTATGAGATGACATGCATATTCATGGCCCCCAGAGGATAAACCCTACTGACTTTACTAATTCCTTGAACTTTATTCTAGCTCCAACATCAGGTCAAAGTTTTCACCAATCTAGTGACATATCTCAACACCCAAAAAGCCGTTTGCAACAAAATCTCATGTGAACAGTTTTGCTTCCCAGACGAGAAGAATTTAATTTGGCTGTGTCATTTAGTCAATGAATTGCAATAAAATAAATAGAAGATACAGTGTTTGTGTCCCCCTCAGGATGAATTGTAAAAACTCTGGTGATCCCTTTGTTTTTTTATCCAGCACCAGAGTTTAGTTTAATTTTAGCTTATGACCAAAATGACTAATACCTGACATTAGTACGAGCATTTAGCTCACCAACACAATTTACTCGTTCTGTGCTTGTTTTTCCAGACTCCAGCACACCCTATATTTGAATCACTACAAAGATGTTTTAAGATGCTCTGAGACTGAGTGCATCCCTCTGGGGGAAGCCATGCACCAAGACAGGAAAAGGGTTTGACTTTGAACTTGCAGTAGACAACAGAACCACAAGTTCAAACAAAGGTCATTCTGGCTGTAAAGTTGCCAAAAGTACTTCAAAAGCTCAAAACATTTGGGACATGGTATAATGTGAGACTAAACAGTTGTTTTGTCGAAATGGTTTCCCATTAGTGAGACTTAAAGATGGTTTCATGGAGAAGATTAACACCATAGTGGTGCATGAGTATGGATAAAGTTACAAAAAGATTCTGGTTGTTCTGGTTGTTAGTGTTTCACTTAAGGATTTTGCAGAAAAGGAAAGCAGATGGGGCTGTTAAATACATTGGAACAGAGAGTTAAACTGCAGACTGAGAGCCTGGTTTTGCTATCACAAAGGAAGGTAATTGATAGTAGGTGCTGTTGAAGATTAATGACACCCGCAGTAAAATCTGTGTTACAATGGAAACCCTCCAGGGTGGCTTGGACTTGCAGAATGTAGATAGTCAGTAACACTGGTCAGGTAATGATAAGATAAGAGAGCCATTTCTCTTCACTACAAAGAGTAATATTAACACCACACCAATTTCCCCAGAGGTATTACCATTGAGGGTGTATGTGTCTAAAATTGGAGGCGTGTAGCTATTACAGAAGAAAAAGAGGCATGAGGGGCAGACAGAGGTTTTAGTTCTTTGTTTGAAACGTGGCCTGTCCTCTCTTCTCCAAACTCTGATCACATTTCTCTTCAGGAGAAAATGACTCCTCAGGGACAGACGTGCCACCACAACCTGCGAACAGAGAAGTCATTGTTCACTAGATCAAGACCTTGACAAGAAATCTGAAAGGAAGAAAATGATTACCCAGCAGCCACAATACAAGAGCTCAGGAAAAAAAGGAAGTACACCTCAAGTGACACATGGATGGTTTACTGGGAGAGAAATCTAGTGATTTAAAGCCTAAACTTTAGAGGCTCTTGCTTAGACTCTTGCGAATAAGCTTTAATCTGGGTTTCATGATGCTGCTGAACATGAATGAAGACAGAATCAGGCACAGTAATTATCGCTGCAACCCTGTCAATCTTTATGTGATGGTGTAATGACTACTTTTGCCAACCTCAATGTTAAGTCTTAGAGATTGCTGGTGTTTGCTGGCTTTGGTTGTCATTATTACAGTGTTCCCCCTATATTACTGAGATGCTGCAACTTCAATATAAAATTCTGAATGTGTATTCTGCAGTTTATGTCATTTTTAATGTGTTTAAAGCACATATTTGACAGTTTGGGAAATATGTTTATACAGGTTAGCAGGGTAAAGGGTATCTGGATGAAAAGATCAATGTCACTCATATTACATAAATGGATATAGCTAAGTCAGTTAGTTCAGCACAATTCCTATTAGACCAGCTCATCACCATTGGCTAGGAAACCAACAATGACTCCAGGAAGTTTCTGTTCACAAATTTTTGCATTTTAGTTTTTGGACAGATTAAAGGAATGAGATATAATAATATAATGCAAGCTAGCCAGCTTAAGTTGTACTCAAATGTTGCTTTTGTTACATTTGAAGAGAATCACACAAAATACTTGTTTCCAGTTTTGTGCCATGGCGAGAAAATATGTGAGCAATATTTATCTTCTCATCTACCATCACTTAATTTCCCAAAATGTTGCACTGTTCCTTTAAACCCTCAAATAACACAGCATTGAAAATGGTTATGATATCTGAGATTCTTTAGTCAGGGCTGGAACGGATCACTGTGGTATTATTTCTCAGCATGCATGTGCACACACACAGCACAGTCCCATAACAGAGTTCGAGAAGCAGAATACAAGATTGCCAGTTTTTCATTTCCATGGTACATTCTGTAACTCAGTCTATCTGGCAACCTGCCAACGTGGGGCACATTTGGAGCTCAATCTTTAAGGCGTAGCTGCTGTTTCAGGTGACAGAAAATGAGATGTGACCCAGGGCTTCCCTGACATTTGCCTGAGTAATCACAATGTTTGAGCAGAATTGAAGACGCTGTTTGAATAACGTGGGGTATTGTTCCTATATTCTCTTTCTGGCAGCCTCAGGAGTATTCATAGAATTGCAGGCTAGACGCAGAGAAATGAGTGGGCTGATTTATGACTTTTGAGTGAATGTCAACAGTTTCTGATGCAGGTATATCTCATTCCATCTCAATGAAGCAGTCCAAGATACACAAAAACTACAAGACTGTATTACATTGGAAGAGCGACCCAGAGACAAACACAAACAGCATGCCTGTTTTTGTTCATGTGCATGGAGAGGTGTACAGTTTGCTGGTCAGATTCCTTCCATTTACATTACAGTTGCTGTTCCTAAACTTTAATACATACATATACTATCTGGAAGAAGCACTGACTCTGAGCTCATGAGGAGTCTGGTGGTCACGGCTCAGTCGAGGCTGTCTTCAGTGACAGTAACCACATGCTTGGTTTTAATCCAAACACACCAGGCGTTGTAACGTGCAGCATGAGCGGTGGTCTGGTCCAGCTGTCCCCATCCATGACACCGTAGAATAAATTAAGATGATCTGAGTGGCCTTTTTCCACTTCCATAGACAAATACCTCAAAACACGACAGTTACTGCTGATTTGGAACCACCATAAAACAAACAAAAGAAAGATTCATCTTCTTCAGGAATCATTTGGAGAACACACATGCTTATAGTATAATACTATGTTATTTTGATGCACTGAGGATTAAATTGTGCAGTTCCTTTGCCAGCTACTTTGCAGAGAAAGTCACTTACAGTACCATAATAAATTTTACATTTGATATAATCTGCTTTTATAGGTAAACTTGAGAGGAAATTCTGGGCCAGCTCAGTGCACTGCAAGCAATCATGTTGCCTAGTAACATCATTTTGGACCAAACATTTCACATCTTTTCCGTTTAAATTGCAGTAATGGATTCTCCCATCCAACTTGGCTTCAAGAGACCTACATCAGTTTTAGGTTCCAGTCTTAGACAAGAGTTTTCTCCAAAGTGACAAGAAAGCTTTGAGTGGGTAACCAGAAAGTCAAGGAGACATTTTCATACTGCTCTGCAGTCACTGAGATGTCAGTTTAAATCTGAGATTTTGGATGTGGAAATATGAAATACAGTCTTGTGATGGGAAGCTACCAAGGAAACTTTCAGATGTTTTGACTGTTACCTCCAAAATAAGGGTGTTTCACGGGGCAGCGAGGTGGACAGGATAGTGGGTGCATGAAGTATCAGGTACAAATATGGGCTCTTTCTGGCCAAACGTTGAGGCAGTATTTGGATTAGCAGTTAGCTCCTGTCAGGGTGGTCTGGGATACAGAGTTTATGTTGAATTTAAACATAAGCTCTGTGAGCCTGCATACTGTCACTGCGCTGAGAGAGGCCACGCTGATCAGTTAAACAAGAAGGTGAGTGTGTAGGTCTAATGTGTAGGCTGATGACTGAACTTACAAAACCTTTTTATTGTTCACAATTAGGCAGGGAGAAACTTGTCTATACTGAAAGTCACAGGCTGAGAGAGAGAGAGGAGGTTTTCATTTCTTTATGAGCTACTGCACGTCACAAGCACACAATTAGCTGGTTTAACACTCCTCTTCTGTTAGCCTGCTTAATGAATGTTAAACTAAAACATGCATTTTTTGTGAAAGATGAAAACAAAGTTTTAGTTTGAGATGCAGCTATTAATAAATCAAACACTGCTCATTAGGCAGGGGAACATAGATCTCTGTGCATGGTCTCAACCTGATAATAATATATCTGTTGTTGTGATAGCTGAGAAGTTAAAGTTCCAACAATAACATCTTCATTTCATGTCCATTTTGGGGATCTTTGCTACATATCATTCCCCATTTGTCCCTTGTCATTGCTTATCACACTCTCCTGCCCACTCTCCACTGTGTGTTGTTTAATAAAAGAATAAAAATTGACTGAAATGGCTGTTGACTGAGTAAGCTGTCAGCTGCACAGACACACCACTATAATGCTCTTCATCAGAGTGTAAAGTAAACAAAGCCTGTCTGGACATGGGCTGGATATCAGTCAGACAGCGAGGGGCTACAACAGATAACAACAGGTAGTGACCTGTTATGGTTAGATGGATAGAAAAGGAGAAAACAGTGTTGCATAAACAAAATTAATGAGCAAATGTTTTGCTACAACCTCTATTTTCTAAATCCACTGTGGTATAATTTCAATTTGAAATTGTTTTGTCTTTGAGAGAAATTAAAAGTGAGACATTGATGCAGCTAGATGTAAAAGTAGCTCCTTTGGGGGGAAAGAAGGAAATGCCATGATTGAAAAGCATGGCACAGGCAACAGCCCAGCCAAACACATTCAAATATAAACCTACATTTTTCCACTTATACTGAAAACCCATTTCAATACTATGAATATTCAAACCCAGATATATCATCGTGTCTCATCTTTTATTCGTGAGCACACACACATACATACAGCACACTCACACTCACACTCACACTCACACACACCCACACACACACACCGCACAGTAGCACAGGAAACATAAACAGGCTCGGTTTTGCTTTTCCTGCAAAATCTAAATATTGACTCAGTAACCTATAATCATACACAGTCTGAACAAAATCGAAATAAACAAGTGTGCCCGTAATGTGTAAGTGTTTGTGTGTCTCATAGGCACTGGGGCTCTTGAATGCTGACACTGACATACACCCATAAAACAAAGGAAGTTGTTGAGTTTTTGGTGAGTACCAGACAATATGGATTCCATCCAGCACAATGGAGCTACGTAACTTATTCTGTATTCTCCATATATACAAAGAAGTTCTTTTTGGGAGCTAAGAGCCTTCAGTCTCTGATCAGACATCTGCCATCAATTTACATAATTTAACTCTCAGATGACTCACATTCAATATTCTCACATTAAGGGGCTTTAAATTGCCACCATGTAAGTGAAAAAAGGCAATAAAAATTCCATCATGCTCTCAGTGGCGCTTTTGTACTTCAGTGCCAAGTTTCCAAGTGACATCAGCAGCTAGTCAGCCACACAACTGTGTTATTATTGTGTTGTAATGTTAGTTTAAGCTCATTAAGTTTCATATCAGATTCTCAGATCTATTTTTTCCTACAGTACAATTTTCGAAAAGGTACAGACTGTTTGTGCTGACTAGGAAAGCAGTGTTGTTCTGCAGACCATAATGAGTGCTTTCCTAAATAAACTTGATTGATTGAATATGGTTTTTGTTTTAACATGCCGTTGGATCTTTTTGTTTTTCTCAGCGTGTCTCTATGGCTCATTAGTGAAGTCGCAAAGTCTGTCTTGAGTGTGACTGATGCCAGAAATCATCTGAGGTTAACAAGGAAACACAGAGTCTGAAAGAAACGAAAGAGAAGATAGTCTAATCATTTCAGGGTGAGAGGCCAGGCACATTTTTGGGAAATATGCTCATTCACGCTTGTGCCAACATGTGATGATCCATAATGATATGTGTCCATTAAATATGGAGCTGATTTAGCAGACAGCTAGCTTAGACTGGCATAAAGGAGGTAACAAAGGTCCAAAGGTCCAAAGGTGACAACATGCACCTACCACATAAAAAAGCTGAAGTATAAACAGTTTTTTGTGGTTTCATGGGGGCTGTGTGCTGGGACTATTTGCTGGCAAGACACTGAGACTTTGGTTCAGATAATGTGTTTTTTGCACAGATTAAACAAATGAGATTTAAAGTGTTGTTTAACGAGCTTGTAGGTACTGGAAGGTTGATTTTGCAACACTTATACAGAGCCAGGCCAGCTGTTTGCCTATCTTTCCAGTCCTTTTGCTAAGCTAAGCTAACTTGCTGCTTCCTCCTGAGTCATATTTACAGTTGAGGACAGTATGAATCATCTTATACAATTCCTGGAAAAAGGCAATTAAGCAGATTTGCCAAAATGTTAAAGATTTGTGATTAACAAAAAAATCTTTGGGAATAACAAAGAAAACATAAACGTGTGTAAAATGCATATATCGACGCTGGATTGTCTTTACAATGGAACTACTCTCACTGTTGAAGATGGATGTCTTTTACTCATTCTGAGCTATCTGGGCTAGCATCCCAAAAACCCATTATGTTCAAACAAAAAGGCGTGGTGTCAGCTTTCTTAGCAAGAAAATAAAAGGAAAGCATTGTTCATAAATTCTTAGAAATGGAAAAATTGAGGTTGGTTGGATTCCCAGAATGGAAGGTCAAATCTGAGTGAGGAACGTGAAAGACTGTGTATTTGGCAGCTTTCAGGTGTGAATGTGTGCAAAACATCCTGTTATACCTCAGAGCAGAATGCTCTATTGGGCTTGTTGCTTTCAAAAGTTATTTCTGCAGATGGCCAGTTAAATGACGTGATGTGTTTTGGATGAAATTGTGTACAAATAAATGTGTGGTGGTCATTTTTAACACAACAGTTTTACTTCTTAATATTTATTGTCAGGAAGCAGCAACAAAGTAATAGCAAAGTTTGTGCATGCCTGTTCAGGAGACTGCAGTATTTACTAAGAGAGCATCAAAGGATCCTGCACACTGACCATGACCCATATTCACTAATATTCAATGTCTGTACCACCATTTTGATCATAACTCAAAAGTAACAATGGGACAGATTGCCATTAATTCTTTGTACAAACAAGATTTGCCCAGTACTTTTGTTAAAAATCAAATATAATACCTGCAACACCAATGAATTTGTCATCAGCTTTAAAGGTTAGCATGCTAACACACTGAACTAATGTGGTGGACATTATACCTGCCTTATTTTAATGTAATTATGCTAATGTTTACATTTTGCTCAAAGCACTCCTGGTCACAGGTACAGCCTCACAGAGCCGCAGACTCTACTGTTTAGCAATGCAGTTACTAATGATGTAAGTAAAGTGGGATGGATTACTTCGTTTCTTTGCTTTCAAATCCAAAATATAGCGTCTCCTCTTTGAGTCACACCCACAGACCCCAATCCATATATACATACATGCATGACTTTTTGCAGCTGAATACCATGAGCATCTTTGCGTTTTTCTTTATTTAAAAAAACACACAGGGTAAGACTCTACAAATAACACTAGCACCAACAAGATGGAATGGACTTTCTAGGCCTGGTGAGGTTTCCTGTTCCTTCATCAGTGCAGTTAAGGAAATGAGTAGAAAGCACTTAACAATGAATGTCCTGGTTGAGTCTCTCGATCCTGCTGTTAGACCTGCTTTAAAAAAATAAATACATTATGCATCATCTGAGACAGTTTGGTAATTGATGGCTATTTTATACAGTCCTGTGTAAGCTGATGCATTAAAGACTTGAATACCTCATTTGTTATGCTTTTTACAGATTGAAATATACTCCTGCACATCATCGGGGGACCCTAGGACAACGGGAACTCGCTGATGGATAGTGGTGGGCTGGATGTCAAGAACATTCATGGATCCTGTGGTGGCCATGCCTCCTGCCTGCTCCATAATGAAGGCCATTGGGTTGCATTCATACAACAGCCTCAGCTAAAAGGTAAGAGGCAGAACCAGGAGTGCTTTAATGAGAAAATACAAGACAATCTCTGTATGGATTTTACTGAAATGTAGACGATTTTGACGAAATTATTCCATAGTTTTTTGTCCATTTTTCCAAGTTTCACTGCTCACCTTGCCTTTAGGGCTCTTGACATTAGCAGGATATAAAAAGATCCCTCCATACACCAAAGTACGATGAACATCTGCTACCATTGAACCAACATATCGACTGCCATATGGAGCAGAGCCATCCTAGAAACACAAAGATACAACGTTGAATTTATTTTATGAATTTATGAGTCAGTATGTCACTTTCATATTCAAAATCAAAAAAATGTTGGATTGGATTAATAGTACTAAAATACTGGCCACTACTCCACATTAGGCCTGTGCAAAGCAACTATACACTTATTGCAATTACCTCTGGGTATTTCTTCTTTTGCAGGTATTCTGTCACATCTGGATAAAAATGCTGTGCATAGCCCTCATTCAAACTGTAGATTTTTCCCTTCTTCTTGATCTTCACGTCCCGATCCACCAAGATGAACTCACCGATTGCCTAAAAAAATGCAAGGAGATAATGAAAAACATATCAGAATAAACCTGTTTTGATGCCATCTATTACTCAAAAAATTCCAGTCTTACTGGGTCAAGCATGAAGCAGTTGACTCCTTGACCAGTGGAGAGGACCATCATGGTGGCACTGCCATACAGAGCGTAACCAGCTGCCACGATGTTTCTTCCAGGCTGCAAAGCATCCTTCTCAGATGGCTCATTGTCTGTTGTCTATGGAAGAACATATGTAAAAAAAAAATCACAAAACAAGAAGCATCATATAGAAACTATTTTTTTTTACAGGAATATATTTAAACAGGAGCACTTTTTGTGGATTCGGGACCTGAATCTGAATGTTGCATTGAAGAACTGTAGAATATTGCTCTGGCTCATCTACAGCAGCAACATGTTAACTTTACTCCATGTATCAGATCACTGTGCACCCTTCATCTATGTGTCAAGACTTTACTGAACATATATGAAAATAAAAGTCAATGGGTATGTGGGGGAGACTGTACCAATAGTGGTAAAATAGTACCACAATGAAGTTATTATCACCAGATGTATTTAAAGTATCAAAGGTAAAGGAACTTATTACACACTGTGAGGGTGGAATATATACATATATTATAACCTGATCCTAAAAACTGATGCATTAATGCCTTGAGAACATTTTACTTTTGGAGTTGTAGAGGTGAAGGTAATTAATGTATTGTTTGGATGTTTTGTCTGTAGCGATACATACATTATGTAATGTATTTCACATATTAGATTCACATGATTTGCATGTCAAAGGTCAAAGTGTTGTCTAAATGTGTGCCATATTTCAAAACAGGGTTCAAGTAGATCTACACTGCAAAAGGGTTTTCAGACAAAAGAAAATCCATATGAAATGTAAGTGACTCATATATAAAACAACTTGCTAATAATAGCTCAGTGTTTTAAACCAGCATGCATAGTTGTCACTAACCTTTTTGTAGATGGCGAAAATCGTTCCAATTGAGACGAGGCAGTCGATGTTTGAGGAACCATCCAATGGATCGAAGCACACAATGTATTTTCCCTGTAAGGTGGGAACAAATCATTTCATCACTGTCACAATTATACCAGAAAAAACACAGGAATACCTATTACATAGAGGAAGGGCGCATATTGTACACAAATATTTGCACACTTTACAGAATACTGTACCCGCTTGTCTGGTTCCACAATGATTGCCTTCTCATCTTCCTCTGACACCAGCACACAGGAGGTGAAGGAGGACTTGATCATGTTGATGACCAGGTCATTGGAAAGGACGTCCAGTTTCTTCACCTGGTCCCCTGTCACGTTGGTGCTCCCAGCAATGCCATATCTTTTGAGACAGGAAAGAGGAGCAAACAGAAGTATTCAGTGGTATCCATGCTGATGCAGACTCTCTCTATATATATGATATTCCTCAAATAAGCCATGATAAATGCCTCTTTAATTGTTCTTCCCCCCAGAATTTATTTGTTATCATTTTTGTTAAAATGGTGCAGCAAAGCCCGTTATCTTCTTGACCTCTGCACCGGAGGATTGAACATGTGCAGGCTTTACCTTTGGCCAGGTGCCTGAGTCAGAACTGCTTTGCATGCAGGTCATGCCGCACGTAAATGAACAAAAACCATCACTAATCCCAGACATGAATTTCTTATTCAAACACATTTAGGACCTGATGCACAGGAACATGATACAAACTGAAACTTGCAAAGCTAAAATTAATGTCAGGATAAAAGCAAAGGGAAGTTATCAAATAAAAGTGACTCTGAATGAATTAAATTATAAATGTCAAGTAGAGTCTGTGTTCTGGTTACCTCTTCTCATTAATCATCTACAGTAGTTGTTCAGGTATGCGCATGTTTCCCCCTATTATTCCCACCATTTGAAAAATACTCACAGGTTAGCAATCCCAGCCTTCCTGACAGCAGTTGAGATGGCTTTCACAGCTGTGCAGATGGAGTTCAGCAGGTTTGTCAGCTCACCTGTTCCTTGGGCCTTCCTGCCCTCCTCCAGAACAAACCTGGTGAGGGTCAGCACATTGGTATCGAAGGCTCCCTTGTCAGACATTTTGCTGTCAGGTGTGGGACTGGGACTGGGACCTAATGCCTTAAGTGAAATAGGTGAGCATATCCCCAAAGTTAAACAGTGAACTGGAGAGCAGAGATAGGGGAAGGGACAGGGGTGTGCAACTCTTCTGACCAATCAAAAGTGCCTTTTCTCACGAGTCTCACAGGTTGGTTCGATCACTTCTGTAACTGCGGGTTTAAAAGAGCAAAGTTCAAAGATAGTGAACATTTGTTTTGTTTTAAAGAAACAATGCCCTTTGCCTGATTCAATCCCTGCTCATTTTCATGTGAGACTATGTGTTTTTATCAGTCTACAATGTAAAGTTGTGAGCAACGTTTTGAATGAGCAAAAACTCTTATTTTTTATTCAGTCAAAACTGTGTCATGTTACACTTTAGCGAGCAGCTCAACACAGTTGTATTGTGTGTCTGTATTGTGTTTATTAATGGTGCAGAAGCGCATCATTATTCCAAAAGCTTTTAGCAAAAACAGTGTTTATACAGCACTACATTAATCATGAATCGCCTAATATCTATTTCCTTAAAGTATCTCAACAGGCCCCTATGCTTCAAATATTTTGATTCCTATTATTTCACGTGTTTCGTTGTACAAACGCTAACCTGACGCTGAGCTGAGTTTTATGAGTTTTATTTTTTTAATTTAACAGACTTATACTTTTACATTTTACTCAGGAAACTGGTGCACACTTTGTACTGCACATGACTGCAGACACTATGGAAACACTCTTCCTCTGCATGATCCTGAAGGAGTGTAAAGTTCAAATCAGGGCTCATTGTCAGTGCATGCTCTACCTGATTTTATAAGACACATTACAATTTTACATGTGCTAATAAAACAGTATTAGGTAATAGATGGACACATTCAAGTGAGTGGCAGTACATGTTATCTCTCTGTCAGTGTGTCTCTGCATGTATGTAATTAGTTTATGACCGTCTGTCTGTGGCAGAAACATGAAATACCCTTCAATGGACGTCAGTCAAGAGTTGTCTGTCTTACAACGTTTGCTTACCTGAAATGCTACAGAGATCTGTTTCACAACAGAAAGCTAAAGATGAACTTTGAACTTAACAAGATACCAGGCATGATAATAGGCACCACCACAGGGTAACGCTAATCACACACCATTCATAGCTTTTTCAGGTTAATGATAAAATTGTTGTTGCAAAGGTCAGATTTGTACACCAGTGTACGAGAACTACAAAAATCACATGATCAATTTTGGTTTAATCGGTCCCTGACACCTACACTTATAGAATCAGTTAGATAAACACATATATACATTTTTATGTGTAAAAATAATTTTTTAAATATATATATATATACACAGACACAGACACAGACACACACACACAGACACACACACACACACACACACACACACACTCTGCTTCCTGGGAATCGCGGCCAAAGAATACGTTTGCTATTGCAGGTCTTAAGAGGTGTGCAAAATGTACTTCCCCATTATGCCCACATGATGTCACTGTGCAGCTTACAAGCTGTCGAATATAAATAAGGCCTGGGCAAAGATTCAATTTTTTAAGAGCATGCTATTTCTTTCTGGTAACTAGGCTGTGCCCTGAATCAATTTGAGTTTGTACTTCTCTACAGATAAAATCAGTCATTTTATTCTTAAACTCTGAGTACCTTTAAAACAGTTTGGGTCAGTTCAGTACCATCCTGCAGGGTGTTAGAGTAACCATCTTGCCATTTGTTATTGTAATTTACTCTATGGAAGAGTAGATACAATTAAATTCCTGCAGACTATACTAAACTAAAGTTTTATTTGGCCTTAGAAAACCATTATTGATTCTTTCTCCTAATTATATACTGGAGATCAGTGTGAATTTAGGCGCTGTTATTAAAATGACACCATATTTAATGAGTGTCTCACTTTTTACAGTAAAACCTGTTCTAAAAATATTATTTTCGATGTATAGTCTATGATTGCTCAAAGCATTATCCACATCCTAAAAAGAAGTCTGCAGAAAGATGTAAGAGAGATGCTTTAGACACATTAGCTACATGGGACATGTACTTTCTACGCTGTGTAATCGATTCAATAGAATAAAAGACGTCATCAATATTTTACCGAGGACTCTTCATCACCTGACTGACTCCCGGGAGCACCTGCTGGCTATGCTGACAGCCTCGGCTACGGCGCATGCGCAGTAGCTTTCTTACTCCTGCAGCGTGAGAACTTATTTTCACAGGAATGGCGTTTCACAACCAAAAAGGTGAAACAAAGAAGTATAGAGGGAAAAAAAAGATAAATCCGCGAAGGCATTAATGTCTTAACTATATCACTAGACTTTTGCCAACTGATACGGCAACTGTATGATATTGTTTTTAACTTCTAAATAGACCTCTTTACCTTCTTCTCCTGCACAGGTGAGTGGCAGCCCATCACACCAGCTAGCAAGCGCAGGTTAGCGGGTGAATGCGCACTTCCGAGTTTGATATTAACTTTAAAACGGTAAAAGGAAACAGTTTCTTTACAATATGTGAAGTAAGTTTTGCAACAGCATCATATCACAGTTTAACTTCTCTTCTCCCAGCGTGGCCACGAGGCGTCAGGCTTCAGCAACTTGCACTTGCTAACCATTTGTTCTCGTTTTAGGAGACATTTTACAACAATACCATCGACATGGATATCTTATTCTTTAGCAACGTGTATCCGTCTCAGGAGAGTCTCTTTTCATGTGTGAGAAACAAAAGTTGAGGAATTCTGTAGTGAATTGAAGCTACCAGAACAAGTGACAGTGAAGACATACTAAAACCCCTGCAAAAGGGAAAAGAGGAAAAACATTAGTTGTTCCGAAAAACAGGAAATACCCGTCCTTGATACAAACATTATGGCTTTTGACCATTTTAAATAAATCGATGTCTGCATGACCCGCTGCCAGCCGGTTCGTACGTTCACCCGTTGTGACCAGTTAATTTCAGTTTTTATCGTTTTAATACACTTTTCCCAGAATTTAATGAGAAGAAAAGTCTAGAAAATAACTTTTTGGTGTGGCCGATGTAGTTTGTTCATGCCATATGATATTATTACTCATTTTGACCCCTCACTTTTTCCTGCTGCCCCTTAGTTGGGAACCACAGTTAAAGACTATTATCAATAAGAGATCATCTTTATGATAACAATATGTAAGAGTTTGCTGCAGTTATATCTACATTCTAATAAACCTACCAGATGAATAAGACAGATGAACAAAATTCAATTATATAGATTAAACATTACCCTCTTAATTCATTCACAGTTTGACTTTCACAGCTTTAACCGTTTGGACCAAAACAGACACCTGTCTTGTACACCCGTCTAATGTGTTTATCATTTACATCTCTAGCCTACATTTCTATACAAGTCATTATTTGCCAAATAATTATTAACTTAAGTTCTAATAGCCACCACTAACTAATAGGCAAAATGTTGACTGCCCTCATTTACAATACTAAAACAAATTTTATCCTCAAATTGATTAAAAGGAACAAACAATTTCCACTGTCTGCATAACACCCCCAATAAATAATGCTAAAATGCTAAATGCTAAAATTTCCCTGGTTGGATCTAGTTTCTGACCCTACTTGCCTTTAGATTCTGTGTACTAATGACAGTAACCCATGTATTTGAAATTGTTATCAAACAAAAAAGTTTTTAAATGTTAATTTTTACTGCAAAAGCCACACTCAGCTTGAATGTCACAAAGTGTGATAGTGATTCACTATAGCAACCCCTTTTTGGTTGGAAAAAACAAATGATACTACAGTCATATTTAAGACAAGTAACACTGGGATCTAAGTGGTTAATGCTGTTTAAGTCAGGAAGTAAAGCCTGCTGTATGTGGTCATGTGTCAAACATGCACATATAGACGAAACACACCCCAGTAGCCTCTGGGTGTCAGTCAGTGTGTGAGACAGTGAATAAGGATGTGTGAGTTTGCTTGGTGAATACATTGGATGCTCTGTATTGGAAATGTATCTGAATAATAGTGTTTGAATAAGCATGTTTTGATGTAGATCAAACTTAAAAAGACATGAAGCATACATACATTTAAATCTCATGTTTAAATTTTACTTCTTTGTGTCTGTCCTTGTCCTGCCAACTTATTCATCTGTTAGTTCCAGATTCTGTTTTTCACTGCAAACTTGACTCTGCTTTCCTATAGTGAGTTTTCCCAAGTCACTCTGCAACATTCATCTGAGAGCAGCAGAAATAGTACTGTGGGTCACTGTGGCTGTTGCTAAAGAGAACTTGCTAAACTTATTGGATTTATGGCCTGAGGCTTGGTGTCCTGTCTACTTGTTCACTTCAGATGATATGTCTTTAGATGACAGTGTAGAAACAGCCTTGATCTGGTGTGGGATTTCTATTTTATATACACTAAATATTTTCTTAAACTTAAAGTATATATATTCATGCTTAAGTAATCATTGTTCATTGAATGCAGTGATGGAGACGTGGTGTGCCGTAATAGCTAGAAGTAAATCTATAAATGTTAATAATCATATTTACATTAAATTACTATTTTAAAGCCTACTGACTATAGTGATGTTGGCAGCTGTACATGCTTACTTTATTGCTGCAAACCTTTAGTCCAGTGGAAATCCAGCATTCATACCATATTTCTTCTTATATAGTCCTTGTGTGCATATTTAATGCTAATTTCACTGTTGAATCCTGACGCATTTGCTGCTTTTCCCCTTATCTATCGTATTTAATCTTATTTAAATCATTAACTTACTAATGTAACTAATTCTCTGTGAAGAGAGGAAAAATAATTGCTGTACAAGACAGTGACAGAACAAAAGTGTGTGTGCATTCTTTGCATAGAAAAACGTCCCCTCAAAACGTCTGCATGCTGAGAACAGAAGGTGCTTACTAATGAGAAAGTGATATGGCATTGCAATGCAGTGAGTCACTGTTGTGCACTGAGGCTTAGCCTTTTGCTCATGGTACTTTTGCAGAATTAACTATAATATGTCATGGACTGGTGTAGCATTTCCTTTATGTAAGCATTGTAAGGTTAGCCGTTATTGACTGTTGGACATGGGCGGGGAGAGGGAAAGAAGTTGAACGAGTGATGCAGTAAGAGAATATATGTACTCAAAAAGCTGGTTATCAAGATGTGTTAACTGCTGAAATTTTCTTCTATTTACAGGCTTATTCAAAGATTGAACTGGATTTAAAGGGATCGCTCCATTATCGATACTCTGTGATTTACTTCCATGGCTCATGGCAGTTACATCTTGAGAAATGTGTCAGGTAACTATTCCTATTATTTCCACAAAAACTTTCTTTCTTGTTGTCATAACTTCTAAAGTTTTCTTTGTATTGCACAAAATATGTTCTGTTTAAAGGATCCAGTTAATGGAATTATAGCAATTGAAAAAAGAAGGGAACATTTTCGTTAGCCTAAACCCATATTACTCTAAACTAACACGTACAGTTTAAATACGGTGAGACCTTTTTTGTAAATTACAGTTCTATTGTGTTTAGATAAATGAAAAAGATTTCTGTTTTTGTGTGTTAGTGTTCACTGGCTGAAATACTTGGAAGATGTCTGTGGTAGAGAAAACCTGCCAAGAGTATGGTCAGGCGTTTAGAGGGAAAGTTGCACAGTAATTATAGAGTAGGTTCAGTCTATGTAGGGAGACATACCATTTAAAGAGAAGTGACTGCTGAAAACAGAGTGTCTACACAATTGGTAAATCCTCCTCTGTCCCTCCTCTTCTTATGTGACGGGCTCAGAGAGTTTAAAGTCAAAAACATTTCGAGGGGATAGAGGAAAGCTGTAGACTGGAATGGGAACTCCGCAGATGAGCGAATAATTTTGAGGTATGGAAAGTCAAAGAAACTGTATGCATAAGGTTATATAGCTTATATAAGTAGTGCAGGGAGATTGAGTTTTCCAGAGCATGTTGCGTTTTTGCCTCTGATATTTTTATAAAAAGTATGATTTAAATCTTCATGGTCTTCATCAATGGTTTACTGTTGTCAATTTAATTCTATTGTTTGTTTTAAACATGATCTCAAGGCATAGGACATGCCAATGGTGGCATTTGGAGACATTCTCACATAGTGTGTTTCCAGCCCAGTGATTGGACTTTTTTGTCTTTTACTCTGCAAGCTTAATAAACAATGATTATTTCACTGTTGGTCTAACAGCTCAGTGCACTGAAGAGGGCATTCCCAGCCACCTTGGGATCAACTACAGCTTTCATTCGGATGTGGAATACCTCAAGTGTGTGGACAACTTTCAGCACGGCAACACCATTAAGCGACTAAGCCTTAAGAGAAGGCCCAGAGTGGCCATTGATAATGTGGACAAAACACAGAGTGGCATTTCATCCAACCAGTGGCATTCTGCAGAATCCTTGTCATTATCAAGCAGTGATGATACAAGACTGTTGGGCATGTCTTCAACGACCAGAGGTCGACCTCCTCTTCCTCCACCACATGTTTCTGCAGTGGACAGCAAACCCTACAGGAATGAAGGACCAGCTACGTCTCAAACACTCAATGAGTCAAAGCCTCAACCTGCAGCAAGATCTCTTTCTTCACAAAGACAAAGCCCCATGGTGGAAAAGTCCATTGTGGAGACACATAAACACATGGATCAGGAGCTGACGAACCAGACTCCACCTCAGCCTCATCCCCGTAGACGACTAGCTAGCTTCGGAGGGGTAAGCTCCCCAGGGTCACTATCCCCCTTCACTGGTCTGGGTGCATATAATCAAAACAACAATGGAAACAAGCCTACTGGCACAGGAGGTGATATGCATGGCCACCTTAGTTCATCATTGGGCAGTAGAGGCAGCACAGGATGCCTTAGGTTAAGCCCACAAAGCTCTGGTAGGACCACCCCAGTTACAGGTCCTGGCTCCATGCACCTGCAGCATGTCCGTGATCAGATGGTAGTAGCTCTGCAGAAGCTCAAAGAGCTGGAGGAGCAGGTGAAAATTATCCCTATCCTCCAAGTGAAAATCTCAGTCCTGCAGGAGGAGAAAAGGCAACTGGTCTCCCAACTTAAGAACCAGAGTGACAACAAAGACCTGAATGATATGATCTGGAAGAAAGCACATAGCATGGAAAGGTCTGATGCTGAGAACAAAGTGAATATTGAAAACCAAGTTGAGAGCATAGTGAGAAGTGACTGCGCCAATCTGAGGGAGTTTAGGCAACTGACAGAAGAGATGCAAGCATTGGAAAGAATCAAGGGTGGACAATTGCAAGCATGGCATGGAAAAGGCCATAGTCTGCTGCATGACAAGGCTAACAAGTCAGATGCAGTTGGAACTGATACAGATACCACCTTATCTAAACCTTTAAAAGAACACAAATATGTGCACACCGATCAAGTAGAGATGAGGTCCATTGCAACAGAAGTGTCTGAAGTTCATCTTGGTATTTGCACTGAACGTGAAGCAGAGCTTGATGCCCAGCAACTAATAATTGCTGCCTTGAAGGAGAGAATTTGTCACTTAGAAGCAGAGGTCAAAGAATCAGCTCTCCAGACAGAGATGAGCCGTCTAAAACTGGAGCTTCAAGCAGCAGGAGCTAGGAACCGTGCCGATAAAGCTTCCTATGCTAGGCCATCCACCGTGAGCACAGGCATCCAGGCGAGAATGCACACCACAAGCCAGGCGGTAGGCAATCACACAGAACTCCGAGATGCCAGCACAGGGGAGGCAAGAGAGGTGAAGACTGTGGGAATATCTTGTTGTAGGTCTGCGTTTAAGGACATTTGCACAGGACCAGATGTACCCATGAGCCTGTGGGAGGTCAGGGAGCAAGTGGAGACCATGGAAAAGGGTGTGGGCGTCCATGTTTTTATGAACTCACAAGGAGTTGGAATGGAGGTTAAGTTATGTGACGCAGAAACCAACACAGAGATACCAGTGGAGAATTTAGGGTCTAAAAAACGTAAGATTAAGTATAATACAGTGGCTTGTGGGGACTGCTCTGTTGATGTGATAATCTGTGAGGCAAAGGAAGTGGTTTCTCAAGGTGTTGCCACTGATCAAGTCAGAGGAGTAGATCTGGGAATCATGGCATCACCCCAGACTGCTTCTCAGCGTACCAACACTGTATCCAGTTCAGTGTCTCGCTTCACCAACACCAGACATGCCTTTAATACAGACTCCAGCACTAATACTGTCCTGTGTACCAAAGACAAGCATACCAACACCACTCAGACTGTTACTAGGACAGTGTCTGTAGGCAACAGGGTCAAAGATATGAAATGCAATCCAGAAACCTGCACAATTGGTGTAGGACCTGCAAATCTGCTAGGAAGTGACATCAAACAAGCAGGTACAGTCACCAAGGCCACTCGAGATGCTGGTGTTGGATTCACAAACATTAATGAGAATTTCCTGGTTGGACTAAAAACCCGAAATATGGCCTCTGGACCATCCCATCTTCCTGATCCCATCAAAACGAGGAGCATTGGGGTTGGGGAAGGGAGGATACGGGATTTGTCAGTGTCATCCAGCAAACCTGGCCAGGCATTGAAGCAATCTGCACAGTCCCAATGGGACCCCGAGCTGAACCATTACATTGAAAAGATGCATAGGCTTCTCAGGGAGCATGGGGACCTGCTCACAGAGGACTACACTCCCCAGAGGGAAGGGTTTGTCCAGCACCCCACCAACCTAGGAAGTGCCAGTTCAAAACATCCCAGCAATAACAAAGCTGCTGCACATGGAGGAATTGAAGTCCGTCCTTTAGATGCACAGTCACCAGGTAACACTGCTGGGATTTATTTAGGGTCTTAAAGTTATTAAGTGGAGTTTTCTTGCAATGAATTAAAATTAAAATATGTCTATACCTCATCAAAAAAATAGCATTAAAGTCTGTGATCTGGCAGCCTTTTTTCCTTTGTTTGCACAATGTTGCATTCATTGTCTTTTTAGCGCCACCAGTTCTCAGCCAGGGTTATAGCTTGTAACCAAGGTACACGATACATCTTGTTAAACCTTTGCATTGTTGGCCTCTTTGACTGGTAGGAATGCATATCACATCATTAATGTGCTGGTAAACAATAACAGGGCCCAATGAACATAACATTAATCCTCTCAGTAGTGCTAATAGTGGTCAAAAACTCCACTAGGTAACTTTTCGATCTTGACTATTGTTATTCTTTTGTAATCTACTGTACGCAGTATCTGTAATGTCATCCTGATACTATTCAGAAACATTACTAGTATCGTCCCTCTTCAGAAGAAGTCAGCAGAAAGTTTCAGTCCCCATCTCAACTTTCAGCTGACTCTTCCAACTGTGACAAAGCAAATCCAGGAATCTGCCAACAGAGAGGCAACGATTCAGAGGTCAAACGAATGATACAGATGTTAGAACAACAGGCATCCTCAGCCCTGCAAGGTAAACATGTGTTTGTGTGTGTGTTGTTATAATCTTTATGAGAAGCACAGAAAACATTAGGTTGGTAATAATATTGTCTGTGCAAAAGTAGTCTAGTTTAAAAATATTTTACTTCCAGACCACTCCCGAGGCCCAGTTTAAACTTGTGCTAGGTTCAGAGGAAGTGGCTGCCTTTGGCTTGGCAAGGTTTACTTTCTGAGGGATACTCTTGCAATGTTTGGAATGATATCTGGTTTTGGAAGGCGTCTCATACCACATACCAGATTGTGGCTTAGGGTCTAAAATTGAATGGCTTAGTAGGAGGAGCTGGCGTCAGAAAAAGCTCTTTCACTTTTAAAATGAGGCCTTCAGATTTGTCAGAATCTGTAAAGCATCATGAATATATCCTAAATTCTAATAAGCCCTGCCCAGATTAACCTAATGGGTTTAATCTGTTTCTTTACATTTATTGTTTTTAATGAAATACATTGCAGGTAACACAATGATAAATTAATTGTGGTCTATGTTAAGATTCAGAGGTATGTGCTGTATCGTTGTTTCCAGACAGGCTAGCTAATGCCGGTGTGCTTGGGCCTGTAGTGAAGAAACAAAGTGGTGACCAAGGTTGTAGCAGCAACAGGAAGAGCATGAAGTACATGAGGGTGACCACAGGGTAAACAAGACTTTAGGATGTAGTATTTTAACATACTTTCAGTGTATTAACTTTTGTGTTTTGCCCTTAGACTGGACCCCATGTCATCATTCGAGCTCTATGGCACTGAGGCGGTTAACTTTGAACAAGTGGAAAGGAGAGTGAACAAAAAATTAAGGGACGCTTCTCAAGATGGCACACAAGCAAGAAAGGGCAAAAGTGGCTCCAATAAGGGACCCAGGGGGTCTGCAAAATCACATACACAACAGAGGTAATGTGTAAGAGTCAAGATTGTTTTTAAAGCCCCCCAAAAATGAATTTGCAGATTACGACATTAAAAAAAACTCACCTATTAATTTTGACTGTGAGTTTAGCTTTTCAGGCCTGAACTCGGATTGTGTAACCCGTAGCATTTTATTCCTTTTAGGGGTAAGTTAAGTGAAAAGATGTTGTCGGCTTGTCGAGCCTTAAAGATGCACCTGAATGATGAGACGGCTTTATCCAGCAGGGAATTGGTAAGTTTCTTTTACTATATTCAGTGTGACAAACACTTAAGGTCACTCTGTGTGAGTGTGTGTGTGTATGTGTCTGTGTTCGCGTTAAATGGTATGTCACTGGATGTGTTCAAGAAAGTCATTTAAAATGACTTTGGCATTGGATACAAATAGTACAGGAATGTGTAGGCTCTGTAATTTTGTGTCATTGTATTTTTTCTTGAACTTGAAAACAATATTTGTACATAAACGAGTCTCTTTACTTTCACAAAATTTTGATAGACAGTGAAAAGTGGAGTTTAGGGCAAGTATATTGAAAAGGAAAATCAACACAGATTTTATAATGAAATTTAAAATACTAGCAAAACTTTCAACAAACTTTTTCATGGATTAAATGAAAACAGTATCCAAAGCCTCTTCCATTTATGATGTTATTTTGGTGATTTCAACAGTGAGTTGTTGCTTTGTTATGCTCTTTGTCTGTGTGTTTTCATTCACATCTCTGTAATTACGAGACACTCCTATCTATTTTGAAGTAGCATTCAAAATTGGTCTGCACACTGTGAATCATTGCAACTTGCAAGGCATTTGTAAGTATGCCTTTAAAAACAATGTTTTTTATATTTACTCATACCTGAGGATCCTCTATCTCTTGCAGCACGACTGTCTGCAAACACTCCAGCAAGAATGGTTCTCTGTGTCCAGCCACAAGTCAGCTGCCCCTGACACAGTGGATGGCTACTTGTCTACATTTCGGGTCATTTCTCCTTCAGTATTGCAACATATAGTTAATATGGCTGATGGCAATGGAAACACAGCTCTCCACTACAGTGTGTCTCATTCCAACTTTGGCATTGTCAGGAAACTGCTTGATGCAGGTACACTAATCCTTGCCGGGCAACTTGGGGTCATCATGTATTCTAACAACACTTTGCCTTTTTTATCTTTTCTGTCTTGCAGTGAGAATACACTTTGTTGGTGGGCTTAATGGGTGCTTATACTTCTTTTAGCTTGTGAAAGTAGTTGTTGAAATGCTTTATTGATCACCACATGTGTATGTACTGCCAGAGCAGTGCCTATATCTTCAGTAATCTACAGTGCAGACAGTGTAATTTGTCCAAACACAGTGTTTCTTAAAATAGGAAATGAAGATGTACTTCACAGGTACAAGTTTAAAATCCTAATGAACCATTCCAAGGACTAGAAGGGATCAAAAATCCAGAAATATAATTCAGGCCCAGGCCATTAAGGCTTTAATCAATATAAATTGAACAGGCAAACACTGGATAAGGTTCCAAATGTGGGAAATACGGTACTCTTATATTTTTTTAAATCTCAAAGCCTTGTTAGCTTTCAGAAGAGATTGGACCCACTGGTCTAGGTTCTAAGATCACATTAAATAGAAGCACATTATTAGCAAAAAACACCCCAATTCTAAGCATCCGTTTCACCAAGGATCATTTATCAGCATTATGTTTGAAAAAACATGACACTTTTTATGCCCAAAAAGACAAGCACAACTCCATCCAAAATGTCAATGTGCTTACAAAATGAAATGAAATGGAGCCAAACTAAAAGAATAAGTCAAGGTAGTTAATTGTTTAATTGGATGAACTGAGTCTTTTAGCTGCTTATTCTTATCATAGTAGACTCATGCTACAATATAAACAAAGCGAGTTTCCTCTCTCACAAATTGTTTTGAGAGCATTTAATTGCAGAGCAGCAATGAAGCCATTTATTTTTCCACCAGTAAGTAAATGACTCCTTCCTCCTTACATCTGTCTGTTTTGCTCTCATTTGTCATTTCTACACGGGCCAATTGACCACCATCACTGCAGAGGTGTGTAACGTAAATCAACAGAACAAAGCAGGTTACACACCCATCATGCTGGCTGCACTTGCAGCTGTGGAAAGTCCAGAGGACATGAGAGTTGTGGAGCAACTCTTTACAAAAGGAGATGTCAATGCTAAGGCCAGCCAGGTTAGTATCTTGTCAGTATGTGGGTCCTATTAAAACTGCTCATGGTTGTCGATTGTTTATATAAATGGGTGTTTGGTGCTTATTTTTCTTTTGGGCTCAAAACTGATGTTTAAATGTCAACGAAGGTTTTGTTTCTCTGCATAGGTGATGAAACTGGAGAAAAGGAAAAAATATAAACAAAAGTGTAATATAGATAACATGCTGTGGGTTTGTTCACATCAACTTAATGGGCTAGCCACCAGTAAATGATGTATAGAAGATGATAAGCTCTGCAGAGATAGTTTTTCAATCATTTGTACATTTTCCATTTTTGAGGACTTGTTATTTTTGAACCAGTTTTGCTGCAATTCTCAGGCCTATTCACAGCTATTAATTCTAAATGTGGGTTATTACTGTGGGTTACTATATATAAATTATCTCATGCAGGACTAAATATGGACTCCTCCATGAACCTAGAATTCCAGCAAAATGACATCAGTCCTTATGAAACTACAGGAAACGGCGTATTTATGTAAAGTATGTAGTTTTGGCAAGGCCTTTTTTATAGGCCTATAATTTCCTAAAGATTTGCTCTGGAGCTTTTTTGGAAAGAACTATCTAATTTTCTACTAATCATAGGAAAATGATTTGCAGAGAAATTTCCTTTAAAAGACCTCCTCCTTTTAAACACAAGTTAACATTTATTCATTCATTTATTATCGGAAACTTTATTGCAGACGGGGAAAAGTACTGAATATCCATTTCCAACCTTGACAGAGAAGGACGGTGGGGGGATAAATCAAACATACCTGTGAGAACAGGGGTAGGGAGGGACAAGCAAAATCAGCATGGAAGAGTACATGCAATTTATAGTAACTGACTGATAAATATAAATAAAACTGGACACTCTCTTTTATTTGACCTATAATTAGTACCAAATGATCTAGTTTTTTTAGAGAAATATTTCATAAGTATAAGTATTTGACACAATAAACTAAAGTGTGACTGTATTTTGCTTTAGTGGATGCATGTGCTATATGTGCATATGTCTTCAGTGAGTGAAGAGTGAACAAAGTGCGATCCCTGTGATTCCACAGACAAGCTATATTTCTATATTCGAAATATTTGAGATGTGTGGACTTATTAACCCTAGTTCTTGTGTTTGACCCCCGCCTTCTGTTTTCCAGGCCGGTCAGACAGCCCTGATGCTTGCTGTGAGCCATGGCAGGATGGACATGGTGCAGGCGCTTCTGGCACAGGGGGCTGAGGTCAATCTCCAGGATGACGAGGGCTCCACGGCACTGATGTGTGCAAGCGAGCACGGCCATGCTGACATTGTTAAACTACTGCTGGCACAACCAGACTGCGATGCCACCCTGAGTGACAGTGTATGTGAGTCATTGCTCTCGGCGAGCCTGGTGGCTTCAAGCTGAGAAGCTGAAGCACTCCAGCTTTGCCTCACATATTGTGTTACAAAAGCAGAGGGTAAACATGTGTTGAAGTATTTCCATTGAACATGACAAAGAAACCAAGTGGCAGAAGCTGTAGTATAATGAATATGTGTAGTATGGCTTTTCCATCTGTAAATGTACAGCATTTAAACATCAAAACCTTTTATAATGTACGTGAAATGGTGTGTCTACAGGATGAAAGCACAGCGCTGTCCATTGCACTGGAGGCAGGACATAAAGACATTGCAGTGCTCCTTTATGCACATGCAAACTTCTCCAAAGGACAGACGGGGGTATGTAGGTCCCACACTTAACACTTAAACTAAGTGTATATGGGTCAACTTTCAGAACTTTTAGAATTGTGCTGGTGTGTGTTTATGTGTATTAACAGGCAGCTGCTCGTCACAGTGGCAAGTCTCTCTCCTCCTCTGGTGGTAGAAATACCTTTGAATGAAGTGATGCCCCAGAGTCTGAATGGATGCATCTGGAATCGTATTCATGAGGTGATTGAGTAACGAAGCCAACATAACAAACGGGGACATTTTAACAGCATGTATATATACACACTGTAAGTTTCATACTTGTAATTTGAATGTTAGGAGACTGACATTGACAGAATGCTAATTATCCTTTGTGACAATAATGCACTTTAGTGTAGCATTTGCATAACATTGCATAGTTTTATTGTAACTCAGCAGGCACTATATGCATGGAAGAGTATATTGCTATTATATATCCGTAAAAGATAATAGCTATTGGTGTATCCCGCAGTTATCTATTTTGTACTATCACTTAAAAGTTTCTTACTGTTTTAATTCTTTTTCTTTAAATTATAATTGCAATATTTAATCAGTGAAAGTGAAAAATGAAGAGATACAAAAAAGTAAATTATCATTAAACCCAGAGATGTACTGTGTGAGCAAATATGGAAATGATGAAAAATAGATCATAAATAGCTAAAGGCTTGAATTTGTTAATTGTTCTGATAAATGAAAAAATTAAAACTAGGAGATTTTTGTGCATTCATATTTTTATTGTTATGTACAAAAGGATGTATTTGTATTTATTAGTTGATACTTATGCTGTATCTGTTATACTGAGACGAAGCATGATAAATATTTTAAACAACATGACTAATGTTGTCATTTCAAGGCCATAACTGCAGCTACACAGAATTACATACAAATGCCACACTTCTGTTTCTGTGTTTCGTGGGAGGTGTTACTGACATGTATAGTAAAAGGATATTTCACCATTTTGGAAGTTATACATCCCATATTGCTTTGTTTAAACATGAAACCTTTAACCATGACGCTAAGATGCGAGTTTTATTTTTAGCTTCAGAGTAGCTGTCAGCGCCAGGCTAACTGATCCCCTTGGCTTTCCATCCTTAGGCTGAGCTAAACTGGTCAGTTACTGGCTATAACTTTATATTTAATAGACAAATACAGACAGAGTGGTGTCAAACTTGATCAAAATCTCAGCAAGAAAGTAAATGTACTGTTCGGATTGTTGCTTCTAGTTATTGCACTCTCTTGTCATCACAGGCTTTAGCAATAAATGATTAATTTCAGTTGAATCCAAATCAGTCTGTAAAGGTTTATTAGAGAACTCAAATTCCCATCATACTGTACTTATTTTCTTACACATTACCATTATATTAAAAAGTCAAAATACATTTATAGAGAAGCATAAGATCCATTTTATGAAAGGAAATAATAAAATATATCATTATAAAAGAAATAGTCGGAAAAAATATGGGATGAGCCTTCAGCTGCTTATCAACACTTCTTTCTCCCGTTGTCTGTCTGGCAGATACCAGTTTGATTCATTTCTTGACACCCAGCCTTCTGTTCTCCAAGGCTGAAACTACTCGCCTCCCTCACTGCTCTTTTCCTTCCACCTCACCAGGTATTGCTGTCAGTGCCCATCCTGTCCCCACTTGTGTTGCTATTATTTCTACTCCGTGAGCGTTCCCTGAGTGTTTCATAAGGATGCAGCACCAAGATGCTTTAAATTTTAAAACTGCTTTTCAGAGGACTGATACAAATGACTGGCTCATTGTTAACTTGGCTTTGTGGCCTGGCACTGCATATCACAGTCTGGATTACTGATCAAAGTATGCTGGACTCTGTCCATGCTTGCACCACTGCAAATTAAAACTGAATTTTAGCCTTGAATAAGCTATGTTAAAAATTGCCTTGTGTCTGAATGGTACACCTTCACCTATCAACAGTCATAAAATAAGGAATCACACAATTTTTGAAGTGTTTTTCACTTTTTTGTATTTTTACTTTTACATACTTGAAAAAAAAATTCAATTATGTAGATATTTTTGACATTAGTGAGGCATATGCAGCGACACATTGTGTTGTCTGTCAGTCCCTGTTCTTTTTGTCTTTTACTTTTACTCAGATGATTAATACTCTGTCTGTCTGCAAAGGTTATAAAAGTGATGCTCTGCGTAGAAAATGGAAAGCCTCCACAAAAAGACAGAGTCTGTATAAAATTATGTTGTCATTCCTTACAGCATGTCACTGTGCCCCATTACTGAGAGCTTGGGCATGTGTGACTGAGAGCACTCTGAGTCATTTCCCAGCAACAGCAATAAAATACAATGATATACAAGGTCCACCATCACAATTTGCAGTTGCCATGGTAACAGTCAGCGGTTTTGAGCAAGTGGTGCTTGGGCGCATAATACTGGAATGATATCTTTATTTCACAGGGGTTGGCTAATCCAGTCACTCCTTATCGGTATACTCTTTAAGTAGAAACTTGACTACACCTGGTTATGTATATGAAGAGACTTTCATATAATGTGTTATTTCAAGCCTGCAAGTGGTGCATTTAGCTGTAAATACAAGACACATTGCATCCTCCTATCAAATCCCAGTACAGTTAAATATGCAGCTTTTTTTTTTGTCTGCCTCTACATCCATATCTGCTCTGATCACCACGTTATGTGTTCTCCTTTGAGGGGAAAAACACTGCTCCACAGGGAAACATTTACCTTTCATGCCCCTTATCTTTGCATTCATTCTCTAAAATACTGTTCTCAGCCTGCATAGATGGACATGCGATGCTGATGTTGGTTTCTGCAGACTAGACGACTAATTAGCATGTCATTTTCAGCACTTTGAACAGCGTATAAATGTATATGGAAATAACGCTTCGGTCTTTTCAGATGATCTTTGACACAGCTGGTAACAACGCTCTGTCGGCTTGTAGATTACAGTGCAAGTTTGTCTACTTTGTCCCTCTTCCCTCGCCAGGGCTCAGCCTACCAGCAGCTGTCAGTCAAGTAATAAGGTCTCTCTATGCTTTATTCTTTTTGATAACAAAAACTAATAACCATACATTTGAATAAAAGACATGTTGTAGAAAACAGAGGACTAAACATGATTTCAGTTGGACTTTATTACACATTACAAAGAACATGATAAATTACAGTATAGTCTAGTTATAACATTTGTATCACAGTGATTAAAGGGAGAATGACCAATCAATGTCTTTTGTAAAATGCCACACCATCATGCTGTAAGTGCAAATTCTTTTTTAAAAAAATCCTTAATTTTACAGTAAATACCAGTGTAGTCTAACCCTGCTCTTACATCACCAGATATGTAAAGTACGTGATCATAAAAGAATTCATGACAGCATGCAGTTATATCTTATCAAACAAGATGTTGCTGAAATCACATTGATATTGAAACATTCAGTGTTTTAGTTGACAGATTTGCTTGATCTCTGTTCAGTGTGTTATCAACAAGTAAATTAAGTTTGGCATTTTCAAAAGACATGCAGACAGAGGAGAGAAAGGGTTATTAGTGTAAGTTCTGGCTAAGTGCAGAAAAGATCTCTCATTCTTCGTGATCAGATGTATTGCCACGGGCCCTGAAAACACCTTTTTTTCATGCAGATAGTTTCAGCATTGCTGCAATACACAACACAATATTTTCTGCCATAGGGGAAGTTGTTTTCTAATGAGATTGTTTTTGTGTTTATATTTAAGGTCTTTGTTCCTCTCATTGGTTTAAAGAGGGTGGGGCCATGTTGCAAAAAAATGTGATGTTACATATTTCTGTGCACCAATCAAGACATATGTACAGTCTGTAAAAGTCTGAAAAACAGCCTTGACTAGCTGCTACAAGATCGACTCAACTGCGTGGCATGAAAGCATTGTTGTTGATCTCCTGGTCAACTCATGTGCATAATGATTTCTCTCTGGTGACACTGAATTGCAGTCCCAGATGCACAATTCTGTGCACTGTACAAAAGGGCAGTGTTCTGTTATTATGAGTTTAACCTTATCTGAAGGACATGCAGCTTAATCTTTTATCTCTGCCCTGTTTTCTTGTGTATTCTTCATTTACTTTGTTTTGAGTTCTGACATTATGTGCTGTTCTCCGGCAGCCTTTTGCACATGTTGGGAGAGGAAAAAACGCATTGATTCACAGAAACCAGATGTGTTTGAAGCCCAAACTAGAAAAAAAAAGTCAAATGTTATTACTGCAATTGTTACAGCTCAGCAGCTCAGTATTGCAGAGATATTTTTTTTTCTTTCTGTCTTGGCACTGAAATTAAGTGTAATCTGATATTAATGCATTAATCACCCTGCTGGAATTCTGGGGCTGCACACAGAAAAGCGAGGGCGAAATCTTGAGCCTTGTGGGGGTGGGGATATACCCAAACATGCCTAACTTAAGTTATTTTTAAGGTTGCCAAATATCTACCAACATATTAAAATAAAAACAAGAATCAGCAACGTTACTGATTTTGTAAATGAAGCTGTCCCTGCTGGTGTACTCTGAGGTATTCCACAGCACCAGAATCGGTCTGACTCTTCGCGTACGGTTTGCAATCTGAAGCTATCTGGCTATATCCAATTATCTCACCGGTCATTCTGCGTCCTCGCTGTATCCATTCGCGCAAACACCTTGCTCAAAGCCCGCAAACCATCTTGTTTTGTGAGGACGAACAAACGCCATGTATTTGTCTTTTACTGTCTGCTACATGTCGGAAATTAGGACCATGCACCAGAGACAATGCACGCACACACGTTTCAAAACAACGACACAACGATAAACTGGCCAGTTCACAGCGGAACAGTTGGTGGTTTTTATAAAAACATGCATCAGAAATGAAGCATCCAAGCAGACTGTGTTTTACTTGTGTAGAAATTGCCAGTAATCAACTTGAGAGTCGGGGTCCTGTGCACGGCGCGCGGGGGATTACAAAACGTCTAAAAACTTTGGCAGCTCGAGCCGCGCACAGCTGTTGTGTTCACTGTGGCTGGTTGACATGTAGACTAACATGAAGCAGGGGAGCTCGGTGAGCAGCATTGAGTTAAACGTTCGACACCGAGGGGAACAAATAGATTTCGGTCTGCCTTTGGAGGATCTGGTGACGTGTCTGGTCATTATTTGGGGGGGGGGGATATTGGAGGGAACGTGACCCCCCCCCCCCGCCGCCCCTGTGGCGATACGCGCTTGCACAAATGTGCTCGCACCGTATGAACCAAGCATGTCCCGTATTGCTGCAGGCTGGACTCATGTTTCTATGATCACTGCATCGGTTGAAATTAAATGGCACGTTCCCGCTGAAATGCAATGCAAATTTGAAAAAAATAATAAAAAAAATGGACCCGATAACTTTAACAGCAGGGTAGGAAGAGGGAAAAAAACGTCTGGCAGCAGTCGATATTAAAAACATGCAGAGGGAGACAAGCTCGGGGCCTTCCAGAGTCAGGAAAAAGACTTCGGAGAGCTGCAGACAGGAGATGGGTATGGCATTTCTATTTTCCCCCAGCCCATTGATTTGTATATGAAAACATAGCGCTTTTATTCTCCCCCCTTCTGGGCTCTGCTTCTGAGTGATCAGCTGATGAAGAGACTAGCAGCTCGCCGCTATGCTGGCTTGCTAATTCTCTCCCCCACAGCTGCAGCCGATCCTGATAGCCAGCCTGCAGATTGCAGTCAGGTAAATATCCTCCTCCATGTCTTTCTTCTCAGGCTCAGGATTCAGCCAGGCTACATCGCATGGGAAGAGAGGAAGAGATGGATAAAATGTGTGTGTGTGTGTGCATGTGTGAGTGTGAATGTATGTGTGTATGTGCGCGCGCCAGGGAAAGAGAGAGCGAGTGTCTGTGAGTTTATTCGTGTCTGTCTGTGTAAGTGTGTGTGTGCGCGCGTGTGTGTGTGTGTGTGAGAGTGAGAGCAGGGGGAGAGAGGGAGTGTGTAGGTGTGTGTTGTAACAGATGAGAGGGAATCTTTGCCAGATTAGTCAGGGAAGAGGCAGGCTTGTTAGGAGATAGCACAGGCATGGAGCATCACATGCACACACTGACACCCTTCCGCTCACACATGCACAGTCAATCAGGCGGCTCTCGGCTGCGTTATACATCTTTGAGGATTACCCTCTATCCCTCCAGTATTCCGCTGGAACGATTGCAGCCCCCTTAGAGAGAGTAGCGGGGCTTTCAAAGCCTACATTTGAGCCGAGCGATGATGAGCAGGATTTCTATTGTTACCTCTCTAGTGTTGTTGTCTCCTCCAACTCATTTATCTGCCATGTCTTTTGGTTCGGAAGTGCAGGCATGCGTTTTTGTTTTTTTTGTTGTTTTTTTTATTGTTTGTTATTATCAGTATGATTTTAATTTTATTGTTATTAACATTATTTTTGATGCATTGTTTCTCAATAATAATACTGCACGATTCTGTTTCTGTTCATCTGACCAGTCTGTGCAAAAAACAATATTTCAGCATGCTTTCATTTCTGTCCTTGAGAAATACATCTACACAGGCGCATGCTCTATTATATGATTTGAATGCTTGTGTGTGTACTGTTTGAGTCTCTATGATTGATGCATCAAGATTCTGTTGGGATTGGACAGCATGCCTTCCCTATTTCCTCCCTCCTCTCTCCAGCCGGGCTGCTGCTGCTGCTGGAGCTGTTCTTGCTGCATGCATACTCATGTTTCTGGCCTCTAATTGCCTTTGTGGAAAATACAGTGGTTGCTGCAGATATTTGAAAGGGAGCGATGGGTGAAAATAACTCAGAATGCAGTGTGCATCCCTGTCGACCACCGTACATCTAAATCATATTTCTATTTGGTGCATGAACTGGGGAATTGTGGGTTAATATTTAGTGCATTAATAGCATTTTTAGACTCTGTGATTTGGCACAACATGGCTCCTTCAAATATATCCCCATTCATTGTGCATTTTTAAAAAAAATTCTGCTTCCCCTCGATAATCATCTGACATCAAAGCCTCCAGATAAAATAATCTGCCCTAAATTTGCAGAGACAGCACAGCAGTTGGGTCGCTCCAGTCCATGCAAATTCAGATGCTATTGTAATAAATAAATAAACCCCCCTTTCATTTGAATACAAAACCATACTCTGTAATTCTGAATGTTTAAACTCCAGCCAGTACTGCTAATTAGCTGCAGCCTGTGAGTGCTTTAATTTGAGGGTTTTAGACTTATAGCTTGATGTCTAAAGTGCTTCATGTTTCTGTGTTTGTGGCAAATTAATGTTTGAAAACATATAGCATGTGAAGCAGTTTCTGAGCCTCCCATCTGTCACATGAAAATCCGAGGAAGAGTTCAAATGAAGGGAAAAGGAGGAGACTTGAAATGAAATCCATCACAGTTGTCCTTCCTCCTGTTCTCAGTTGTTATTGTCCTCGTATGCTGAGGTATGAACTGGGCAATATATGATGATTGTGACATGTTTTGTGTGTACAGTATGTATACAGTACATGTTTTCTACCACTTTGTTATATTCACCAACCTCTACCTCTGTAAGTTTGTTTGAGTTCATTAAATGTCCCAGCTCATTGCTCCCTCTTCCTGTAGCCTGAGACAGGAGAGAACGGGTCCCTGGAGGAGATGGAAGAGGACATCACTCTGAAGAAACGTAAAAGCGACCATCCTGGGGAGAAAGAACTGCAAGCCGGCCAGGAAACTGGCGAGAAGGTTAAAAGGAAGCGAGGACGCCCACCGGCTGAGAAATTGCCTCCAAATCCCCCTGAACTCACCAGAACACTGAGCACGCTGGTAGATATGGTTATCAACTACAAGGACGGGTGAGGACACTCAATCACGTGTGACTGTATCATGACACTATGATGCGACTTTTGTTCGTCATTAATTTAAAACAAAAAAAGTTTTGTTTTTGCAGAGACCCTGATGGCTTTAATATAACAAGTCTTGTTATTCACACAAAATAATAACATAATCATCTCATTATGTGTAGATACCAAACTAGTCCTTATGAACATGAATTCATTATTCCATTACCCAAAAATACTGAACAAAATAATGTTTTAATCCCGAAATTAATTAAAACTACATTAAAATGTTCAATTTAGAAAGGTTTTAGCCAATAGTCTGAGATATTGTAAAAAGACTTGCTTGCACTGGCTGCAACTGTGGTGGTTCAAGGGAGCTATGAGCTACATGCAAGCTTCAGCATGCTAACAAAATGGATAATGCACAACATCATAGATTAGCATGTTAGCCTACATTTGTTAACTAGCAATAAGCACAAAGTGCAGCAGAGATTGAAGGTAGTTTCATAAATGTCTGTTTTTTATTATTTTTATTTATAGCCTAATAATAAAATAAATAAAAGCACTTTTATGCTCCCACAGAAGTTGAAGCTTTACTGTGTCATTTCTAGGTTCAAGTGCTTTATTGTCAGCTCTGCTATGTATACATGACATAGAGAAATTGTGTTTCTCTCACGCCCACGGAACAAGAGAAACAACACAACAATACAATCAATTTTTTTTTAAAAATTGATGTTTGCAGCAATTTGACTGCTGCAGTGTGTGCAACATTAGCTCTAAACTTTGTAGCAAGAGAAGAACTAGCCACGTGTGTGTTTGTGTGAGCCTCTGGCTGATTTTATCCAGTCTCTTCTTTTTCTTCTTGTCTCTGTGCATTGGTGGGGTCTGTTCGTGCGGGGGATATGCACACATTTTTTTTCTAGTCCTATCGCTGCCTTTTTGCTGCATGTCTCAAAAGTTTTGCATTAACCGATTTGACTGCTAACTTTGTAGTTCAAGCTTACATTCATATACTGTCGGATTTATCTAAAATTTCATATTCTGCTATTCCAACATTACAATTCAGTAGTTTCCCAAATAGTTACCTAAATTATGAAGACACTTGGTCGTTTGTATCAGTTCTACCAGGCTAACATCAACGTACAAATCAGTATGGCAGTATGGCAACTTTATAATTTAGAAAAAATAAGATTTAACTGGTGATTGTGTGAAAACAAGTTTAATAATTGTGATCGGATCACCTTGAAATAACAACCTTAAAAAAGAAAAGCACCACAAAATTGAAATTTATCTAATAAGATATTTTATGATCCCAGCACAAAAGACATTATTACCAACCTTGGCCATTCTCATCCTCCATAAACGTCAATTATATTCTGACATGTTTCTCAATCAAATTAGATTATGTTTCACTTTTGGCTTTCAGGTTGGGTCGACAGATCAGTAAAGGCTTTGTGCAGCTTCCCTCTAAGAAAGAGGTACCTGAGTACTACGAGCTGATTCGAAAGCCTGTGGACTTCAGAAGGATCAGGGTACGTGTCACCGAACACCCTCAGAACTCACACACACACTGATATCATTGTAATGCTATCATAACGACGATATCTGCTGAAAGAAACTCAGATAAAGGGAGATGGAGCTCCCACAGATACATAATATATTAAAAGACAGATGAGTGTCTCTGGTGAATATCCAAACAACTCTCTTTGTAAATTCAGGATAAGAAATTATAGAAGAGATAATATATGTCTGAAATATACACAAGAAGCCAAAGTTATCACTGAGACTTTAATGTAATTTTCATTCATTATTTCTTTAAATTACTCAGTTTGAGACGAGTCCTTATTTTATGTATCTTCTGAGTATCTACACAGTTTAAAATAAACACCAACAGTTTGTATTACATTTAAAATACACTACGGATCAATGTTTTGAATCACCTGACATAGCGATATTTCTTCTTTCCTTTAATATTGATTATTTGAGCCAAGATAAAGTTATTCAGATGCCACTCTATTGCTTATATTTAAAATAGTTTTGCACCCAAAACAGTAATAATTAAATGGTTTAAACTTATATAATGTCCCCATGCTTCGTATGACGGATGAAATAGTGTTTTGACCCATTATCCACCTTAAAAATTTGTTTCCCCATCCAGAAATGATCATTAGATCATTATTTAACTGGACTTTGGCCATTTGGCTATACATATTTTGGGAACTTGTTTTTCTTTTGCCCTTATGCACTCTACTAAATAATTAGATTTTATAGGTTTAAACTGTGATCTGTTAGTCCATAGTATGTTCAGTTGATATTAAGGATCCAACCCGATCAGGGCTAACTCAAGACTAACCTTATACTTTTATTGTGAACTTTAAAGAATAGTTTTGCTCCATGAACACCAGAAACCTGTTCATATCTAAATTTGCAAAGATTTCATGCCAAGCTCCAAATTTCTTTTTCCAATTACTTGATATGATATGTTTCTTATATCTTTATTCAGTTGTTGCTCAGACGTTCTTTGTCTCTTTCTGCCCTTTTTAGTTTTCAGACTCATTTTATTCACTGTACCTTTTCGGAGTTTAATACAACTTAACATCTATATGTAAAATTGACTCTCTACAATCTCTCAAACAACAAATTTTAAGAGTTTTGACACAAACGTATAAGAGACCATTCAAAAATATAAGTTATCCTCTGAGCCAGCTGACTACTAAATTGGTATTTTATGACAGGTGAATCCTAACTTTGTATACTGACTTTGTATAATGATACTGCACCACTTCTAATGAAAAATGTGTTGCTTGTATCAGAGGTGAATGATGCGATTCCCACATTTAAAGTTTTAAGATTTACTTGACTTGAATGAAGACTGACTCAGTAATCATTTTTTGTTGCTTGAGGCATTTGAAAAATGAAGTAGTTGATGTCAGTGAACACGTTCTTTCTCATTTAATACTTCACATTAGGCTTGTATATTTTATTTTAGCTCTAGGTGCTCAGTAAATGTATGAAACAAGACTGCAAGAGGGTTCAGCTGCAGAAGTGCCTCTCTGAAGCTGTAGGGTGCTCTGGCACAGGGGTGGTTTGAGCATGATGCTAATGTCTGTTTGCTAACATGTTCACAATGGCAATTCTATCATGCTGATGTTTAGCAGGTATAGTGTTTGCAGAGGATCTAAGTGTTAAGCATGCTAACAATTCCTGATTAACACTATAGACTAAGTACAGCTGAGACTGATGGACTGCTTCATTTAACAGTAAGATGGTCACAAACCAAAGTGTAGGACAAATTCAGATTTTGTCCTGATGACGCTGCCAGCTGAAAGGTTAAATAATCCCAAAAGCTGTAGTTACTCCTATGGAGACAGAATGTCAGACGTCAGTATAACCACAAGAAAAGACTGCATATTAATGAATTGACAGTGTGGATAAAAATTACATATGACGCACACAAACAGCTTGCAAGCCAATACATTGGAGCAACATCACCAATGAGTTATTCAAAATTAACAGAGCTGTCCTACTTGATAGCAACTATAGCTACTCACTGTATTTAGATAAAAATGTATTTTGTACTTTGTATGAGTTGCTAGGTATTCACCTTACAATAAGTGACGCAACATTTGAAGCATCTTGCATAATTAGGCGAAATTTAGCCACAAACACTGGTAAGGCTTCATTTTACAAGCCTGTTAGCAACACAAAATGTGACTTTAGTCTTGAGTCATGTATGTATGTCCTCAAACACTGAGGCAGTTACTGTATTGTAAATTATTCTACTGTAAATCGATGATCTGTAAAGTGGCTTGCTTTATCTTACATGACTTAAAAGCATGCCACACACATTGTTTTAAAGGCTAAAGGAATAGTTAAAAGTTTTGTGAAATCCACTTTTTTGCTCTTGTCCTTACGTGACTCACATGAGCAGATTGGAACTATTCTCATGTCTGTACGTCAACCATGTAGCTAGAGTGGGTTAGGCGATTAGCTAAGATTAGTAGCACAGAAGCAGGGATAAAGACTTAGCTTTCCTTGGGGCAACCCATGGAGACTTCACGAAGTCAGTGGGTAGGCCACGCAATTACCTAATTTAAACCCGTAATTTAATCATTTGTATGGATAAAGCAATAATAAATAATATTTCAGTAAGTGAGTTTTAAAGGTGTGGGTGATGTTGAACCTTTGGACAGGGCCAAGCTAACTGTTTCCCCTCATTTACAGTCTTTATGCTAAGCTAAGCTAACCCGCTGGTGACGTAAGAGTTACACTGATCCCCTCACATGACTCTCAGCAAGAAGACAAAGAAGCATATTACTGTTTATTATAAATGGGCTGCTCAGTTATTAGAGACTCTCTCTTACTTTGTAGTTTTGTAGTCTTTGGGAATCTATTTTTTTTGTTTGATGAGATCACTTGGACATTTAAAAACTTGATTGATAGCTGATTATCTATTTCAATGCTCACACTGAGGCTTTGGTACTGACCCTTTGCTTCACAGGAACGTGTGCGTAATCACAAGTACAGAAGTGTGGGGGATTTGGAAAAGGATATTTTCCTCCTGTGTCACAATGCTCAGACTTATAACCTGGAGGGATCTCAGGTGAACCCTAACGATTTCTTTCATTTTAAAGCAACAAAATTGTTTTTCACAGTCTCCATTTTATTATTGGAGACATAAATAGGTTTGAATCTTGACCTGGTAGAGAACACATGCTCTGTTGTGTGTGTGTGTGTGTGTGTGTGTGTGTGTGTGTGTGTGTGTGTGTGTGCGTGCGTGTGTGCGTCTCACATGTATCTCTGTTTACAACTGCAGATCTATGAGGATTCGATTGTCATTAAGTCTGTTTTCGAGAGCGCGAGACAGAGAATTGTCACAGACGAGGAACAGAAAGAGACGGTTAGCACCAGTCACAGCGATAATGGCGGCGGAGCTGAAGACCAATTTGTACCGTCAGCAGGTAAGAGTGAAAACACAAACATCAGGACGGGTGTCCTGTGTTTTTACAAGTGGCCAAATGAAAGCAAAAAGACAATGAGGTCAAACATTTAATGCTTAAAAAATAGCTTTAAAGTCTTTATAGTCTTTAAAATGGCTGTTTGCTAAATGTGCTTACATTTAATAACTTTTGAATTACTGGAGCATTTCCTCTTTTTGTACCCAGTGAAACCATTACCAGTCCAGCTAAAGAAGGGGAACAAGGAGGAGAGAAGCAGAAATACCATGGCAAAGAGGCTCCACAGTGATTTAGACAGTGACGAGGATCTAGAGGATACCACCACAAAAGATGAAGGTTGAACTGAAGGGCCCTCCTTTTTTTTGTATTCTGGTTCATGTCTATTCTCTGTCACATCTCTTTTCATCGGTTTCTTCACTTTTCGAGCAAAAGACAGGTCCTTGAAAATAAAACAGGAAAGACCACTCTAAGAGAGGTACTTATGGATCAGTGCTTTTTTTTCAGATGATTCATGCCATTCAAACAAGTCTTGCTGCACATAGTGCTGTTCTTTTAATTGAGCTAGTCTTTTACAATAATTTGATCTGCCTTAGTCCCTGTGATTGCTTCTGCAAATATTCTGTAAAACACCAGTTTCACTGACTGTTTTTAAATCCATATATTTGATTGTATGAAATGCCTTCATATGTCTTGGAGCATGATATGTATATCTCTCCTGAAGCTGGCTCCTCCGGAGCAGCACCTGCAGATGACAATGTTGACATGTTCAGGGCTGGAGAATCGAAGCACACGGGAAGGTCTTTTTAAAGAAAACGAGAACAAATCAATACTGCAAGTTTGTTTAAAATCTCTGAATGTGATTTTGGAGATGATACATCTTTGATTAAAACCACAGTGGAAGTATGACGTCAAAGAGACTATACTTGTTGGAGTAAGTTTTGTTCTAATCAAGGGTACTCTAGTTGAACATTTGTATCCCTTGTGCTACAGTATATTCACATATTGTACAGTTTGTGTGAAAAGTAAAGAACTAAAATTTCTTTTCATTTACTCTCCTGGTCGTTGATGGGGCGGGTGTGGGGGCAGTGGAAGACATCATTGTTAAGACAATCCCTGGAAACATGTACCACTTAATCACTTGCGAAATAAATTTTACCAAAAAGTCTCACTGGCTGGTGATTATTATTATTATTATTAGTGGTAATAGCACATGTAGTAGTCAAAAAGTCATGTATTAAACAGCCCGAAAAAGAACAATAGTCATCCAAGGATAAAAAATGGTGATTATTCAGATGCTTACTGAAGCTCAGTGTGCCCCTTCAAGAGTGAACACTGGATGTGATGTGCATTTTTGACAATGTGCCAATAGGTGGTGCAAGAGAACCACGTGGTTGTCTCTTTATTTCTGGGTACCACAAGAGATCTCTGTAGCACATGCTTTAGTTACTAAAGCATGTGCTACAGAGATCTCAGGTACTAAAGTTTAGTACCTGTGTTACATTTCATTGATGTCTGCATTTACCTGCCACCAGAGACACAGTGTATTCCATATTAGGGTCAGTATCATAATTTCAGCTACATTTTCAAGCTACATAAGAATACTTATACTTTTTTCTAATAATTATGAATATCATATTGTATAATATGTTATATGTATAATGTCTGATGAACTGCTGTAGGCTACTTGTAGGCAATTTATTGTCAGGAATGTGATATTCATTCATGGAAAATATCACCTGTGGTGAAAACTAAAAGTGCTACTTTAAGTATATTATCATCATTAATATTAATATTTCCATCATAAGCTCCTTGGATTGCTCTGGATAAACTAGCTACCATAAACAAGATATTGCTCACCTCCTTCTGCTTCACCTGCATGTTGGTAGGAACAGAAGGCAGAGCTGAATTGATTTTTCTTTAGCAGTCCTCCTTACTTTGCCTGGAGAATTATGCAAAACAATAATCAAATATAGCATATACTATATGTAGTAATATGTAAAATAGCACCCCATCCCTTCAGCTGGAAGTATTACATATTAGGTCACTACAGGTTTGATGGTTTAACTGTTTTTTTTAAATGCACCACATTAAGACAAGCGCAACAGACAAGGAGTTTTGACAATACAGTTAATACAATTTCAGTTTGTTCACATTGTCAGACACACCTCACACACACACATACACAGGGAGAGATGGAAAGAGAGAGAGAGTGTGAGAGAGAGCCAGTTAACAGAGAAAAACAAATGGATCCAAGTGAAAATAGGACAGATACATTACACACTGACACCTATATCTGCACCTATATCCCATGCACTCAGTTGATAACTGATGTTTACATTATGATGATCATCTCTTTAATTATGCTTCCATCATATCCTCCATCATAATTGCTTTTTACGTCATGTTTCACAGGGATCCATCTGTGGCAATGTCACAGCCAGTCTGTGCCCACTCCCCGCCCACCCACCCCTTGAATCAGTTTCATTTACGTCAGTTAAAGATCAATTAAAACATAAGTGATGTACTGTAAATCATATATGGGTTATGTGGATCACTGTACTAATTCACATGCTTTAATGTGCAGGTAATTTAAGTGTAAGCAAAGTAAAAAAGTAAAAAAGTTGAGGGTATGTTAATGAAGAATGATCAGGCAGCAGTTTAATCTTCTCCTTGGCTGTTCACAACAAGTAGTGACCACAGGTGATAATACTAGATTGAGTGCAAGTTATCAGCTCAACCAATAAATGACATGCTAAGAAGAAAACGCTGACAGCTTTAAAGGAGCAATCAATTAACTGTCATGGATCAATACCACTTCTCTGTTTAATGTGTATAACTGTAAAAACAAAATGTTTTGTTTTTATGGGAGTTACATGCATGAACATCTTCTTGGCTCTGTGAATGATGAAGCTACCACTATTTCTTTAAAGCTGCACTAAATCACTGTCAGTTACCTTGTCGACCTAACTCATTAGCAATTACAGCCTACATACACATCCAATGTACACAGTGTGCCAGTGACCACCAGTTGAGTCTGAGTCACAGCTTTTGAGGAAAACGCCTGAGAAAAACATTTGCATCTTTTCAGCTTGCTAGACTAGCTACCTCTTTACTTTGATTCTCCCACTGCCTGCACTGTCAAGGTAACAAACAATATTGTTTTGCATGTTAAAGATCAGCTTCCTACAGTTTTATATTACAGAGAGAGCTGTTGGGATTTAACTGGGGGGAAAAAAGCTGAAAGCTACAGCGAGCTGCAGCCTGAGCTGATTCTCTGTGGGATTCTCAGTTTATGCAAACCTTTCACATTACACTGTGTCGTTTGAGTCAGTGTTAATATCACAAGTATCAGTCACTGAAGACTCACACAGTTGTGGTTTCAGCAGCGACTGGGTGTCAAGAGTTTTCTCTGTTTGAACATACAGTGCAGCCAAGCATCAGTATGCAGAGACAACAACAGAAGAAGAGCAGGGGTGAGTGGTTAGTGTTAAATGTGTGCTTGCATTACAATTCAATGTCATGCCATCTCTAGTGCTTGAATTTGTGTCATTGCTAGGAAATGAGTGACTGTATCACATGAAGCTGGAGCTGCGGACACATGCATGCAGCGACATAAAGCGGACAGCCTCGATTGAGTTTTTGTTCATAAAATTATTGTACATTAAAGGAAATTGTTTATGGAGCACAAGTCAGGTGAAATCAAGTATTCTAACTGAAACATTAAATACAGAATAACATATAAAAATAAGCATACATGATTCCATGGTTAGAGAAACCTCTCCTCACAAGCTTTTCAGAAAGAAGCTTTGTGATGGGAAAGATATACATTTTTAATGTCTTCTCTTTGGCAGCATCTTTTAACTGAGAGTGAGTAAGGCTTAACTTATAATTCTAATTCCCACCTCAATCTCAATGACTAAAAAAAGAGCAATGGCAGAAGAAAAATAACAATAATTATGTCTAAAAATATTCTTTGGGATGTATTCAAGGACATAATATGACATTGCCAGATGGTACAAAAGAACCTAAACACCAGTATTTAGACTGTTTTTCTGTTATCTGTTAATCGAGATGTGTCCTGACTTGTTTGCTATTCATGTTTAGAAATTAAGCACATTCAGTTATGCAGAATCCACCATACCTTCTCCTTTCTCTTTGAACTTCATAGATACAGGTAGTGTAACCTGAAATATATAACCCATACAAAAACAGTAGAGTGTTTCACTGTTTTAGTTATCAGCCTGTAGACTTGATAGACAAGGACGAAAAGGCATCAGAGATTTCTCAGATGAAATTTTGACAACACAGCTCATTATCGCAGTGCTTTCTGACAGCCGACTCACAAGACTGGAGGTCAGAGCACCACGAGAGCTGACTGCTTGCGACAATGTGAGCAGATTTTTGCAGTCAAATGATTGGAAACTAAATAAAGATGTGTTCAATGGTCTAAAATATGTGAGATGTTAAACATGTATTGTTACAATGCCAATTTTAACCCAGACATGTCTAAAACCACCATATTGCCTGAATTTGGAAACATTCATATTTTACAAAGCAGGTGGGGGACATAGGCAGTGACAGCCAACAGCAATGCAATAAAACAGTGACATGGATATGCTATTAACTTTGGTGGTCTGTTGACTTTTCTTTAATATCACTTTAAGGTTAACAGTTCAGGATATGAGTGAAATCACTTAACTGTTGTTGGATTATTTCCAAGAAAATCATCTTGTCAATTGTAAAGTGAAACATCAACATCAGCTAGAGGATAAACCCCTGTTGACTATGGTACGATCATCGTGAGTTTGACATTTATGGCTCTGAGGGAGATGTCTTAAATTAAATGAAAATATGGTACGGACTATCACGTCACACTGAGGCGATACCCTGACTGTTTATGTTTATGTTCATTCAATTTGTTCAAAACTATTCTCAGCTACCTTCTTATAGGCAATGATAATATATTAAGATGATTAGAATGGTAAACATTGTTCCCATTAAACATCAGTTAGCATCGTCTTTGCACCTGAGCATGCTCACATTAGCATTCACCTCAAAGCACCACTGTGCCTTATTGTAACACACTGCTACTATCACGGCTTCTTATACTGTGACTTTTGCACGGCAGCTTTGGTGCTTTATATGTGTCTGCACAGGATGCGTTGTGGCGCAGCACTGAGTGTAGGTGACCTGCATGCTTTGGCACCACACTACATGTAGAAAGTAGAGGAAAACAGATTTAGAGTCTAAAAATATACTTTCTGTGCATGAAGCGAAACAAAAATGAAAGCCAATACGCAGCCTGTGTAGACCAAAGTATATGTGAATGAGAAACGAATGAAATACACAGATTAAACAATTTCTTTACCACTATTAGCCAAATAAATAATAAACAGTTTTGCTATGCTCAGTGATTATATTTTCATCAGCAGTTTTATCATCCTATTGTTCTCAGTATGTCTATATTGATGTACCACACCAATCACCGGGGAGCTCATGAGAATATCCCTCCACACGTCTGTGTTCCAGATCCAATACAAGCTGTCTATCATCAAGTTCAGTCAAAGCACACTTTCTGCAGTGTTCCCCAGGTAGAATAAGATAATGAAAACTAAATAAATCAATTTACAGTATTGAGATATGCTCCTTAACATTTAATGAAGTGCAGAGTGTCAGAAGCAAAACGCTCCTCACAGATGTTTAGAGATTAACAACGTCCTTAGTGTGGGGCAGCTAAAAGGCGTGGGCTCTTACAGTAAATAGCTCGGGGAAACAAAGTGGCACGTATGTCTTCTTGATGAAAATCTCACATAAAATGACACATAAACCTAATGGAGGAGCAGGGACAGCGGTATAGCTGAAGGTAGATGCACTAATGGCTCCTGAAGATTAGTGGGCCCAGAAGGTGACTTTAATCTGCTGAGACAAGACAATCCATTTTCTCTTCACCCATAGGACACAGATTTAATAGATAGTTAGTGTGGTCCACATTTTGCTAATCACCTGTAATATCAGCTGATCACATTTGACCTCATTGCTCTTTGATTTCATGCTACATTTGTTTTAGTTGTTTTATATGGTATTTTACGTTCATTTGCCTTTTCCATCTAGTCCCACCCTTAATTTGACAGCCTTCCCATAGGTGGCCGACTATTGAACACCAGGTTTCCAAGTCACCAACTCAGACAGTCAGAGTGCTGACAAGTTCATTTATACAGAACAGTAAAACACATCAGCTGTCTCCTTTCACAGTACACATAAAATTTGTGTGACAGAACTGCTCTATCAAGAAGAGAGTAGGAAACAACATTATTGGACACAGCAGCTTGAGGAATAATGACCTGAATGAAAAAGTCAATAATTCAATTGTTGTATTTCCTCTGCTGTTCTCTGCTTCACTGACTACATACTCTTCACGTCTGAATGTTATGATCTTAGCGACAACTCGACTTTGCAGTGTGCTTTGGCAATGTAGTGAATAGAGAGAGATATTCAGGGCCATCTTCTGTGTTTTATGTGTGTCATAGTGAAAATGTTTTGACGTCTGAGGGTGAAACTTTCTGATTCAACCAGACACAATTGTTTGATATGTGCTGTAGAAACTGCTCCTTTTGAAGCTGTATATAATTAATTCCCAGACAATTTAGGCACTTTGAAAAGGGATTATATGCACCTGCGGCTTGCCAACATGCCGTATCATGTGAACCAACCAACTTCCTGCCTGGTGTTTTGAATAATTTTGATATGGATGTTGATACGGTTATATGACATGAGACTGGATGAGCTGATGTGTGATATAACATGAAATAAGATGACATAGTATGATATAAAATGAGACGAGATCAGATGCCACGACATGAGAAATGATATGAGATGAGTTGACACAAAATGACGTGATTTGACAAGACACGAGACGTCATTTCATGCCATATCCCTCCATGTTATGTCGCATCATTTGATTAGATCACATGAGATAGATTACATTTTATGACATGAGATCAAATCAGATTATAGAGATGACAGGGTACGAGATCAAATGAGATGACATATGATGACATAACATGGAGTGGGATGAGATGAATTTAAATGTTGTAGTTGGTTTGTTCTGTTTGTTTGTTTGTTTTAGTTTATAAATGTAACTACACATAAACTTTAAATCACATTTTATCACCAACACTCCTGTGTACACCTGTTGCACACAGTCACAATGCGCCTTGTATCTTTACTGCAGCCATGCAATATTATGTCTCCACCTGCCATTTTAACCCTAGTAAATTAGCATCGTTCTTTAATTGAAAGTAACTATGCAGACAAAAATGAAATGAGTTCGACAGAAGCCCTGACTTATTCTGGTACTGTTTATTCTTACTCTTTAGCCAGAAATGTGGGAATATGACAGAGAATATGAAAACGATATGTCCCTGATTCAAAGCTCAGGCCTGGCATAGTATCAAGGCTGTTGCGCTGCATGATCCAAATTTCCATATCCCTTTAGATTAACTAAATATGAGAAGTACACCCAGCATCCTAGCTGTCAAAGTTTAAATTGTTAAAAGAATTTGTTGTTCAAAGGGTTTTCTTAAAGAGGAGAACGGAGTCGGTCAGTCAAAGTATAAAAGAATTTAATCTGGTACCAGAGGAGCAGTTACAATGCAACAACACATCAGGATGTCTCAAGGAAGTGCTCAGCTCGTTGCTTGAAAATGAGTTTCTTTATCCCTCAGAAATGTCCTTGATAGAGCCGACCTGCATGTTTGGGTGATACATTTACACTTCCCAGGGGATTACGCACAGACTCTCTGTCTCAAGGGTTGTGGGCTTTAATCAGCACATAGACGTATGTTACGCTGGGGAACTGAACAACTCATGGTATAAACATTGGTTGGCAGTAATGGTATATCACATGACACAGTTCACATTTCGGACACACATATGTTAACAATAAGGCAAAATTCTTATAACATAAATACCAGAAATAACCCGTTTCTTGGTTTTAAATAAAACTTAGCGACTGTCCACTGATTATTTACCAGTGTGTTCATCATCCTAAGTGCCATTAAGTTCAGTCCAGAGTAACTCCAGGCGGTCCCTCTGCCCCACAGAGCTGCTGGGGCAGGACAGCACTTTGCCCAGAGGAAGCCCCACATATTTTTGCTTGCGCCTCATCAGACTTTCACCAGTAGAGCCATTGGATTCAACATTTCCTCTTTATTACTTTATGGCAACACAGCAGGTGTAAATTAAAGATGTGCACAAGGCTATACAGTGACACTGTAAGTGACAGTGTAAATTGCTGGAAGATAGCTTAAATGTTTCTCCTTTTCAAATTTAATTTATTAGTACTAGTTTGTATTAAACTGTAACAGCAAGTGGTATATCACTTAGTGGGTGACTAATATACCAAAGAGACTCAAAGAATTGGTTTCCCAGGCCTGTAAGGGAAGTTTTCTTAGTAGCATTGGAAAATGTCTGTACCTCACTATGCTTTAATAAAGGTTTTATTAAAGTTTAAACAGCGATACAGAGATAAGTAAACAATTGTAACAATTGAGTTTAAAAGATGATTTTTAGCAGCATCTGTGTAAAACACATGACAGTTACTTAGTTGGGCTTTGGATGCCAATAATGCCAATAAAACCCAACAAGTTGTGTCTTTATCCCTTTCATCCCTCTGAGCAAATAATCCAAATGTTTTGAACAGTTGGATTATGATTCCCAACTGTTCCTACTAATTAAATCCTGTGATACAGGATAAGAGACATTTATGATATAGGATCAATTTCAGGTGTTAATTTTAGCAAACGATGTCTTGTTTTCAGCAACAGTTCCAGTTGTATTTGATATCAGACTTCACTGTAATTATGATATTAAGGACAAACAGAGACATTTCTGGAAAAAAGTACAAAAAACAGTCCATCATATTTATAGACTATAAAACTCATGTTGCTGGTTTCTAGACAGTGACAGTAATAATGCCAACAGAAGCGATGGTATTTCAGCCTATAGTGGCCAGCTCCTTCAGTCTCTAACTGTGTTATGTGTAGGGTTTGGGGAGGGGGCAGGGGGTACATGTGGTGGTTCAGTGGAGTAAAGTTGACGCTCACATATTCTATTGTTCAACCCAGTCAGCAGCCTCCCTCCCAGGTAAATGTGGCACATACTGTACAGCAGAACATTACCTTTGTACGGTCGCCATAATACAATGTATAGATGTCACATTTTGTTCTTCATGAATGTATATGCCTGCCTCTCTCATGTACGGCTGTCCATTATGTTTATTTATTATCTGTGCAGCATTATTGAATAAATGTTGCCTGCAGTCCTGCAGAGGAATCGTTTGACTCTTTTTCTTTCTTGAATTAATTTGCAACATTAACTTCTAAAGTCACACGACTGCAGTTATTAAAATATGTTTGTTAATTACAAATCACATTCAGCTGCTGATAATATTTCAGCATTGCAGAAACCGTAAGAAATGACTAACTACAGCTCTTCCTTTGCCAAAGGTTTAAACTTAAACTAAAGCTAATTTCTTGTTTTTAAATTACAGCACATAATGAGCACTGCTGCTAGGTCAGTGCAATTTTTTCTGGACTTACATCATCTTATTTAAAGGGTAAGTCTGGTAATATTCTCTATCTAGATTTTTGTGTGACTAATACAGAATGCCACAAGCCTTATTCTTTAAGACAGACAACACTAAAAAAATAATAAAAAATACATTTTCCAGATTCTCAAAGTCATATTTTTGGTAATTTGGCCTAAAATGCAACACATACATTTTCTATAAGGGTACAGGGAAAATAATAAATTACCCTATTATTGTATTCAACCAAGGTCAGCTGTTTAATGTAGTAAAACCATTATATTTCAAGTAAATATATATATAACTTATATATTTACTGGAGTTTTCTAAGATTTTTGTCACAAAAACTTCCACTTGCCGTCTTGTAGTCTTAACAATGCAGTGTAAGAGTAATCATTGAGAAGAGATTGTAACAACATTGTGTCTTAACTGTTCATTTTTATTTTTCATGAACAACCTGTCTCAAATTACTGTCTCTGTTTTGAAAACGAGCAGCGAATAACATTTGCCAAACAATATCTTGACCCATATTTTTAGTCAATAATTCAATAGCAAAGTAATAAGCCAAATAATAAGCCATACAAGGCTGGTTGAAATGCACTGTATATTACATATTTTAGATATATATTTATGTGTATAAAGGCAAACAGGGGCACGAGATTGCATTCATACACTTTCTGACATTTCTGGTATTTCCTCACATCCTTCTTGTGGTGATTGATCAACAAGCCTGTCTGGTGTGCTGTGTGTGCAGATTAGCGAAGAACGAAAAATAAAGAAGCATAGCCAATATCACAAACACAGAAAAATAAATCAAGTACACATTGAATACCTTGGGTACATTTCACGCCTCACGACTGGTTATTTACCTGTTCTCTGTAGTGTCATTGAGAGCGCTTTTATAACCGTCACACATCAACTTGACAATATGTGTTCCTGTTAACGGAATGAGTTGATTGCAGAAATGTGGTGAATTATCTTCACCAAAGAACTCAGAAAGCATGCACAAGAAAAAAAGATGAATAGTAACATGACTCACACCTTCATATAATATACTTCAAAGCATTATACTCATTTAGCAGTGGGTTGTAGAGAGGGCAAGGTTTACATGTGCTAGTTACAGTCTTCTACTTTTCCTGAATGCAGTTTGACACAGTAACGCCATCAGTATCATCACTGGGACCTGTGTTTCAAGTGTTTTTCTGACCACTTGCAGGTGCATGTTTGCGATCCTGCAATAGTGCATTTTGCTGTGTTAAATCCAAGCACCATGTCAAGAATCATCACCAGTGACCAGGGCAGCATCTTTGGCTACGACTTAGGGACTGAGCAGCAGTCTATGTACTGGTAGTCCACATAGTCTTTAAGACTATGAGCAAGAGCATGCTCGTAGCTTTTATATTATGACCTTGTCCCCTGGGATCAGAATGTCAATTTCAAGTTCTTCTGCACTCTGAGGCATCTGAGGGAAGATATTCAGAACAAAGGAGCTGAACTGTTGAACTTCATCATGGCAACACGCTGGCTCTGTGCATAATTTGGTTTCTTGCGACTTCCTCTGCTCCCCAGATGAAACTGAAGCCAAAGGGTCATCATTGTGTCATAGTGGCCGGCTTCCAGCGTGCATCTCAGATGATGCTGTACATGCTTACACAGTGGGATAGGAAGCGTGCCAGGCATGGCAGGTGTGGTGTATTTCTGCACAAGGTGACTACTTAGAAGGTGATGGTGACCGAATTCAAATCAGGTACAGTTTTGGCTTGTTTTAAGCTCAGTCCCAGATTTTTTATTATTATACCTTGTATCATTATCCTAATTAAATATTAAAGACTTTATAGTTGCTATGTGGAGTTATAAATACATAACACTTATCCTTGACATTCGTTGATGTTTGCTAGTTTTGTTGGCACTTTGCTACATTTGCTACATGAAGCAGCACCTACAGCAACTGTGGATCAGCACAACAGTATGAAAAACAAGAGCAGTGGGACAAATACATAAGACACCAGAAGGTACCTTAAAGATTTTGGCACAAACACACCATGTACTGTAGCTCAACAGATATTAGCCACAAAATGAAATGAAATTACTTTAGTTATAATATTGATAAGTAATATATACAAAAATAATAATTCATAATAATAATAATACTCCAAAAATATGACATAAAGATTTCCATGAATTTTAATTTTTTTACAGTGAATATCTATCAAATATATGCACTCTTGACTGCTCAAGTATCAGCATCAAACACTGTATAACATGTCACAGGTTACAAATGTGATTTTAAATTTGTTCACACGTGGAACAATGAAAACAAATATTTACAGCATGGAAATTGATATTTACATCAAGTCCAGTACATTCTTGACACAGCTATTACCTTTCTGGTGATAACAAAATAACACCGTCACTGTGAGAATACTGCTCACAGCCGTCAGAGCTACTTCAAAGTCAACCTCTTACACTATAGCAGAGCATACACTAAGTTGTGTAAGTTGATAGCTGTATTTTAACACTATATACATACATTTAATTAGAGAAGTCATGTCTTAATATGCCCTATTTTAAAGCATAGATTTTTAATCATTTTGTTTTTATATTTAATTGAGTCTTCAACTGATGTTGTACCTCTCTTGCTATTTCACTTTAAGTGTAACCTCTTTTATGTACCTTACAAAATGCAATATACTGTATGTGCTCATACATTCTTTTGGTACAGTTAGTCTCAGCTTGTCTGCTCTTCTTTCAGTTGAGTCTCTACTTTACTTCTTCATCCTTCTTCTGCTAATACTGTAAATGTTTCTTCTCACTGACGTGGCTTTGTGTAAAGTATATGCCGTCCTGTGAAGAGGCAGAGAACAGGAGCATGTCACAGCTGTCAGCCCGAGCCCAACTGCTTCGTGGCACTAAAACATTCACTCTGACTGGAGGAAGCTAACACAGTTCTCCTCACATGCTTTGCATCTCACCCTTGAGAGGTGTGTTGTTCAGATCTTGGTATCTTCAACTGCCAACACAGGCCCTTATTTTCCCCGAAACATTAAGAACTTCTAGGAGTAAGAGTATTGCTCAGTGCAATCCTGAATAAAAGCCTGATTGAATTGTGCCGCTGTGCCATTCGTTGAATCTCACAGGCATTACATCACCTGCAAAAAGATTTTCTAATAGCGCTTAATACAGTTGGATAAGGTTACAGTATATGAACAACAATCAATACACAAGAATTCTTTCTAATTTATTTACATTGTGATATATAATCGATATTCTTATATTCTTTGTTTATAATACACTTTAAGATTTCTGATAAGCAATCTGATTTAAAATATTAACATTCTGTTGTTGACTGCTATGTATGCATGTTTTCATCTAAAATAATCTACAACACAAGACAATAGTCAGATAATGTTTTTGCAAGGATGCAGGGGAAGAAAAAGGCTGTGCACCTCCATCCAACCACAGCACATCCTGTGCTAGTTGGACAGCTGCTCTCAGCATGAAACCAGATTGTGGTTGCAGTTATTACTGACCACTTCTTTTGTTCAAGTGCACTGTATTGTCCACCAGTGATACATTCTGTGTTCCTGGTGCATTTCTGACAGAGTAGCTAGAAAACTACACTGTTGCTTATTTAGTCATAAATATAATTGTTATGGAAAAAATACAATCACAATTTAAAACCCAGATTTCTGGATCTTCAAACATTCTTTGTTTATAATACACTTTTCTATGCACACCACAATGTACAACAGCTGCAGACCTTCAAAGTACATATGCTTGAAACTAATATAAATTCATATAAATGGAGTTTAATGGTGTATTTCAGATGCCTGTTTGTCATTGTCCTTGAAATGCAGTACATGACTCTCCAGAAGCATCAGATCCTTTGCAAGTGCTATGCGCTCTACAGTCAGTCTTTCTAAATCTGGGACACCTTATCCAGGTCCTCCATGATCAGGTCCTGTTCTTTGATATCACTTCTACCAGCCAAGCACCCTCCCTCCTGACATGAGCACTTCCCATTCCCCACCAAGCCTGATCTGACTCGAGAGCCTGATCTGCTGTGGGTGGCAGGCTGTACTGGGAGCACCGCGTGCCCCCGGAACCGATGGGAGTAGGTCTTCTGGCGCTCAATGTCAGCAGTGCACAGCTGGAATTTGAAGGCGGCCTGAAAGCCTCTGCGAAAGTTCTCATTGAAAAAGCCATAGATGATGGGGTTGACGCTGCTGTTGAAGAAAGCCAACCAGTGCGCTAAGGGATACACATAGATGTTGATGACACGATACTGGTGCTCTGTCAGGCTGGCATAGTCGCTGAGCATCATCAGCGTCCACAGAGGGAGCCAGGATAAAATGAAGAGCAGAGCAACAATCAGCAGCATCATTATCACCCTAGTCTTCTTCTTTGAAATTGTGTGACGGCTCTCCATGCTCGACTTGTTGTTTCCAATGCGTTCCTCAGACCCAATTCCACTGCCCCTTATTGGAGGTATCGTGGTCTTGGATAGGGTGTAGCCAATGCGGGCGTACATGATGACAATGAGGCTGAGAGGAGCGAGGTAGATGTTAGCAAAGAGGACAGTGGTGTAGATTTTTCGCATCTCCTGATTGGGCCAATTTTCTCGACACCAGTAGAAGGGACGTGTGTTGTTGCTGTGGCCGAGGACTATTCTCACCCTCTGCTCTTTTGTGACCTGAAGCATGACCCCAGAGGGACACATGATGGACACCGCCAAGACCCAAATGATGACAATAATTAGCTTTGAGGTGGTGATGGTCAGTTTCTGCTTGAAAGGGTAGACAATGCAGCGGAACCTGACACAAAAGGGATTGGAGGAAATGTATAAAGGAAACAGAAGTCTCTAAGGAGAAAACAAGCCCTTACAAGCACAAAACAACTAGTAATATCATTGAAACCCTCACCTGTCAACAGCTATTGCCACTAGAGTGAACACAGATGCTGACACAGATATCCCTTGAACCATGCCACTTAGCTTACACACTACACTGCCAAATGGCCACCCTGCAGAAAAGAGAAAAAGATGTTAAAACTATACGAGTGTAAAAATATAAAGAAAAAAATCAAGAATAATTAAAATGCTTGAATTTATCCTTATGGGCTGACTGTATTAGTATTGCTTTCCTATAGTTCTGAACTAACATATTTCAGCAGTTACAAATCAAAGCCAAAACATGTATTCTGACCTGTTATGATGTTGTCCACCAGCGTGGTTGGCATGCAAAAGATGCCAACCAAGAGGTCACTGATGGCGAGGTTGAGAATGAACAGGTTGGTGACGGTGCGCATGTTCTTGCTACGTAGCACGATGAAACACACCACCCCATTGCCCACCATACACACCAGGAAGATGAGCAGGTAGGACACGGTGAAGACTGCAGCCACAGAGGGCTTGTGGAGGTAGAAATCAACATAGGTTATGTTCTGGTGGGTTAAAGGGTTTTCCTGCAATTTTGAAAAATTGGAAGGGTTCAAACCCTCCCAAGTGGTGTTGAGAGCTGGATTCTGGGTCATGGTGGTATCTGGGAGATAAATAGACACAGGGAGAGGTATAACACAGAGATGATTTGCTCGGCATGTTAGTGCACAGGTACTGGGTTAAATATCCAATATCCTCTGTTAACAAAATCAACCAATTACAAAGAAGAACACAATTACACACGTCCTCCCAGTGGGAGAGCAATCCTCAAGACCAGAAGAAGGAATCAATTGGTAATTACATAAAACAATAGAACCTATCCAGAAATCAATAGTCCAATTCTTGGGTCTTTTGATTTCTGTGGTTGGGTTGATTCAGTCAAGTGTATGCTCTCACACACTCTCTAATAACAACATGCTGACTAAAATGACCAATCTGTTCTGAGAGCAGCGGGGTTGATAGCTTGCCGATTGGTTACATCAATCATCTGAATCCAGTGCTGTGGGAAGAAAATAGGTCAGAACATATATTTTTTTCAAATTATTTTGACACTTGTACACGTGATGGTACATTGTACACATCTTGGTGGGTGTCTCAGATTTTGTGCAAAATTGCCCTCTTCATGCCTTCTTCAGCTCAAAGGTAAATCAAACTTGAGTTTTGTTTTTTATTATTATTATTATTATTATTATTTTAT